>SJYF01000094.1:2366496-2385717 GCA_006410515.1 Procapra przewalskii
CCGAAGCCTTTGTGAACAAGCCTGACCAGAAGGCTCAGCATTTACACTGACTGCTTTAATGAGGGCATTGTTATCCTCTGCAACCGTCACCTCATCCTCATGCAGGATGAGGGCCGAGTAGATGCTGATGGGCTCCAAGACCCAGGCCCTGGTGAGGGCGAGCGCTAGGTTGGGGGTGCCAGGCACAGTGCTAGCGGCAGGGTGAAACGACGGTCTCACTCTAACGCAGTCTTAGCTTCCCCGGGAAGACCGAGAACCTTAACCCAGCTGAGGGAAGGGAAGCCTCAACCCATCTCTTGAATAGCTCTCTAAAGAATGTCTCCTTTCCATTCTCCTGACTAATTGCATTGGTTCAGATCCTCACCACTGATCTCTATTTATACCTGAATTTGATTCAGTGAATTAGTTTTGAGCCCTTTCTTTGTTTGGCCTTGCTACACAGCAAGTGGGATCTTAATTCTCTGACCAGGGATCCAACCAGCACCCTCTGCCTTGGTAGCTCAGAGTCTTAACTCCTGGACTGCCAAGGAAGTCCCTGGAGTACTTTAAAGGCCCAAAGAAGACTGTAGGCCTCACAGACTAGCAGGGACTCTTCAATCTAAACTAGCACCTCCAGGCAGGACAGTGACTTGATGACTGAGGTACGCACACAGCCGTTTCCAGAGCACTCTGCAAAGGTCAGGTTGAGTTTTCGTCTTATCTAGAGAGCCAGACAAGTGAGTTCCAAACTTCTCCCCATCCCGCAGATCAAGACCCATCCCCCCAGCTCCTCTGATCTGGAGATCCAACAGAGTTGGCTCTCCTTTTTGGAGTTTGGGGACTGCTGGAAATGCTGGGACTGAGGCCGAGCCTCCAGGGCTGAGTAGAACTTACCAAGCAGGTAATAAGGGGACAAGGAACTAACACGTAAAGGGGACACCTGGGTGAGGATATGGTGTGCTTTGGAACAGAAAACATCGGTATAGCTAGAGCTTGGATTCTAGCGGAGCCAAGAGAAGAAGCAAGTATGGCATAAAAGGTGAGACGGAGTGGAGAATGGAAGATAGCAGGCTAGCCCGGAGCTTCTTCCTGGCTCAGCGAATGGCCTGCTAGTCTGTGAACTTCCTAGGCTCTGCTCAGTGAGCTTGTATTCACCCTGTCAGTCCAGCTCAAATGTCAATCCCTTTGAGTCATAATCACATACTCGCCCGGTCCATCAGAGCTCAAATGCACCTCTGTGATAGCCCTTTCTACACTGGGGGCTGCCAAGAAAGGATGCGCAGGCTGCACACTGCTCAAGGACGTGCAGCTGCGGGCATGAGCAGGGGCTGCACCGTGATGTGTTTTGCCGGCTGCAGTGTGTCCCGGAGTGGGCGCCATATCGTTTGTCCAAGAGCAGGTTACCTTTTTCTACTTTGTACAAAAGCTTCACGTGCTTAATTGCATCCTTGTCCACGTTAGACCACAGTTATTTGCTAAAATTTTGCCAACAACACACGCACACCCAATACTCTGTATTATTAACAGTCATACATCAATCATTTTTTGCCTTTCTCTTTAGGGTCAAAAATCAGTGCCCACAATTATTTACTGGAGGAACAAATGAAGGGATAGTATCTGATAGGATGACCATTCTCTTGAAAATGTGCCTGTTTCAACTTAAATCAGTCCAACTATGATTTACCGGGTGTACATGTTTTCTTCTGGACACATCTCACGTGCTTTCATGGACTCATAGATGCCTCATCTTCTTTCTCTTGGAAGAGATCTAGAACACACTGTGTCAGGAACACCTGACTTTGATTTCTTCCCATCCCCCAGTCTTTCTCACTGTGTCCTTGCTGACTATAGGTAAGTCCCAGGAGCACCAGGACCGTGGCGTACTCTTGTCATGCTGTTGACAAGGTGAAAAATCCATGTTTGTTTCTTTAAAAAATTTTTTTTTTTTTACTGTAATGTGCATCTTGTGGGATCTTAGTTCCCTGACCAGGGATTGAACCCAGGCCCTCAGCACTGAAAATGCAAAGTGCTAACCACTGGCCAGCCAGGGAGTTCCAAAAATCCATGCTTGAATCAGGATTTTCAGAGTATCTTCAGTCCAGAAAAGAAATCAAATGAATAATATTATGGGCTGAATCATGTCCCAAATATGTGAAGTCCTAATCCCCCAGGACCTCCGATGAGACCTTATTTGAACATAGGGTCTTTATAGAAGAAATCGAGTTAGAAGGAGTTCATTTGAGTGCGTCTCTAATACAGTATGCTTGGCGTCCTTATAAAAAGGGGAAATTTAGACAGAGATATAGAGAGACTTTCATGTAAAGATGAAGGTGAAGATATGGGTGATGTTTCTATAAGCCAAGGAACACCAAATATTGCCAAGGAACCACCAGAAGCTAGGATGTTGCTGTTGAATTCAACAAGAATGTGAGAAACCTAGACAGCATATTAAAAAGCAAAGACATCACTTTGCCAACAAAGGTCCATCTGATCAGAACTATGGTTTTTCCAGTAGTCATGTATGGATGTGAGAGTTAGACCACAAAGAAGGTTGAGCGCCAAAGAACTAATGCTTTCCAACTAAAGTGCTGGAGTAGGCTCCTGAGAGTTCATTGGACTGCAAGAAGCTCAAACCAGTCAATCCTAAAGGAAATCAACCCTGAATATTCATTAGAAGGACTGATGCCAAAGCTGAAGCTCCCATACTTTGGCCACCTGATGAGAAGATCTGACCCATTGGAAAAGACCCTGATGCTGGGAAAGAATGAAGACAAAAGGAGATGGGGTGGGTCGGAGGGTACAGCAGAGAATGAGATAGTTAGATAGCATCACCAACTCAAGGGACATGAATATGAGCAAACTCCCGGAGGCAGTGAAGGACAGGGAATCCTAACTGTGCTGCAGTCCATGGGATCGAAGAGTCGGACACAACTTAGCGACTGAACACACACATACAACCTCTGATGAAAGGCATCTCCCCTCCTGTGATTCTCCAAAAGAAGTTGTGGTAAAGAGATCAAGTTTGATCTGAAGTGTCCTGCTCTCATGCAACCAATCAAGGATCTATGGAGGAATATCTGATCCCTGAGGAATAGCAGCCAGTGCAAATCCTGGTCCTTTCAGGGTTGATACCCACCCACGGTACGGTACTACCAAAATCTGGCACCACACAGCAGGGAATAACTAGTTAAACACAATGATCGTCAAAGTTACTTTCATATCATATAAGAAAAAAATTTTTTTAACCATTAGAACTTTCTGTATTGTGGGGCTTCCCGGGTGGCTCAGTGGTTAAAGAATCCACCTGTTAATGCAGGAGACACGGGTTTGATCCCTGGCCTGGGAAGATTCCACGTGCCACTGAGCAACTAAGCCTATGGAGAACCAGAGCCCGGAACTCTAGAGCCCAGTAGCTCCAACTACTAAAGCCCACACACCCTAAAGCCTGTGCATTGAGAAGCCTGCCACAGTCACTAGAGATTAGCCCCCGCTCTCCAAACTAGAGGAAAACCCGCAGAGCGATGAAGACCCAGCACAGCCAAAACTAAGTAAATTTTTTAAAATTCTGTATTTTTAAAATACTCCCAGCTGTCAACTGTGATAAGTTACCTTACATTTCGAGACCAGATTTGTTCCACCTTGAGGATTCTGAAATATCCACATTAATCACTTATCAGCACTTCTGAGTCATTGATTATCTATAATGGCTCAAAGAAACCTGCCCAAAGCTTGAGTTCGTTTTAAATGCCTCACACATTTTCTTCCAGTGTGTTCTAATTCTTCCCTCCTAAATCAGGGTTTAAACAGCAGGCAGGAATAGTACCTAAGAACTGTATGTAATTTTCTTATTCATCTGTTCCCAGCTATTTTCATAAACTTTGTTATTTGAAAACTACACACAGCAGAGAGTCAAGATTTCATTTTAAATTAAAAAAAAAAAACCTGTGATTTTTCTTCCTGTGGGACTATCCAGGCGGCATGTCTCATCTGGAAATTGTCACTCCCATCTAAATATTAAGGTGACACTGCTTCTTGTAACAAATTACTGCCAACTTTCTTTTTCAGGGCATCTCTCAAGAAGACCTTCTCTTGCGCCTGCTGGAATGTGATGTTATCATTTATAACATCACTGAGAGCCCCCAGCAAGCAGAGGAAGCCATCTGGGCAGTCTCCGGTTAGTGAGATGCACCCTCGATCTCCAGGGGCGGGACTTTCATGCCATATCCCTTACCTAAGAGCCATCCCAGGAACACCAGGCAAATTAGAACCATGGGGGAACTGATCTGAAATTTACCTAACACAGGAAGTGAGATGAAACTCGTGGATATGCCTATGGATAATGTTACAACATTTACAGAGGCCTATGAAAATATTTAAGAATTTATGTGAGCAAGAATCAGTTCATACTGGGAATTCCCTGGAGGTCCAGTGGTTAGGACTGTGTGCTTTCATTGCCAAGGGCCCAGGTTCAAAGCCTAAGATCCTCATGGCTAGGCAGACAAAAAAAAAAACAACAATGAATCTATTCCTGTTGGGCAGCACCAACTTTGAAGTGGTTAGGGGATCCACTAACAGGAGCTAGGGGCAAGAGTGAGAAAACCCAGAAGCAATGCAATTATTTGATTGGCTACAGCCTAAGTATTAGTCGATCAGTCATGTCCGACTGGGAGAAGGCAATGGCAACCCACTCCAGTGTCCTTGCCTGGAGAATCCCAGGGACGGGGGAGCCTGGTGGGCTTCCGTCTATGGGTTCGCACAGAGTCAGACACGATTGAAGCGACTTAGCAGCAGCAGCAGCATGTCCGACTCTTTGTGACCCCTTGGACTGTGGCCTGACAGACTCCTCTATCTGTGGAATTCTCCAGGCAAGAAATACTCGAGTAGGTAGCCATTCCCTTCGCCAGGATATCTAACTGACCCAGGGATTGAATTTGGGTCTCCCACATCGCAGGCAGATTCTTTACCATCTAAGTGACCAGGGAGGAGAAAAGCCAGAAGCATGCAATTATTTGATTGGCTGCAGCTTAAGCATTTCCCTTCCTGGGGAGAGTCTGTCGACTATTTGTGATTAGTTTCTTTAGGTTTGGGTTTGCTCATCTAGGCTGCTAAGGTGCTAGGGCCACCTCAGTCTAATGGCTTCCTTGCTAAGTTAATTTAGCAACAGGTGCTCCTGAAGGAGAGAATTTTTTAAATTTAAGTATAGTTGATGTGGCGGTTTAGTCACTAAGTTGTGTCCAACTCTAGTGACCCCATGGACTGTAGCCCGAAAAACTCCTCTGTTCACAAGATTTTCCAGGCAAGAATATTAGAGTGAGTTGCCATTTCTTTCTCCAGGGGATCTTCCCAACGCAGGGATCAAACCCAGGTCACCTGCATTGCAGGATTCTTTACTGTCTGAGCTACAGGGAAGCCCAAAATTGATGTACAATGTTATAAAAGTGTACAGTGTTATGAGTCACAATTTTTAAAGGTTATACTCTACTTACAGTTATTATAAAATGTTGGCTGTATTTCCTGTGTTGCACAATATATCCTTATAGCTTCTTTTATACCTAATGTTACTTTTAGTCGCTCAGTCGTGTCTGATTCTTTGTGACCCTGTGGACTGCAGCACACCAGGCCTCCCTGTCCCTTACCATCTCCTGAAATTTGTCCAAGTTCATGTCCATTACATCGGTGATGCCATCCAGCCATCTCATCCTCTGACACCCTCTTCTCCTTCTGCCTTCAATCTTTCCCAGCATCAGGGACTTTTCCAATGAGTCAGCTGTTCACATCAGATGACGAAAATACTGGAACTTCAGGTTCAGCATCAGTCCCTTAAGATTGACTGGTTTGATCTCCTTGCTGACTAAGGGACTTTCTGGAGTCTTCTCCAGCACCACTGTTGGAAGGCATCAGTGCTTTGGTGCTCTAACTTTTTCATGGTCCAGCTCTCACAGCCGGGAAGAGCTGCAGATTTGTACATGGCCACTGGGAAGACCATAGCCTTGACTATACCTAACAGTTTGTACCTTTTAATTCCCTACCCTTATCTAGCCCCTCCTTCTTCCCTTTCCCCACTGGTAACCACTAGTTTATTCTCTAGTTCTGTGAGTCTCCTTCGTTTTTGTTATATTCATTAGTTTGTGTATTTTTTAGATTCCACATCAGTTCAGTTTAGTCGCTCAGTCGTGTCGACTCTTTGCAACCCCGTGAGTCACAGCTCGCCAGGCCTCCCTGTCCATCACCACCTCCTGGAGTTCACTCAGACTCACCTCCATCGAGTCAGTGATGCCATCCAGCCATCTCATCCTCTGTCGTCCCCTTCTCCTTCTGCCCCCAACCCCTCCCAGCATCAGAGTCTTTTCCAGTGAGTCAACTCTTCGCATGAGGTGGCCAAAGCACTGGACTTTCAGGTTCAGCATCACTCCTTCCAAATATGATAGTTCTATTTTTAGTTTGTTGTGAAACTTCCATATGGTTTTCCACAGCAGCTGCACCAGTGTACGTTCCTGGCAACAGGGTACAAGGGTTCCCTTTTCTCCACATCTTCACCAGAATTTATTTGTTGTCTTTTTGATAACAGCCATTCTAACAGATGTGAGGTGATATCTTATTGTGGTTTTGATTTGCGTTTCCTAAGGCAATGGCACCCCACTCCAGTACTCTTGCCTGGAAAATCCATGGACGGAGGAGCCTGGTGGGCTGCAGTCCATGGGGTTGCGAAGAGTCAGACACGACTAAAGCGACTTAACAGCAGCAGCAGCAGTGATTAGCAGTGTTGAACATCTGTTCACATGTTTGCTGGTCATCTGCATTTCCCCTTTGGAAAAATATCTATCCACTTCTGCCCATTTTTAAAATTGTGCTGTTTGGTTTTTTGATATTGAGTTGAGTGAGCTGTTTATATATGTTGGATATTAATCCCTTATTGTTTTTACCCATTTGCAAATAGTTTCTTCCCATTAGTACGTTGTCTTTTCATTTTGTCAGCGGCTGTGCAAAAGCTTTTAAATTTAATTAGGTCCCATTTGTTTATCTCTCTTTTATTTCCTTTGCTGGATGAGACAGATCGAAAAAAATACTGCTATAATTTATGTCAAAAAGTGTTTTGCCTGTTTTCCTCTAGGAGTTTTATGGTTTCCAATATTACAGTTAGGTCTTTAATCCATTTTGAGTTTATTTTTGCATATGATGTTAGGGAGCGTTCTGAGTTCATTCTTTTACATATAACTGTCCGGTTTTCCCAGTGTCATTTATGGAAGAGACTGTCTTTTTCTCCATTGGGTAGTCTTGCCTCCTTTGTCAAAGACTGACCATAAGTGCATGGGTTTATTTCTGGGCTGTCTAGTGTATTCCACTGGTCTATGTGTTCAAAGAATAGAATTTTTTAATCATTTAAAGAAATGAAACATTAACGTTCAAAATTTAACCTTTATTCATTCTACGGACACTGCTCAAGGAGGTGGGGTTGAATGTATTGGGAAGATACAAAGACAAATAAAAGTGATACCTCAAGACTTTTGTAGGCCCACAGTAGAGCTAAGGTACTCAGGAGAAACTTTTGTGCAGGACAGAGAATTACAAGTAGATACAAAAGGTGTCAC
This sequence comes from Procapra przewalskii, assembly GCA_006410515.1. Lineage (NCBI taxonomy): Eukaryota > Metazoa > Chordata > Mammalia > Artiodactyla > Bovidae > Procapra > Procapra przewalskii. The sequence goes on from SJYF01000094.1 coordinate 2,374,065, forward strand.
TAGATGGATGTGACTTTAGGAGAAGAGGAATTATTTCTAACTCTACGAATTCGATTCAGTTCAACAGACGTTCCTTGATAGCAGGGGTTGGGCAGGAGTTGCAGAGAACACTTGCATGTTTTAAATGCTTTGAAAAAGGTAATAAACTCTAAGGAACAAAGTGATGTTTAGCAATTTGGTGCTTTATAATTCGTATCCTTATTAAATCCAGAGTAACTGAGCTTATTTAATTGTCATTCTAGACCAGGACAGCAAAAAAGACACACACACCTTACTTTGCAGTATTTTTTACTTTTATGTTAGGTGGTTCCCTGGTGGCTCAGACTGTAATAAATCTTCCTACAGTGCAGGAGACCTAGGTTCTATCCCTGGGCTGGGAAGATCCCTGGAGGAAGAAATGGCTACCCACTCCGGTATTCTTGTCTGGAGAATTCCATGGACAGTGAAGCCTGGCAGGCTATATAGTCCATGGGTCACAAAGAGTTGGACACAACTGAGACTATCACTTACACTTCACTTACACTTCAATATCTTCATTTTTGGCAGATTAGTCCAGGAGTCAGCAAACTTTTTCTGTAAAAGGCCAGGTTTTTGGCTTTTCAAGCCAACTTTTCTGCCATTGTAGCACAAATGCAAGTATTGACAAAAATGTAAATGAATGAACCAGGTTCCAATAAAACTTAAAAAATCTTTATTTATTAATTCATTCGGCTGCTCCAGGTCTTGGTTGCAGCGTGGGGGAATCTAGTTCCCTGACCAAAGATCAAATCCAGGCCTCCTGCTTTGGAAGCACAGAATCTTATCCACTAGACTACTAGGGAAGTTCCATTCAACAAAACTTTATTTGCAAAAACAAGCAGTACCTTGCCAACCCCTGAATAAGAAAATAGAAAAACTGTATTTTGGCTTATGTTCAAAGAAATGGAATGAAGCTTCAGGAATATCTGTACCATATTCAGAGAAATAATGATGGGAAAGTACTCTCTCTGGACGTGCGGAAGTCCTCGGGAGCTTAGAATGTTTGATTTCTCACTTATCACTGTGGGCCTAAGTTTCAGTCAGATACAAATCAAAAATATGAGCAGTGTGTCATATTTCAGAACAGAGCTTTATAATTGCCTACCCCCCACATTTTGTCCCTTTGCAAATATCAACAGATGATGTATAACTGCACTTTCTAAGATAATTGCATCAACTAAAATAATAATCAGACCTCATGTTTACTGAGTTCTCATTTTGTGCTGGTCTTTGGAAATTGATTTTTTCTATATAATACATACTCAGAGTTTTCCTTAAATTTTAATTCTTTTCTGATATAAAACCTGGATGTATTTCAAAAAATTTTAAAAGCACAGGAGGATTTAGAAGAAAAAAAATTTTGTGCATTTCTTTCCCATCCCATCCCTACTCCCCTAAAGGAACCTCATTTAACCCGCTTGTTCCTTTTAATACACACACAAAAAAATGCCTGCACTGATGTCCTTTGATCATGAATTTTAGACATTAACCACTGACTTCCTGCTGTGACAGATGAGCTTCAGCACCTTGTAGGATCCTTCCCATTAGTCATCATGGGAACATCGTAGATTTGATCGGGTGGCCTCAGCCTGCAGCGGCTCGGAGCGGGGTTTCAGTTCCCGGCCAGAGACTGAGGTCAATCAAGGTGGTGAGAACATCTAGTCCTAGCCACTAGATCAAGGGTCAGTGACAAGGCCCTGGCCCCTTGGCTTTGCAGAAATGAATTCCCATGAAGATGGAGAGTAGTGAAACAAGTAAAATGTTTATTAGGAGGAAAAGAGTACAAGTAAGTGTGGACAGACACGAGCGGACTCAGAGAGGGAGTCTGAGTGCCGTTGAGGTAGTTTCAGTCACTTTTACGGGGCCTTTCTCCTGGGTTTCTTTTGGCAAATCAAAATGATTTACCAGGTTCAGAGTCCATATTTGGTGTATCTCCGGATCCTCCCATGTGTGCGTGCACATCTCTCAGCCAAGATGGAATCCACCGAAGAGGCCTAGGGTAGTAGCATCACTTACTGCGGGGTGGTGCCCCCTCCCTTTCTGACCTCCAGGAAGCCTTTCTGTGCATCCTGTGCATACTAAGGGAGGTCTCCTGACCTTAAGAATGAGAAAAATAAGTGGTCTCTTATCTAGAGTAACTTGGACAGCAAGGAGATCAAACCACGTCAGTCCTAAAGGAAATCAGTTCAGTTCAGTTCAGTTGCTCAGTTGTGTCCGACTCTTTGTGACCCCATGGACTGCAGCATGCCAGGTCTCCCTGTCCATCGACAACTCCCAGAGTTTACTCAAACTCATGTCCATTGAGTCAGTGATGCCATCCAGCCATCTCATCCTCTGTCGTCCCCTTCTCTTCCTGCCTTCAATCTTTCCCAGCATCAGGGGCTTATCAAATCAGCCAGTTCTTCGCATTAGGTGGCCAAAGTATTGGAGTTTCAGCTTCAGCATCAGTCCTTCCAATGAATATTCAGGACTGATTTCCTTTAGGACTGGCTGGATCTCCTTGCAGTCCAAGGGACTCTTAAGAGTCTTCTCCAACACCACAGTTCAAAAGTATTAATTCTTCAGTGCTCAGCTTTCTTTATAGTCCAACTCTCACATCCATACATGACTACTGGAAAATCAACCCTGAATATTCATTGGAAGGACTGATGCTGAAGCTCCAATACTTTGGCCATCGGATGCAAAGAACCAATTCATTGGAAAAAGACCCTGATTCTGGGAAAGACTGAGGGCAGGAGAAGGGGGTGACAGAGGATGAGATGGTTGGATGGCATCACCGACTCAATGGATATGAGTTTGAGCAAACTCAGAGAGATAGTGAAGGACAGGGAAGCCTGGCGTACTGCAGTTCATGGGCATGACTTAGCAACTGAACAACAACATCGGATCACGGAGAACTAATTTCCAACTCTTTGCTCCAGGGACCCATCTATCTCCTGCCCCAGGTTCTCAAACTTTGATTCCACAATTCTTTTCATGGGGAACTCTTTGGTGGCTCACCAGTAAAGAATTCGCATGCCACTTCAGGAGACTCAGGAGACTTGAGTTTGATCCTGGGTTTGGGAAGATCCACTGGAGGAGGAAATGGTCACCCACTCTGGTATTCTTGCTTGGAAAATCCCATGGACAGAGGAGCCTGGTGGGCTACAGTCCATGGATTGCAAAGAGTTGGACACGACAGTGAGTTCCACTCCACTCCAATGTTTAAATGTGTAGAGAGCCCTCCTGGAAAATAACAAACCTTTTGGACACTAAATACTCGTGGGTCCAGTCCACCACTATTCTGAATTCCAGTGTATACGTATTGTTCATAATCAAGAATCAAGGTGTTACCAAAACCCTCCACCCCCAGCCCCCAGCTACCGCTCATGGACTGCTCTACCCCAGCCAGGGACAGCTGGGGGGATGGAAAATTACTTCTTTCCACAAGGACTTAAGCTAAATAGCACTGCTTTCTGTGAAATCATGAGAGGGCCTGGTCCCATTAAAAAAAAAAAAAAGACAAATAATGCTGTTTATAGCAATATGAATGGACCTAGAGAATATCATACTAAGTGAAGTAAGTTAGAGAAAGACAAATATCATGTGATGTCACTTATATGTGAAAGCCTTAAAAATGTAAATGAATTTATTTACAAAGTAGAAATAGACTCACAGACACAGAAAAGAAACTTATGGTTATGGGTTGGTGGGGGGTAGATAAGAGTTCAGGATTAACATGTACACACTGTTATATATACACTAGACAAACAATAAGGATCTACTGTGTAGCACCGGGTTCCGTAGTCACGGTCTTGTAATAACCTATAATGGAAAAGATTCTGAAAAAAAAAAAAAAGAATGTATAGATACAGATTTTATTTTCAGTTGCTAAGAGTGTCCAACTCTTTGTAAACCCATGGACAGTAGCCCGCCAAGCTCCTCTGTCCATGGGATTTCCCAACCAAGACTCCTTCTTCTCCAGGGATCTTCCCAACCAGGGAATCAAACCTGCATCTCCTGCACTGGCAGGCGGATTCTTTACCACTGAGCCACCAGGGAAGCCTTATAGGTATAGATGGATACAACTGAATCACTTTGCTTTACACCTGAAGCTAGCATAGCACTGAAAGTTCAGTTCAGTTCAGTCGCTCAGTCGTGTCCGACTCTTCGAGACCCCATGAATCGCAGCACGCCAGGCCTCCCTGTCCATCACCATCTCCCGGAGTTCACTCAAACTGACGTCCATTGAGTCAGTGATGCCATCCAGCCATCTCATCCTCTGTCATCCCCTTTTTCTCCTGCCCCCAATCCCTCCCAACACTGAAAGTTAGCTATATTTAATTTTTTCTTTTTTAAGATTTTTAAAAAACAGAGAGGCCTAGCCTTCTGATTCAGGCCTCCCACTCCACTCTCCATGAAGCCAGGGAAGACACATAGTGGGGACCACAGGCCAGACAACCAGGCTTCTAGAACTGGACTCTGTCCCACGGCTTCATTCCATGATTCTGGGCAAATGCGAAGTGTGCTTCCCTTCCCTTATCTATAGAAGCAGAGCCGTTAGCATCTACCTCCTGACAGTAAGAATTCAGGGCATGCCTGTGTTAGTTGCTCAATCATGTCTGACTCCTTGCAGCCCCATGGACTGTAGCCTATCAGGCTCTTCTGTCCATGGAATTCTCCAGGCAAGAATACTGGAGTGGGTTGCCATGCCTTCCTTGAGGGGATCTTCCTAACCCAGGGATTGAACCCCATCTCGTGCTTTGAAGGCAGATTCCTTACCATTTGAGACACCAGGAATTATTCACTAAAGCCCATGAACTGTTGCCATGCATGCCATGGTGGCTCAGTCAGTAAAGAATCTGCCTGCAATGCAGGACACGCATATCGCATCCTTGGGTCAGAACGATCCCCTGGAGGAGGAAATGGCAACCCACTCCAGTATTCTTGCCTCGAGAATCCCATGGACGGAAGAGCCTGGCGGGCTACAGTCCATGGGGGTGGCAAGGAGTCGGACACAACTAAGCGACTAGAACACCACCATGCCAGCTATCATTACTAGCATCACGAGCCCGCCTAGAGCCGGTGCACACCGCGGCAGGCCAGAAATAGGAAGGGGCTGGACTGGGAGCTGGGCGCTGAGGAAGTCGGGTGGCTGGAGCGGGGCGGCCGGAGCAGAGACTAGGAGGGGCGGTGAGGCGTCAGAGGGGGCGCCCCCTGGTGTAAAGTCGCTGCTTGAAAGAGGAGTCACTTCAAGTCAGGCTGGTAATGAAAAGTCCACAGCATTTTAACACGTTCTGCATGGATCCAAGTAACCACTCTGCTTTTTGGCCCCGCAGTCCTGAATGAAGAAAGCAGCCGTTTTGAAAAGCGGAAGGTGTTTATTTTGGTCTCCACGGTGATGACCTGGGCGCGGTCCAAACCCCTGGACCCGGTAAGTAGTGCGCTAGCTTTACTTTTACGCAGCATTGCGGCCTCCGTACCTTGTAATGAGCAAGCGGAGAGAGCTTCCTACAGTTTTCAGTGTGCTTACACTCCTGAACTCTGCCCCTTAATAAGCACTCCGCAGTGTTCATGCACAGGGAAGCCTGGCGTGCTGCATGTTAGCCTGGGGTTGCAAACGATCGGAGACGACTGAGCGACTGAACTTGATAGTTCATGGGCTCCAAGCCACTCCGTTCCAAGGGGCCACGTTGTTTTACAAGCCCCTGAGAAAGAAGAGGAAAATGCTGCCTGTCCAACTATAGCAAACCTTATCATTCTTTATTTTAAATGTATTTAAAGCGTACTCTTTCAGACTTACCTTTGCTTATAATTTTTCGTGTATATTCCCGTGCATACATTAAAAGGGAAAATATAAGCAAATACAAAATATAAGCAAAAATATAAGCAGATACAGTGGTTTTGGTAGTCCCCAAACTTCTTCAAACTCAGCGTTCAGGGGCTTCCCCGGTGGTCCAGTGGCTAAGACTCCGCACTCCCGGTGCAGGGGTTTGATCCCTGGCTGGTGCAGTGGTAAAGAATCTGCCGGCCAGTGCAGGAGACCCAGGTGACACAGGCTTGATCCCTGGGTAGAGAAGATCCCCTGGAGGAGGAAATGGCAACCCGCTCTAGTATTCTTGCCTAGGAAATCCCGTAGACAGAGGAGCCTGGCAGGCTACAGTCTGTGGGGTTGCAAAGACTCAGACATGACTGAGCGACTGAGGACAAACTTTCCTATAAAGCTGATATCATCGGACTTGTCCGCTGATACCAGATTTCCATCTGCTGCTCTATCTCCATGCCTCTGTGCCCATGAACTGCCTTTTCATCCCAGTACTGAATCACACTATAATCTCTGAAAAGACAGCCTAAAAGGCAGTTAGACAAACATGCATAGTACCTAAGTCATTATAAAGATGATACGTGCTCAAGGTGACCCCAAGGTGGCCCAGGCTCCAAGGAAGATGGCATGGCAGGTGCTTCCTGGCTGAGCACGTTGTGATAAGCCAGTGATGACAGGACATATTCCGATTTCAGAGATGTTAAAATGGGGAAGGAAAAAGGCGCGTGTTAGACTCAATGGAATGCTTTATTTATAACAAGGAAGTATTTAAGCATTTATCACACTTCTTACGTTAGAGGTAATTTATTTAATTCTCTCTCCCTCAGTGGACGCAGAGGTCCTTGAGGGCAGGAACCAGAGGGTTTCTGTCCCTTTCTTGTGAATCTCACTCACCTCCTCTGCTTGGTTGCCATCGCCGCAAGGAGCAGGCCTGACACTTTATTCCTGCTGAAGTTCCAACCCTCAGAGTATCTAGTAAAGCGTCTGCTACAAAGCAGTCGTTGGTCACTTGGCTGGCTGATTATTTCCCTGGCCTGATTGATTGTCCTCACTCTTTCAGTTATTAACAAACTCATACAAACAAGCAAAATGAGGATTTATTGACTCATAACTGGGTAGTCAGAAAATGGGCTTCAGGTACAGCTGTATCTAGGGGCTTAAACAGTGCTCAGAACTAACCTACTCTTTCTCTCCCTTCAATTGCTTCTTTTCTCCTCTAGGCTTATTCTCGTGTAAGCTCTCCACTCCTTTTGGCCCCTAGGAGCTCCCAGGCTTTTATCTCTAGAGCTTGACTTCTCTTCTCCCTTTAGGCCATGTCCCTCCCCAGCTCTGGAACATGCCATTCTTACAGGTCTTACATCACAGGCTTAACCATGAACCAGTCACTGTGACCAAGGGAATGCCGAACTCTGATTGACCAGACATGGGATCATGTGCCCACTTCTACAGGCAGGAATGATCAGCCTCCTTAACTAAATAGACTGAGAGTGAGGAAGAGATGGTTCCTCCAAAGAAAATATGGGGAAATGGCTCCAGTGTTAGCTTCTGTGTCCCTTTGGCATGTTCCCATCCTCTCACTGTGTTTTTTTTTTAAAAACAATTCTTTGTTGTTGTTCAGTCACTCAGTCATGTCTGACTCTTTGCAAGCCCATCGACTTCAGCCTCCCTGTCCTTCACCATCTCCCAGAACTTGCTCAAACTCATGTCCTCTAAGTCGATGATGCCATCCAGCCACCTCATCCTCTGTTGCCCCCTTCTCCTCTTGCTCTCAATCTTCCCCAGCATCAGGGTCTTTTTCAGTGAGTCGGCTCTTTGCATCAGATGGGCAAAGTATTGGAGCTTCAGCTTCAGCGTCAGTCCTTCGAATGGTTACTCAGAATTGATTTCCTTTAGGATTGACTGGTTTGATCTCCTTGCTGTCCAAGGGACTCTCAAAAGTCTTCTCCAGCACCACAACTTGAAAGCATAAATTATTCAATTCTCAATCTTCCTTATGCTCCAACTCTCACATCCATACATGACTACGGGGAAAACCATGTCTTTGGGACCCTTGTCAGCTAGGTTCTGTCTCTGCTTTTCAACATGCTGTTTAGGTTTGTCATAGATTTTTTTCCTGAGTAAGCATCTTTTAATTTCGTGGCTGCAGTCACAATCCACAGTGATTTTTGAACCCAAGAAAATAAAATCTGCTGCTGTTTTCTCGTTTTATCCATCTATTGGCCATGAAGTGATGAGACCAGATGCCATGATCTTAGCTTTTTTATGTTGAGTTGTAAGCCAGCTTTATCACTCTCCTCTTTCACCTTCATCAAGAGGGTCTTTAGTTCCACTTTGCTTTCTGCCATTTGAGTGGTATTATCTGCGTATCTGAGGTTGTTGATACTTCTCCCAGCAGTCTTGATTGCAGCTTGAGCTTCACCCAGCCTGGCATTTCTCATGATGTACTCTGCATATAAGGTAAATAAGCAGGGTGACATACTCCTTTCTCATTTTGAACCAGTCCATTGTTCCACCTCCAGTTCTATCCAGTCATGTGACCACACCCAACTGCAAGGAAGCCTGAGAGATGCCGTCTAGCTCTGTGCCCAGGAAGTCAGCCGAGTCCAGGCTCCTCAGGGAAGGGCTCAGTCCTAATGAAGAGAGCTTAAACAAGATGCAGCCTTTGTCCCCCTGGGGATGTTGTCGTGCCTGGATGTGACACCTGAAGCTGCTGCTGACAGTCTTCTGTGAGCCTGAAGAGGAAGATCACACTCTGAGGGAGACAGACTTAAAAAGGCATCCAAAGGGCGGAGAAGACGCCCATCACAGGACACCGTAAGGCGCTCGATTTGGGGCTGTTACTCATGGGAGATAATGCATCCTCGCACTTTTGAGGCCATTTTGAGTTCCAGTTTTTGTTATTTGTATCCAAAAACATCTAAACAAATACAAAACTGCATTTAAGATAGTTTTAATACAAAAGGATAAGTAGAATATTTTCATTTGTAAATATTAAAGCAATTTTGATAAGTTGGAGAATCTTAATATACCCAGGTTTTTTCCATAGTATCTGTTTTTAGAAGTATAGGGAGTTCCTCAGTGGTTCAGCGGTTAAGTCTCCATCTTCCAATGCAGGTTTGATCCCTGGTTCCAGAACTAAGGTCCCACATGCCGTGGGGTGCAACTAAAAATTTAAAAATAATAATAAAAGTATAGCTCTGTATTTGCTTTTTTATACTGAGTGAAGAGGGGGGACCAGAGATGACATTGGCTTAACCGGATAGCCCAGAAGAGCAGATGGGATCTGTCATCACACAGACTGACCAGGTGGGAGAAAATAATGACCAGGGGAAAAAGAGACCAGCAAGTGATCCACACGGGGAGTCAAACACAAATACCAATTAAAAAGAGGGTCCCCCAGAGTCTTACCGGACAACAGGTTCACCCAAAGTCCTCGAAGAAAAGGGAGATGACTCTACATTGTCAGTTCTCTGCTTCCTAAGAAGATGAGACCTATCAGTGAGCTTGTTGATTATAATGAGGTGTTAATAAGGCAGGCAGTTTCCAGAAATGGCAACACACCTCAGTATACAACAATAGAAGAGTCCTGGTTTTATGCCGACAAGACGGTGACTCATCACTTACTGGAAAAGCGACTGATACAAATGGCTGCGAGAGACTAGAACCTGTATGAAAGATGCAAGCTTTAAAGACATTTTTTCTGTCATTTGTTTGTAACACGTGAAATTTAAGGACGAGAGGGACCGTAGCCCCACGATCAGTAGGGAAGTTTCGAAATGTACAAACCAGATCTCAGTCCCAACCAGGAATTGGAGGCGACCGCTCGAAGCCTACAGCCCAGGATGGGCTAGACCTTCCGGGCCCAGTGCAGCTGCCCAGAGAGGACGGCCCACTCTTAGTCCCGGAATGCAGGGGAGACACCGACTGGCTGTCCAGACCTGTGGCCAGAGAGCCAGCTCACCTGAAATGTAGCTGCTTCTGTCACTGCCATAAGGACTGAGGGTGGTGCAAGGCCCAGGAGAGAGCACTGGGCAGCCAGCCACAGGGAGCAGGAAGGCCAGTTAGGCAGGCTGGCCACCGGGTCAGAGTCACTAGGCCCAGGGAGATGCCGGGACACAGTCCATCCTGAAGGCAAAGCTGATTATGGATCCGCTGTGAGTAGGACTGCCACATGCAGCTAATAAAAATACAGGACACCCAGGTAAATTTAAATTTCAGATAAACTGCAGATAATGTGTCATGTAAGTGTATCTCATGCCCTAAGACATCCTCATACTTGAAAAAATATTTGCTTATCTGACATTCCAATTTAGCTGGGTGTCCTCTGTTTCATCTGGGAGTCCTACAGATGAGCCACTGGGTATATTTAAGAGGTCAGTTAATTACATGACATGTATTCACTGAGTATCTACTAAGGACACAGAACTGGGGTGGACTTACTGGATCTTCCCCCCAAAACTCATTCTTTCTCAGTCTTTCTCCCAGTAGTGTCCGCCATGTCCACTGCTCACCCCTCTCTCCCTTCCATCTATCAGTCAGTTCATCACTCAGTTCTGTTAATTCCTCATCCAAAATGTCTCCTAAATCCATCCTGTTCTCATTGTATCTGTGGGCGACCAGGATGGCCTCGGAACCGGCAGCTGCAATCAAATCCTTCCAAGGCAGTCTCCAACAAACAGCTTGTGACCTTGTTCAAGTATAACTCAGATCATGCCATTGTTGTTGTTCAGTCGCTAAGTCATGTCTTTGCGACCCCATGGATGGCAGCATACCAGGCTTCCCTGTCCTCCACTATCTCCTGGAGTTTGCTCAAGTTCATGTCCATTAAGTCGGTAATATTACAGTCCTGCTTAAAATGCTGAAAATCCTCCCATGCCTTCTCATGCCTTTAGGATGACTCTAAACTCCTTCACCTGGTCCACAAACCCTGGCAGCCTGGCACTGCCTACCTCCTCCTCTACCAATCCCCAGCTTGGCTCCAGTCATTTCAGCCCTTCTTCCCATTTCTCAAACCTGCCAACAGTTGTTCTGCCTCAGGGTTCTCACCCTTGTGTTTGTTCTGCCTCTCTGATTAAGTTTGGATAAGCCCTGGACTCAGATGCTTTTGTCTGGTTATTTATCTTAGAGCAATGTGATGTGATTGGAAGGCTTCTGATTAGACTGTATTTTTTGAAATCCTAGGACTTTCCTGGAGGTCCAGTGGTTAAGACTCTGTGCTTGCATGACACGGGGCACTGATTCAATCCCTGATCAGGGAACTAAGATCCCATATGCTATGCAGCTCTGTCTAAAAAAAAAAAAATAATTCAGAAATCCTGCTCCAAGTATGACCTCTAAATCTGTATGGATTGGGGAGAAATCTGTACCATGGTTTTCAGTTTCTCATTTTGTTCTACAGGAAGTTTCTGTTGAACTGTCCCTCTGAGGGACTCTAGGAGTGTGAGTTGTGGAGGGACCAAGAGATGAACAGCTCAGTGGACTGTGGGGAAATAGTTTCCATTCCTGATTCTTAGGACAAACTGATATCCTATCTGATGAAGCCAGTTTTTAAAGCCTGAGACAGAAACTTGCGCAGGATATGTTCTAATTAACACGGGATTGACTTGAGGGAAAGACGCAGTGCGGAAAAGAAGAAAAAAAAAAAGCTTTACAATTTAGATTTAAAAAACGAAGCCGCAGGGGATTTCCCTGGTGGTTCAGTTCAGTTCAGTTCAGTTCAGTCACTCAGTCGTGTCTGACTCTTTGCGACCCCATGAATCGCAGCAGAGGCCTCCCTGTTCATCACCATCTCCCGGAGTTCACTCAGACTCATGTCCATCGAGTCCGTGATGC
>SJYF01000094.1:2386105-2400298 GCA_006410515.1 Procapra przewalskii
TCCCCATCTATTTCCCATGAAGTGATGGAACCGGATGCCATGATCTTCGTTTTCTGAATGTTGAGCTTTAAGCCAACTTTTTCGCTCTCCTCTTTCACTTTCATCAAGAGGCTTCCGTGGGTCAGGATCTGCCTGCCAGTGCAGGAGACCCGGGTCCAGTCCCTGGTTCAGGAAGATTCCCCATGGCGAGGAGCAACTAAGCCTGTGTGCCACAGCTGCTCGGCCCGCGTGCCCTAGAGCCTGGGCACAGCGAGAGGAGCCGCGGCGATGAGAAGCCCGTGCACTGAAGCCAGAGAACAGCCCCGCTCGCCACAGCTAGAGAAAAGTACACGAAGCAGCGCAGACCCAGCCCAGCCAAAGATAAAATTAAAAGAATAAATGAGGCTAAACACGTGTCAAGAACTATTAAGAAGTGAGTTTTTTTTTAATGTCTTTATAGAATCACGTCTCTACAGAATAAAAGAAGACGTTTAAATTTTTAAATTTCGTTTAGATGAAGTGTAAATAATAGAATTTGGGGAAGTCCCTGATGGTTCAGTGGTTGGACCCAGCACTCTCACCACCAGGGGCCTGGGTTTGAGCCCTGGTCGGGGAACTGAAATCTCTCAAGCTTTGAGGTGTGGTCAAAAAAGAAAAAGATAGAATTTGACTAGCTGAAACATTTTCAAGAAAATTAAGTCACTGTAGAAATAAGCAGTAGTATTTAGAAAACTTTGAGCTTAAAGGAAAGTTTTTTTTTTCTTCTTTTCCATAATGCCTCTTTCCCTCAAGTCAATTCCATGTTAATAACATACCCTGAACAAATTTCTGTCTTAGGCTTTAAAAAACTGGCTTCATCAGATAAGATATCAATTTGTACTAAGAATCGGGAATGAAAAATACTTCCAGACAGTCCACTGAGCTGTTCATCACTTGCTCTCTCTACAACTCACGCTCCTATACAGTCCCTCGGAGGGACAGTTCAGCAATTTTTCCTGGAGAATCAAAGGGATAAACTGAAATCCATGGTACAGATTTCCCTAGCGCCTTGGGCCTTGGAAGTTTCCATCGTGCTAATGCATGGACTCTGGGCTTATTTTTCTCGTAGGATGACTCTGAGGTCCCATTTACTGAAGAAGATTATCGAAGAAGAAAGCAACATCCTAATTTTCTGGACCACATAAATGCTGAAAAAATGGTTCTCAAATTTGGGAAAAACGTAAGTCTCAAGTAGTAGAACCTTTTGCATAGGAAAAGCTCTTCTGGAGGCAGCTTGCAATGCGCCTGGTCAGGACCATTCCACGTGCTCTGCATACATCACCTTAGCTGGCTCCCTATCTCTGCATTTAGGTCCCACGTCCTTACACAGACCACCAAGCTTCAGGCTCCCTCAGAGAGGCCGTGTCCTGGCCCAAGTTCTGGCCCAGCCCCCTAAGATGGAAGCCTCATATGGGGTCTTCAGCAGAGCGCAGTGTAGATCCAAAGGGCTCATTGGTCCAGAAGAGGCAAGTAACTCAAGAGTGGGAATGTGTGTATGCGTGCGCAAAGTCTTCGTTCCCCAATCAGAGATTGAACCCTGTCCCTTGGCAGTGAAAGCACCAAATCCTAGCCTCTGGATTTTCAGGGAATTCCCTCTAAGATGAGATTTATATGCACTTTTCAGAGTAGCTGTAAGACATAAAAGAGACAGAGTCTGGGAAAAGGGGGAAATGAAGTTTCCTCTTCCTCATTCCCACCTTGGGGCTTCCCGGGTGATTCAGTGGTAAAGAATCTGCCTGCCAATGTAGGGGACGTGGTTTCTGTCCCTGGGTCGGGCAGATACCCTGAAGCAGGAAATGGCAACCTACTCCAGGATTCTTGCCTGGGAAATCCCGTGGACAGAGGAGCCTGATGGGCTACAATCCATGGGGTCACAAAAGAGTCAGACACGACTTAGCAAACAAACCACATGCGGGGTCTAGTTCACCAGCCTACGAGACTCCTCCATGGGATTTTCAAGGCAAGAATACTGGAGTGGGATGCCATTGCCTTCTCCCAGACCTTCAGTAATGGTAGGTAATTATAGTTCTAAGACGACACCTAGTGGTCTCAGAGGATATTACAGTAGGAACTCTGTTCCCAAACCTGTGCTTCTAGTAAATTTTGGCACCCCCCTCCAGTACTCTCGCCTGGAAAATCCCATGGACAGAGGAGCCTGGTAGGCTGCAGTCCATGGGGTCGCTGAGAGTCAGACACGACTGAGCGACTTCCCTTTCACTTTTCGCTTTCATGCATTGGAGAGGGAAATGGCAACCCACTCCAGTGATCTTGCCTGGAGAATCCCAGGGACAGGGAGCCTGGTGGGCTGCCGTCTATGGGGTCGCACAGAGTCGGACACGACTGAAGCGACTTAGCAGCAGGAGCAGCAGCAGTGAATTTTTTTCTTTTTTACTTTGGCAATACAAACACTGTGAATATAAAATACTTGAAGAAAAAAAAATATGAGATTGGGAATTCTAATCCATTTTCTATCCATTAACTTATGATCTTAGCCAAGTCATTCAACTTTTGGAGTTAAATAGGTAATATAAAAGGGTTTAGACTAGACAATCTAAATTTCTTCCAGCTCCAGATCCTATATCTATATTATATTAAACCTGTCCCAATAGAAAATCCGTGATTTCTTGATCACTTACATCTAAATCACTGGTTGAGAAGGCATGATCACACATGCAAAAACAATGGGCGTGAGTGTTGGTCGCTCAGCCGTGCCCGACTCTTTGAGACCCCGTGGTCTGCAGCCCACCAGGGTCCTCTGTCCATGGGATTTACCAGACAAGGATACTGGAGTGGGTTGCCATTTCTTCTCCAGGGGATCTTCCCAACCCAGAGATCGAACCCGGGTCACCTGAACTGCAGGCAGATTCTTTACTGACTGAGCTACGAGGGAAGCCCTTAATGGATGTGAATGACAATCTAAAATGGAGAAATAAGGGAATTCCCTGGCAGCTCAGTGTTTAGGACTCTGCGTTTTCACTGCAGGGGGCGTGGGCTCAATCCCTGGTCAGGGAACTGAGATCCGGAGTGCCTGTGCAATGTAGCCATAAATAAATGAATGAAATGGAGAAATAGCATCGTCTTAGTATCTTTTTTTATTATAAAAACGTGACATATGTCCCATGCTCTAAAATGACACAATCAAAATTTAGGTTTTTTTTATCCCAAGTTTTCTTTTTAGACTTTTTCTTAATTAGAATACAGGTAATATACAATGTTGTGCCAATCTTTGCTGTACAGCAAAGAGACTCAGGTATACACACACATGCATTCATTTTTTATATATTCTTTTCCATTATGGTTTATTACAAGGTATTGAATACAGTTCCCTGTGCTATATACAGTAGGACCTGTTTACCCATTCTAAATGTAACAGTTTACATCTACCAACCTCAAACTCCCAGTGCAGCCCTCTCTCTTCTCCCTTTCCCCTCGTCAACCACAGTCTATTCTATATGTCTGTGGGCCTATTTCTGTTCTGTAGATAAATTCATTTGGGTCATATTTTAGCTTCCATGTGTAAGTGATGTCATATGTATTTGTCTTATGATCATCTCTAGCTGCAAATGGCATTATTCAGTTCTTTTTGAGGGCTGAGTAGTATTCCATGGTATATACGTACCACATCTTTATCCATTCCTCTGTTAATTATCCCAAGTTTTGTTAACCACTCTCTTCTGAACAATTAGGGAGTAAGGTTGCTCTGGCCAACTTGTTCATCCTAATAATTCTTCTTTAACCTAATGTTTTTCATCAAGTAGATAGATGGTTGGAAAGAATCTTGTATCTTACTTCTGTGTACCAGGCACTGTGGGTAGCAGCTGGTCTCACAGCCATGAGCTAAGCAGACGTGGTCACTTCGCTCCTAGGGCTGGTTGTCCAGTATTTATCTACTGCCACCACATCGGCTGCCATCACATTCATAGTTACAAACTGTACTATAAACACAAGACTGTGGACCAGTTTTGGAGAAGGAGATGGCAACCTGCTCCAGTGTTCTTGCCTGGAGAATCCCAGGGGCGGGGGAGCCTGGTGGGCTACCGTCTCTGGGGTTGCACATAGTTGGACACAACTGAAGCGACTTAGCAGCAGCAGCAGCAGTGGACCAATTTAGCATTTTGAGGCAAGTTCATAAGCTTTTCAAATCCTTTGGGGACTTTTGATATCACGTTCTCTAGGACAGGCAGGAAAATCTAGGGGACCTGGTCACCTTGGCCTTGCCTTGCTTATCCACTGGTCCCGTTGTACAGGAATATAGATTAATTACAATTCCCTGTTAGCTCAGCTGGTAAAAAATCCTCCTGCAGTGCAGGAGACCTGGGTTCAATCCCTGGGTTGGGAAGATCCCCTGGAGAAGGGAAAGGCTACCCACTCCAGCATTCTTGCCTAGAGAAATCCATGGACTGTATAGTCCATGGGCTCGCAAAGAGTCAGACAGGACTGAGTGACTTTCACTTTTCACAAAGTTCTCTCGTACTGGTGGTGGTGGGGTGTTCCCGTCTCTACTTGCGTTCCATCTTCATTTCATGATTCTCTCTTCAACTTACCAACATCCAGCCTCCCCCAATCGAATCTCAGTGGTGATAGGGTGGGGGGTGTTTGTCCTGATAATTGTACTTCGGACACGAATGAGCGTGCTCTAATTGGCTGAAGGATTAACAAGAGGCCAGGCACACAAAATATGTTAGGAGTTTTTGAAAGAGGTGATGAGACTTACTAAACTGCTCATTAAAAAAAAGATCACTAAAACAATCTGATTCACTGCGATTTATAATAATACGTTTAGCTTTTCTTTTGTATTTTATCTAATAGGTCAGAAAATTCGCCACTTACGTAGTTGCTGCTGGACTTCAGTATGGAATGGAAGGAGGCATCTTGCATGCTTTTTTTAAGGTATGACTTTGCTATAACTATGAGGATTTTTTTTTAAGATGGCAAATTTCTAAATGTTTATTTTTTTCTAATGTATTTATTTTTCATTACAAAGAAAATCTTCCCCGGGATTGGGCCATTCGATCCCATGACTGGTGCCACTGACTCAAGCATCAGTGTCCAGTGGAACGCCCTCTCCCTCTGCAGGTCCAGCACCCCAACCTGCGTGTTTCACAAATCCAAACTGTATCTATGGTCACTTCCAAATCTGCAGCTCTTCCCGGGGCCCCATATCAGAAGACTGGGCCATCTTGCACCCAGCCACACCAGCCGAAGCCCAGCTCCCCCTCCCTCTCGCCCTCCACGAGACCCCCAAGCCCCATGGAGACGACCTCCCCAGCATCTCCCTTTCTTCAGCCCAACACTCCCGACTCCCCACCCACTAACTAGCTGAAACCCTCTCTCGTCCTCACCTGTCGTGGCTTAGATCTCTCCATTTAAACTCTTACTTCCCATCATCCCTTTGCAAGAAAGTGAAAGTGGAAGTGTTGGTCACTCCATCGTGTCCGACTCTTTGCGACCCCACGGGCTGTAGCCCACCAGGCTTCTCTGTCCGTGGGATTCTCCAGGCAAGAATACTGCGGTGGGTTGCCATTCCCTTCTCCAAGGGATCCTAAAGCAAATCCAGTCATTTCACGTCCCTGCTTAAAGCCCTTAAATGGTTTTCCCCAAGTCCAAAATATCCAGTGATCTGCTGAGGCCCCCACCCCTACCTCTTTCACTCAGGATAGTTAAACAGTACCCAGACTGTCTATTTATTTACTGAAATGTTTAATGAAGGGAAAAGACAAGGATTTGGACTCTGTGAAGATCATGGTTCAAATTCAGTGTAAAGGACTTATCAGAAGTCTAATTCCCGGAAGGTACTTTATCCACGAAGCATTTCATCTACAAACTGATGATAATAACCCCCAACCAGTGGGGGTACTTTGAAATTTTAATGCTCATAAAAATGAAAATTAAAGACATTGTGCACACTGAAGTATGTTCTATGTAGATAACAGGCAGATGACTGCTAAAAACAGCTAATGAAAAGCATTTCAGCCCTGAGGTTGCACTTTATTTCTCTTAATAGGATTTGATTAACTAAATCTCATCAGAACTGATTTATAAAACATCTTAGGCTGATTACTTCATCAGATAGATGGATCTTTTTGGATGTCTCTGACTGTGGCTCCCTTTGTGAGCTGTAATAGTCGGGCACGTGGAATTGGGAGAAAATGGTTTTGCTTTTCTCTATTTTAGCTGGCTTGGTTGGGTGAAGTCCCTGCGTTACCAGTGTTTGGAGATGGAACAAATGTCATTCCAGCCATTCACGTTCTTGATCTAGCAGGGTAAGTGTTCTCCCAGCCATGTGACTGCCCTAGAATTAACTGACCGGCGTGTTTGTTTCTTACCAAGTGCTAAGATCCTCATGTGTGTGATTGTATTTCTTCTTCACAACAACCTTAAGTAAAAGGTACTTTTATCAGCTCCACTTTGAAATAGTGTCTGTCTGATGAAATAGTGTCTGTCTGATGAAATAGTGATGAAATACTATTGAAATAGTGTCTGATGAAATAGTGTCTGTTATCTAAGAGTTCCCTGCTTCTGACAGCAAGTTCAAGTTCACCCTAGGAGCAGAGTTGCACATCTTTCAGTGTTTTTTAGACTCACAGAGTATCCCCAGATCCCCGTATCCTTTGCACATGCTGACTTTTCATCACATCTGCATTTCGAGTTCCAAGAGCTTCATTCTGTTATCCCCTTGGCTCACCCCACGGGGAGGAAGCGGTGCCTCTCTGAGAGTCTTTCTGGTTTCTTTCTCTCTCTCTCTTTTTGAAATTTGGCCATGTGGCCAGTAGGAACTTAGTTCCCTGACCAGGGGATGGAGCCCATGCCCACTGCAGTGAAAGCATGGAGCCCTGACCGCTGGACTGCTAGGGGATGCCTCCTCTCTGGTTGCTAGATCCCCTCTCTTTCTCTCCATTAGTCAATTAGTCCCAATCCCAGGCAGTGTTTACTGGGCAACAATGAGACATAAACTTCAGGACCCTTCCCCTGCGTGGGTCCTTTCCACAGCCCTAAACTTAATCTTCATTATTGTTCTCAAAGAAGGATTCCCTAAGCTTCAGACTCCACTCAAAACCTCAATCTGCTCCAGGCCACATTAACACTGAACACGGTGAGGCTGAGACAGACCCTTCTTTTCTGCAGAAACTTTACATTACCACGTTATCAAGTTTTAAAGATGTGAAATCATCTTACATTATTAAATTAATTAAATTATTCCCATTACACAAGGATTCACGGGCCCTTTTGGTAGAATTTTTCTCCCTGCTAACTTCTTGAAGATTGTCAAGTATTTAACAAAAGCTAAAAGTAATGTCTTGTGAAATTAATATAAAACAAATATGAAATAGAGATTTAGACAGGTGAACTTGCTTTATTTCCATTTGACTAGAGAGAGAGCTGCGATGGAGGTAGAATCCATAGTCTTCGTGACAATCTTCTATCCACTGTTGTTTCTCTGGAATTGTTTTTCATCTGTGTGCAAATCCCTGCTCTGCCTCAGTAGCTGTGTGAACTTGGGGAAGTTGCTTGATTTCTCTGGGTCTGATTTTCTCATTTGTGAGATGGGGATGATAATAGCCTTACCTGAGTGTTGTGAGAATTCACTTGGGGTAAAACCTGGGATAGCCCACGGCACAGGGTTGATGGCGTTAAGCCCTCAGAAATGTTGGCCATCATTCATTATTAATCCAAGATGGGAAGTCTAAGCCACTCCGTGCTATGCGACTTAAGGAGTCATAGCTTCTGTGAATTCGTGTCTTACTTTGTGAAAGGCCTTCCCCAAAGCACTGTATGAGACTTCAGTGAGCTACTGGGTGAACGGACTTCATTGACGCAAGTCCTGACAGGGCTCAGCTACTCTTGTAAGCAGATGGATCTGGTTTCCAATTCTGGCCCTTCTACCTTCCCAGGAACTGTTCGGCCCGAGAAATGTCACTTAACTCTTTACCAGCTTCCTCCTCTGTAGCCTGGGGACCATCATTCCAACCTTGACCTTGTTAAATCATCACAGCCCCTGGCCCATGGGGGTAACAATCAGCGAACCCTGTTTACATAAGCAAACGTCCACTGTGTTTACTCCCTCTGGGGATGATGCTCCCTGGGGGTCTGCAGAGTGATACAGAACGTCATAGACCACGTGCCGAAGCTCCGCTACCTGGTGGCTGTGGACGAGTCAGTGCACACCCTGGAAGACCTTGTCAAGGTAAGCCGTGTCGTCTCGGGCTGGGTGGCATCTCTTAAGTCATTTTACCCCAGCCCCTCAAGGAGGAATCAGGGGTACTAACAAGATTGGGTGCAGAGTAGGGGTGGGCCCTAAAATAGAATATCCTTAAACCCAAGCTTGGGCTTCCCTGGCGGCTCAGTGGGGAAGAATCTGCCTGCCAGTGCAGGAGACTTGGGTTCGATCCCTGCATCCGTAAGAGCCCCTGGACAAGGAAATGGCAATCTCTTCCAGTGTTTTCGCCTGGGAAATCCCGTGGACAGAGGAGCCTGGCAGGCCCCAGGCCACAGTCCACGGGGTCTGTACAACAACAAAACCGAAGCTTACTATTTGCATCTGCAGCATACATATGCTTGGAGAAGGCAATGGCACCCCACTCCAGTACTCTTGCCTGGAAAATCCCACGGATGGAGGAGCCTGGTAGGCTACAGTTCATGGGGTTGCAGAAGAGTCGGACAGGACTGAGAGACTTCACTTTCACTTTTCACTTCATGCATTGGAGAAGGAAATGGCAACTCACTCCAGTGTTCTTGCCTAGAGAATCCCAGGGACGGGGGAGCCTGGTGGGCTACCGTCTATGGGGTCCACAGAATCGGACACGACTGAAGCGACTTAGCAGCAGTAGCAGCATACATATGCTGGGAAATCACAACCACAATAGTCTCTCTCCAGTATATGCACGGAAAGGAGCAGAAAAGGCCACTGTAGGGTTCAGACACAAATCACACACCGGAGTACAAGAATCTGTCTGTGACCTGTGCCCCAAAGTACTGAGAATGGTCAAGTTCTTCAAGCCTACTGGCAGCTTCCAGGAGCTCTGGATCTTTGAAGATCTCCTCTCCCATCCAGGCTGCTCTGGATAAAGGTCACCTTGTGGCCCAGCCAGCTCAGCCAGTGCAGCCTTCCCTTGGCCCTCCCCAGGGCACCCCCTACGCATCTTTTTTTGGGAGGAGGGCCCCACACAGAGCAGCATGTGGGATCTTAGTCCCCTGACCAGAGACGGAAGCTGGGCCCTCGGCAATCAGAGTGTAGAATCCTAACCACTGAACTGCCAGGGAACTGACCCTGCCTCATCTTTATGGTTCAGCTCAGGGGCTCCCGTGCTGGTCCAGTGGCTGGGCCTCGAGCTCGCGCTGCAGGAGGTGCGGGTCAATCCCTGATGGTAGAAGCACTTCCTGCCGAGTGCATGTGTGCCCAGTCACTTAGTCGTGTCCAACTCTGTGCGACCCTATGGACTGTAGCCCGAGGTTCCTCTGTCCACAGGGTTCTCCAGGGACGAATACTGGAGTGGGTCACTATTTCTTCCTCCAGGGGATCTTCCCGACCCAGGAATCAAACCCATGTCTCCTGCCAATGCAGGTGGATTCTTTACCACTGAGCCACCTGGGAAGCCCACCGCATGCTGAAAGGTGTGGCCAAAATAAGTAAATAAAGATTCACCTCGGACACCTTCCTCTGCACCCTCCCCAGCTCCACCCCACCTCCCCTGCAGCTCCGGCACCTCTTTTCCATATTCCTAACATCAGGCACTACACACCAGCATCTGAGGACACGTCTGTCTCTCCCTTTTCAGACTGGGAGCTCCCTGAGGGCAGGGATCGGGCTTTTATTTTATTCATCTCTGTGTCCAGTTCCCGGCGTGCAGTGAGGATCCTTTGCTCTGCGTGGAACAAATAAACCAGTGCATGTCCTCAGTGCTCTCCCCCGTTTGCTTTGCAGATTTTTTTTTTATTCAGTTATGTTTATATTTATTTGAGAAATTTTGTATCAAAATCTTACAGGTCAACCAAAATAATATTTGTTTTTCTCTAACAGTGCATCAGTAGAAGTACTGGCCCTGGGAAAATCCAGAAAATACCCAAGGAAAATGCTTTCCTAACCAAGGACTTAACAGTTAGTATATGAGAGATTTTTTTGTTTTGTTTTTCCTACTCTTTTCCTGAAGGTATTGCTTCTTGAGGAATCTGGAGTCAGAGGATCTGGCTTGCGAGTTAATTTCAGCTCCTCCTTTACAGTGGAAATTCTAACCTATAGCAGCTTCTCTTCTGTGAGCCTGTTTTTTTTTTTCTCTTTGTTTTCTTTGTTTGTTTGTCTTTTCTCTGAAAATCCTTCAGAGATCATGGTCAGAAAAATATATTTGAAAGCTGTCTAATGTATAAAATGCTGTACAAACACTACACGCTGTTCTCTTTGGCTCTTTTCTAAAATTCAAAGAGGAGGCTGAATTTCTGATTTCATCACTGCAACAAGAAGAGGACAGTTTTAGCCATGCAGTGCATTCTTCTAGCTTGTTTTAGGATATAATCCTTTTTTAAGAAATAAATTCTAACAAAAGAGTTGACTGGGCATGATTATGAAAGGACTGATACCATTGCTTGCTTCTGAGAAGCAGAACTGGGTGGGTGGTGACTGGGGCCAAAGGGGGCACTTTTCCCCCTCTACTTTTTTTCTTTTTTTTAAGTGTTAAGTATAGTTGATTTCCACTGTGATGTTCGTTTCAGGTGTACAGCAAAGTGATTCAGTTATATACACATATATCTATTTTTTTCAGATTCTTTTTCCCTGTAGGTTATTACAAAATACTGAGTTGAGCTCTCTGTATGATACACTAGGTCCTTGTTGGTTATCTGCGTTACATATAGTAGTGTGTATATGTTTCCCTTGTACTTTTTGTTCTTTTGGATTTTGAACCATGAGATTGCACTACTCAAAAAATTGGTAGAATTAAAAAAAAAAACTTAAAAAAAAAACAAAACAACTTTTTTTTTTTTAAAGGAAGAAATCTTCCACTTGGACTTCTAGTATCTTTTTTTTTTTTTTTTGCCACATTGCATGGCCAAACCCATGCCTCCTGCAGTAGAACCGCAAAGCCCTAACCACTGGACCACCAAGGAAGTCCCTCTCCGTACTCTTTGTTTGTGTAACTGTGCAAGGCAGGACACCGTCTGTCATAAGAGAGCAAGTGTGGGGAGACTTTGGGGTCACAGAGTCTCACTGTAAGTGCTCTGTCAAAACTTGTCATTCAGTCGCTAAGTCGTGTCCAACTCTCTGCGACCCCGTGGACTGCAGCACGCCAGGCTTCCCTGTTCTTCACTGTCTTCCAGAATTTGCTCCAACTCATGTCCACTGAGTCAGTGATGCTGTCCAACCATCTCAGCCTCTGCCATCCTCTTCTCCTTTTGCCTTCAATCTTTCCCAGCATCAGGGTCTTTCCCAATGAGTTGGCTCTTCCCATCAGGTGGCCAAAGTATCAAAACTCAGAGCTGTGTTCACTGACATTCATGTTTAGTGAATGTGTCCATATTTTTCTTCAATAACTTTGGTGATTTGGGTTTGTTATAACTGTCACATGGTTGGGGCGGGGGTGGCAGGAGACAAGTCTTTGACGTCCTTTTCTCTCATAGCAAGAGAATATTGACCACTTACTGGTCAATCTGAGGATGGAAGCACTCTTTGTGAAGGAGAATTTTAACATTCGATGGTTCGCCCAAGCAGGATTTGTGGAAAATATCAACAGCATCCTCAAAGAGTACAAGCAAAGCAGAAGATTATTGGTAACTATAACCACTTCCTGTTTAAGCTTCTGATTTAAGTACCTGAGGCTTTGGTATAACTACACCAATGGAAGTACTTTTCTTTCTGAAATTTCTGTATTTCTAAATTCAAGTTCTTTTTCATATCTGACCCATTGTTCAGGTCTAACAATCTACATCTATATTCTATGGAAACTTGCCAATCGAATATTAAAAATTTTTAAGTTGACACTGATGACCGTTATGCTTGACACCAGCTGAACATGATAGAAAGCCCCAGACTGAGTGTCACAGAGCTGTCTCTAAAGGGAAAATGTCAGGTACCTTACTGGGCCATGTGTCACCTGGGTATCCATCTGAGTAGGTGGGAAGTAGGGAAGTCTGATGATTACTTTGATCTTTTCTGATTGGCGAGGGGATTTGCTGGTCATTTTAATTTTTTTTTTAAGATTTTGTTGTTGTGGTGGATCATTTTTAAAGTCTTCATTGAATTTGTTACAATATTGCTTCTTATGTTTTGTTTTTTTGGCCGCAAGGCATGTAGGATCTTAGCTCCCCAACCAAGGATCAAACCTGCACCTCCTGCATTGGGAGGCAAAATCTTAACCACTGAATCAGCAGAGAAGGCCCTGCTGATCGTTTTAGCAATCACAACTTTCCGTAGATATTCTTATCTCCATGTTCCAGATGAGGAAACCAAAGCTCAGAGAGATGGAGCAATTTCTTCAAGGTCACACAGCTAGTCAGGGATTCAAACTAGCTAAGATGCCAACTTAGCTTGAACGGCCGAACTGTGGAGCCTCCACAGCTCCATCTCTGAAGTCAGGGAGACGCAGCACTTGCCCAGATCATTGGATTTCTCCCAGGGAGGCCTTCCAAAGATGAGAGTGAGTATGACAGGAGAAAGCATCTTGAAAACTACTTTCTATGAGTAGCAGGTGCCCTCCTAGTTGAATTGCCATTGTGCATGGAATATTGAACAAAAGCCAGCAGAGTTGCCTTTGTAGCCTAAAAATCATACTCTCCGGAAAAGGATGCCTTGTTGAGAAATCAGTAAAAGATGCACCACTTTGCAAAAGAAACGATGATGCTTTAAGCATCTGAGACACCCACGATGGCTATCCTTGGAGACTGTCCTGAAGCACAAAGCAACTCGAGGTTAGACTAGTGTTGTCATCTGTGGGTCAACTTAGAACGATTCCAAGTCAGAGTGGAGATAGGACAAGACACCTTAGAGACCATGTGGTTTCTGATGAGCAAAATTGGACAGAATATGATAGAAGGAGTAAGCATACCTAAAGGTTAAAGTGAGTCTGTCCATCCCTGGGGCGTTGGTCAGCATGGCAGCACAGAACAGCAAACACAACTGAGGGCAATGTAGACAACGCCAGGCCGGTGGCATTGAGCCAAGAGCCCCCACAATCCTGTTCCTTGAACAAAGCAAAGCCGTTCCTGTGCAGAGCCAGGTACATTCAGCCACCTTGATCTGTTGCCACTCAACAGTCCATTCATCCAACTCTCCTCGCTCTGATCAAAGCTCATCACGTATATTATCTATACGTGTCTGCCTTGAGGGGTAATATACCAAACACGTGCCCTTGGAGTGCCCTGAGCCCAGTGGCAACCCTACTTGTCATTATTAACGAGTAAGCTACCAATTCTTGTTTTGTACCCTGATAAGGTGGCTTCCCTGATGGGTCAGCAGGTAAAGAATCCACCTTCAGTACAGGAGATGCAGGAGACATGGATTCGATCCCTGGGTTGGGAAGATCCCTTGGAGGAGGAAATGGTGACCCACTCCATTATTCTTGCCTAAAAACTCCCATGGACAGAGGAGCCTGGCAGGCTACAGTCCATAGAGTCCCCAAGAGTCAGATGCAACTTAGCACGCAGCACACAAGGTGAGCATCCCTACCCCAGGAGACAGACCCACTCTTGGTGTGTGGATGACACAAGGCACGTGAGCCTGCCCAGTTGACCACCGGCCCTCATGTCTTGGTGAAGGCACCCTGTGCCCCTCGGAGCCCAGCTCTGTGCGTCAAGACTCAGCTCCAGTGTTGCTCCGCTGACTCCTACCCTGTCCATGCCCACCACCTTGGTCATCGCCGTGACCCTGAGCACCTGCCCCTGAGCAGACGAGATCATTCACGTCCACCACACCTTACCCAGCGCTCCCGCAGGGGCTCTGCTCACTCCCTTCACAGCCTGACAAATAGTAATAACGGTAGCAGTAGTAGTTATGATGATAGTAGTAATCATGATAATCAACTCCATGTGTGAAATTATGTAAGCTTGAAGCACATGGACACTCTGCCCATGAAAATCTCTTTTCTTTGGCATGATTTTTTTTTTAATTTAAAATTTTGAAAATTTGCCTTGCAAAATACCAAGCTTCAGTTTCACAACTGTTTGAACCATTTCAAAAGAAATGACTTATTT
>SJYF01000094.1:2413539-2426292 GCA_006410515.1 Procapra przewalskii
AAAAAATAAAGTCTGACACTGTTTCCACCGTTTCCCCATCTATTTCCCATGAAGTGATGGGACTGGATGCCATGATCTTCGTTTTCTGAATGTTGAGCTTTAAGCCAACTTTTTTACTCTCCTCTTTCACTTTCTGCCATAAAGGTGGTGTCATCTGCATATCTGAGGTTATTGATATTTCTCCAGGCAATCTTGATTCCAGCTTGTGTTTCTTCCAGTCCAGCATTTCTCATAATGTATTCTGCATATAAGTTAAATAAGCAGGGTGACAATATACAGCCTTGAAGTACTCCTTTTCCTATTTGGAACCAGTCTGTTGTTCCATGTCTAGTTCTAACTGTTGTTTCCTGACCTGCATACAGATTTCTCAAGAGGCAGGTTGGGTGGTCTGGTATTCCCATCTCTTTCAGGATTTTCCACAGTTTCTTGTGATCCACACAGTCAAAGGCTTTGGCATAGTCAATAAAGCAGAAATAGAGGTTTTTCTGGAACTCTCTTGCTTTTTCGATGGTCCAGCGGATGTTGGCAATTTGATCTCTGGTTCCTCTGCCTTTTCGAAACCCAGCTTGAACATCTGGAAGTTCACAGCTCACATATTGCTGAAGCCTGGCTTGGAGAATTTTGAGCATTACTTTACTAGCATGTGAGATGAGTGCAATTGTGCACTCTATTCGAGCATTCTATGGCATTGCCTTTCTTTGGGATTGGGATGAAAACTGACCTTTTCCAGTCCTGTGGCCACTGCTGAGTTTTCCAAATTTGCTGGCATATTGAGTGCAGCACTTTCACAGCATCATCTTTCAGGATTTGAAACAGCTCTACCGGAATTCCATCACCTCCACTAGCTTTGTTCGTAAGTGATGCTTTCTAAGGCCCACTTGACTTCACATTCCAAGATGTCTGGCTCTAGATGAGTGATCAAATCATCATGATTATCTGGGTCGTGAAGATCTTTTTTGTACAGTTCTTCCATGTATTCCTGCCACCTCTTCTTAATATCTTCTGCTTCTGTTAGGTCCATACCATTTCTGTCCTTTATTGAGGCCATCTTTGCATGAAAATCCCATGGTAAATCCTCCTGTTCTCCCTGAGGCAGCTGGATAAAATTCAGCTCAACCCACCATCTGCCACTAACAGGCACGACTCAGGATGGGAGCTTATTGAGCTTTTCCATGACTTGGGAGGCAGGAATTACTCCCTTGTGTACTGGATCCAGAGTCTAAAGTCCAGAGACTGATCAAATGTGAGGGCTTGAATTCAGACTCATATCTTCTCATCCCACTGCCTCCAAAAACCAGAGTGAATGAATCCCCTCCCTAAGATAAGAAAATGGAAACACAAGAGGTAAAAAGACATGCGGTTCTTTATCCTGATCCACGAGGCTGGTCTCTGCCGGATTCGGTCCAAACACGTCTATGATGAAATCTCTTTGGAATGTCTAGTCTGTTCTTTTCAATTAGCCCCTCTACCCCCTTTTTAAAAGAAATGTTCGTTAGTTTCTCTCTTCCTGAAAAAAGTCAGATCATTGTCTCATTTGAACTGCGGGGTTTTTATTTATGGAAATGACTGAAACATGAGAGGCTAATGCCATTGAAAGAATTTATTGCTCACATTTCCCCAGAGAAGGGAGTGTGGCAACCATCCAGGGCCACTGGGGGAAGCACCAGGGCTGGTCAGGAGGCAGGGGAAAGTCTAGGACGCAGCCTTCCTTGAGGTCACTGTGGGAAGGCAGGGGGTTGACTAGTCCGAGTAGCTGCATTGACCCTGGTCTCTGGCTGCCTGGTTCTGGCCCTGGCCCTGGGATGAGTAAAGGCAGGAGAAATACTGACTTGGTGTGTGAGTTACATAAAAGGGGTGGTTGGCTTGCATACATGAAGTGTGCTCTCAGGGCTGGATGAAATGCTCACTGTCATTAATAATGATCCATGTGTCAAATATTCGATAAGCACTGACTGTGTTATACTGAACATAGATGCTTCATAGCATGAAGTGAGCAAATAGGTTGATCTATGAAAAATTAAAGTCCCAGGGAAGTCCCTGTTTATATTAATGTGGCCAGTTGGTCATCAAAGCATTTTGCTCATAGCTGTGAGTCTCTTTAGGAAATGGTGATATTGTGCTGGAAATGTGGCAAGGTGACAATTGACTGGGAGGCTGATAACAGACATCACAGGGTTATTAGAGATTTGTATTTACAATTTCTCCTTTTTTATTTTTTATTTTTGGCCATGCCACACGGCTTGTAGGCTCTTAGTTCCTTGACCAGAGATTGAACCCGTCTCTTGGTAGTAAAAGTGTAGAGTCCTAACCACTGGACTTCAAGGGAATTCCCAATTTTTGCTGTTTTTATTGAAAAGAGGGAAGGAGGGAAAGCAGAAAGGAAGAAAAGGAGGAGGAGGGGAAAGAAAAACAACAGATCTCACAAAATCCCCATTGACTGGGCTTCCCAGGTGGCTCAGAGGTAAAGAATGTGCCCAGTGCAGGAGCCGTCGGCGAGGCATTTTCGATCCCTGGGTGGAAAGATCCCCTGGAGGCGGAAATGGCAACCTACTCTGTTGTAGCCACATGTTCCGGGAAACAAACTCACTCAGAAGGACAATGCAGAGAGTGGAGTGCAGTTCATTACACCGGCGGGCCCAAGGCAGAGTCTCCTCTTAGCCAAGGACCCTGACCAGTTTTTGTGAAAACCTTATATACCCTAAGTGTACGTGCTCAAACCCAC
The DNA here is from genome assembly GCA_006410515.1 of Procapra przewalskii. Lineage (NCBI taxonomy): Eukaryota > Metazoa > Chordata > Mammalia > Artiodactyla > Bovidae > Procapra > Procapra przewalskii. The sequence continues at coordinate 2,416,262 of SJYF01000094.1, forward strand.
CTCCCCAAATTCCTTGAAACTAGTCTGGACAAGGTAAAAGAGAGATACGATCAAAGTTAAACCACGATTCATGTGTCACAAGACTAGATAAAGAGTAGACATTTATCAATAGGCCTGTGGTCATATCCCGATAAGCATAATGGAATTTACCGCTTTGTTCTGTTACAGAGATAATTAGTTAATTAGTGTATTCTTTTAGGCAACGGAGAGTCCAAGTCCAAGTCCTGAGGCTCTTTTATCCGGGGGGTCTGGTTTCCCATTGGTATGCCGCTTCTACAGACACAAAGTTCAGAGCGCATTGGGAGGGTGCCCATGCATGTAGCCTGATGCTTGCAGCCTGGCCTAAGATGGAGTCCAGCTCTGTCTGCTTCCTCCTAAACTCCAGTATTCTTGCCTGGGAAATCCTATGGACAGAGGAGCCTGGTGGGCTATAGTCCATGGGGTCGCCAGGAGTCAGACACGACTGAGCACGTGCGCATGGGCTTCATGGCGGGTGTGTGGGGGGGTGTCTCTGGAAACATGGGTGATTTGTATCTGTCCTCCAGCAGAGGCAGCAAGAAGGCCAATTGGTCAGGCCCTCTGTGGCAACGGGATTTCCCAGCTGGTAACCAGACGTCTGGGTTGAGCTGTGGCGGGTCTGCCAGCACCTGCCTGCCGGCTCCAGGGTCCCTGTGTAAACTCATGAGCTCCTTCTCTCCAGAGTTCGTGTGTTCGCTGGATGCATCGGATGAGTTCCTCAAGGAGCGGGTGATGAACCTCCCCGAGAGCATCGTGACAGGGACCCACTACAGCCAGGACCGGTTCCTCCGGGCTCTGAGCAACTACCGGGACGTCAACACCGAAGACGAGACTGTCCTCAACTACTTCGATGAACTTGAAATCCACCCAGTCCATATAGGTACGAAATAAACTCAAGGATAAAGTGAGCGTGGAGCATCACTGCCAGTGCCTGGACCCCCAGCCGACCTGGGGCACGCCTGTCATAGGGCCAGGGGAGCGCAGGAAAGCACAAGCGTGTGTCTAGGGCCCAGGACGTCACAAGAAAAGACAGGGGAGCTGTCTACTTGAGGATTTAGTGGAGTGGGTGCGGGGTGGGGAGTGTTACTGTTCTACGAAAACGTGGATGTATTACGAAGTTGAATGCCAAATTGCGTTATTTGTTTTACCAAATTGGATTTTTTTTTTTTTTAATGAATGAGGCAATTGATTAACCCAGTATCACTTGTTGTAAAGCTTCTTGTTGGCAGCTGCCACCTGTGCTGTGATTCTGTCCAGGTCTCTATGTCCATGAGGTCAGTTTGTGGCCCCCATCCTAGTCCTGTTCCACCAATTTCAGTCTCTCCAGGGCTTGGAGGACCCGGCGAACCACACCCTTGGAGCTTCTGCCGAAGTAGCTGGGCATGACACCATTCTCTGATGCCCGCCCCCACCCCCACCCTGCCGACACATCTGGGTTTCAGAGCCAACCCCAGTGCCAGCTGGGAGGTGCAGGTGCTGGGCTGTGGCAGCTGCTCATGCAGAACCACTTCTCATCGTAGGGAGTGAGCTTTTATGTTTGGCCAGCTTGACCCTGTCCACCCATTCAGGGACTTTCAGGTTCCCGGCCCTTTTAAGGAAAGCTGCTGGAGTTCTGATGCACTTCTGTGGCTTCATGTCTTTTATAGTAACTCCAGCACTATGCGCCCTCTGCGCTGCTAGCCAGGGGAAAGGGGCATTTTTAAAAAATATTTATTTATTTGGCTATGCTGGGTCTTCGTTGTGGCATGTGAGATTTAGTTCTCTCTGACCAGGGTTCAAACCCAGGCCCCCCTACATTGGGAGCAAGGAGTCTTAGCCACTGGAACATCAGGGAAGTCCCCAAATTGGCATTTTTTTAAAGGGTACTTCAAAGTCAGGTGGTTTGCTGCCAGCTGCTTTGGGCCATTTCCCCAGCGTCCTTGGGAGCAGCGTTCTGTTCCCATAGCATTGCGGGGCACTGGTATTCTTCACAAAGCCCCTCCTGGCCTTTACACTGGTCAGCTCACCCCTTGTTGCTGTTGTTTGTTGTTTCATCACTCAGTTGTGTCTGACTCTTGTGGCCCCATGAACTGCAGCACATCAGGCTTCGCTATCTCCCAAAGTTTGCTCAAACTCATGTTCATTGAGGAGAAGGCAATGGCAACTCACTCCAGTAGTTGTGCCTGGAAAATCCCATGGACGGAGGAGCCTGGTAGGCTGCAGTCCATGGGGTTGCTAAGAGTCGGACACAACTGAGTGGCTTCACTTTCACTTTTCCTTTCATGCATTGGAGAAGGAAATGGCAACCCACTCCAGTGTTCTTGCCTGGAGAATCCCAGAGACAGGGGAGCCTGGTGGGCTGCTGTCTGTGGGGTTGCACAGAGTCAGACATGACTGAAGCGACTTAGCAGCAGCAGCAGCATGTTCACTGAGTTGGTGATGCTATCTAACCATCTTATCCTCTGCTGCCCCCTTCTCCTCCTGCCTTCAATCTTTCCCAGCATCAAGGTCTTTCCAATGAGTCAGCTCTTTGCGTCAAGTGGCCGAAGTAATGGAGCTTCAGCTTTACCATCAGTCCTTCCAGTGAATATTCAGGGTTGATTTCCTTCAGGATTGAGTGGTTGGATCTCCTTGGTGTCCAAGGGATTCTCAAGAGTTTTCTCCAACACCACAATTCAGAAGCATCAATTCTTCAGCTCTCAGTCTTCTTTATGGTCTAACTCTTACTCCACACATGACTACTGGAAAAACCATAGCTTTGACTAGACAGATCTTTGTTGGCAAAGTAATGTCTGCTTTTTGGTGTTCTGTCTAGGCATTAACTCACTCTTAGCTACTCAGAAATCAGATAGCTCTTCATCGCATTCCTCCTGTTTCCTGTAGACACTTAACTCAGAGCTGAGCACCCAGCAAGCATGCAGAGACCATGCTCTCTCATCAGCCTCACGGCAGCCTCATCGTTGCTACCTCCAGATCCCATCTGTCATGGCTGGTTTCTCCTCCTCTTGGCTCGGTGAACCCCTGAACTTCCTTTCTGGTTTTCTGGATCTTGACACTTTCTGCTTTCTCTGGGTTTGCTGAAAAAATCGCTAATCTGATGGCGGCTTAGTGCCCAGGTTGACTTTAAGGCCTCTCTCCATCCTCTCAAACCACCTGGGGCACATCCCAGTCCTGGAGTACTGGGAGGCTTAGAGCTGAGGGAAACTGTCGGCAGGAGAGCTGATTCCAGTTTCTGGCTCTGCCTCAGTATTCTTGTCTGTGAAATAGGAAAAGAATCCCTGGCTTGTTACTAATGGTGGGGATTAGAGATAGGAAGTGTCTGGCACATTGGCAAAGTTCAACAGCTGGTAGTTAATCTTATTATTAGTACAACAGTAAGGCAGAGAATGCTGTGTATTATGAAGTGAGAATACTTTTATCAGTCTGCAGACTCTGCTCTGTTTTGCACCCACAGAAGTGATTGGATTTTGTCTTCATCTGGACAGGCCTGTGCACGTTGCACACCAAGTTCTATAGGTAGAAGCTAAGGATTCTACACCTACTAATATGGAAAGTAGTTTACACGATTTACCCAGAGAACTAGGAAGGAGTGGTGAGCAAACTTCATAAAAGTAGTGATTGTCATCTTTTTCAGTAAACCCCCCCCCCAAAACTATTTATGGAATGATGAGGGCAGTCCCAGGGAGAAACAAGGCAGAAATGATGAGGTGGAATGAATGAGTGATCACCATCTTCTGCCTCATTCCATGCCCGTCACTTTTGGCCTCACCTTCACACTCACAACCAGGGACAAGGGAAAAGCAAAGGGGTGTAATGTATCCCAGTGATGGGCATGGGGGAGGGCGTCAAGGTCAGGAATGCAGCCCAGCCTCCGGAGGGTCTTGAATGGGGCCCTGGAAGAACGCTGGCACCTGCATCCTCTCTCTGCACCTCTGTACCCCACTTCTCTCTTAGCATCTCTTTCTGCCCTTTATTTATTTACTTTTTTGGCTGCACCATGCAGCATCTTAGTTCCCTGACCAGGGATCGAACCCAAGCCCCCAGCATTGGAAGTGAGGAGTCTTAACCACTGAATTACCAGGGATGTCTGCTCTGCATCTTTTTCCTCTTTTGCTCTTTGGACCGGGGTCTCTCTCTCGCCTTTCTCTGGCCCATGTGGTAAACGAAGGCTGCCCCACAGCCCTGCAGTTTCCATGTTAACCCTGGGAGCCAAGCTCGTAGCTGGATGTGTCTCTTTCCATCCTAATTGCACATACTTAGAGGAGCAGATGGGAGGTCATGGTTGGGTCAAGTGCTCCCGCCCCAGCTAATCCTCCATTCATCCTTCCCAAGGTCAGGGCAGAAGTGTTCTATCTTTCAAGTGCATCAGGGGTGTAATACTCTACTAGGGGAGCCGAGGAGAAATGCATTGAAATGTCAGAGTGACCAGGAAGTGAGATTTTTTTTTTTTTGGTGTGGTTTTTGGTTTGGTTTCGCTTTTGATGGGCTTGTTTCCACCCACCTACCAATGCACTTGGCTCCGTTCTTCCCCTCGTCCCATGTTGGAACCTGGCGGTGCTTCTAGTCTAGGTCAAGGTTCTACAGTCCAAACACTGGGCACGGGGAGTGCAGCAGTGGCTGTGCTTGGGGGCTGGTGAGCAGTTACTCCCGAGGAAGGGCTGGAGGCGCTTGGCTCTCAAATGCGCCTAGTGCTCACCCTTCTGTGCAGAGACCTTCCAAGCAAGCCCTGAGACTGGTGTAGAATTTACTATTCAGTGAGTTGTGCAGGGAGGAGCTTCCTACTGTCAGCAAGCCTTCCCCACTCTCCCCTTCCCCTCCCAGATCCCCTTCTCCCCCTCCTCTTTTTTCTCTTTCTCCATCTGGTCTTCTTGTTAACATCAGTCACATATTCTGGAGTTTGGACTTTTCTGATTCAATCAGGCTAACTGAAAAAGTTAATTTTTTTTAAAAAAAATGGATTGAAAATATGTCCCAGAATCACTGATTCTCAGAAACAGAAAACAAAAGAAACCTGGAGGTTACTCAGCCCCCTCTCCGCCCCCATCCAGGTGCAGGACTTCCTTCTGTGGAAATGCCCCCGAGTGAAGTGCCCTAGTCTCTGCTTAAATGCTTCCCAGGGTGGAGAACTCAATCCTTTGAGGAGGTCCACATCCCCACCATCCACTCAAATCAGAGGCAGGTGTCACAGCTCAGAGACCTGAGCCCCAGGCTTGCTCCCTGTAACTCTCAGAGACCAGTTTGATATTTGCCAGTCAGGCCAGAAATTCTAAACTGTGCTGGTAAACTTGAAAAGGAAACCCCCATATAGTAATTTACACAATTTGCCATTACAGGATTACAGTGATAAAGAATTTTCCTGAGTCTGGTCTCAGGATAGATTGCTAGCAGGGACCAGACTATAAAAAAGTCTGTGTGGGTCTGTTTCTTTCTCCTCATCATTCAAGATGTAGGAAGACTTGAAGATGCTCAGAACAGACTTGCCATCAAACAGCTCATCAAGGAGGTTGGGGAGCCTCGCAATTATGGTTTAACGGATGAGGAAAAGGCGGAAGAGGAGCGGAAGGCTGCTGAGGAACGGCTGGCCAGGGAGGCCATGGAGGAGGCAGAGAGAGAGCACAAGGAGGCAGTGGAGACCGCCGAGAAGATCGCCCGCTGGGAGGAATGGGTGCGTGTGTGCATGTGTGTAGGGTCGGGCTGCAGGGCGCGGGGCTGGCAAAGCCATCCGGGCATGTCGCACCTCCCTTCCTGCTAACAGAGGAATGTCGTGGAAATAACCGAAACAATTTTATATATCATTTTAAAAATTTCTTTCCTATGTACCATTTAAAAGAACATGCCCTTGGTCTTTGGCTTAGTGTAAACAATAACAGTAAAAACAGCTAGGACTTCCCTAGTGGACCTGTGGTTAAGAATCTCCCTGTCAATGCAGGGGACACAAAGTGTGACCCCTGGTCCCGGAAGATTCCACATGCCATGGAGCAACTCAGCCCGTCCTCCACAATCACTGAGCCCGAGACCCTAGAGCCCACGCACAGTAACAAAGGCCCAGCACTGCCCCAAAATAGGTTTTTAAAACAATGCCAATGAGCCACTGATGTGGTTTCAGCAACACTGCTGCAAAGTGTGCCATTTGGCTGCATTGTCAATCTGGCAAGTTCGATTGGTTTCGCTCCATTTACCCATCTAACTTGGGTGGTCAGCCTCATTTCACCCTCCTTCTCATCACTGAGTCTTCTTATCTATTCTGCCTCCAAAAACCGCACGCAGGTCCACCCACAGGGCTCCACTTCTGCTGACCAGGGTGCTAGACTTATGTGGTGCCTTCTGGTTCATCTCCCCAGCTCCACCCCCTCCATCTCCAGTCTGCCCCCCTGCTGATGCCTGGCGGTCCATCTAAAATATAGATCCACCGCGGCCATTCCCTGTTTAAACTCTTCACAGATTGTTCATCATCATTAGATGAAAGCACAAACTCCTTATCATGGGCCCCAGGGTCCTCTGTGAGCTGGCTCCTTCTAAGGCCATTTAAACAACCTGCCACCTGTGTGATTCACTTCCTCCTTGCTTTGAGTCTTTGCTAAATGAAGCCTTTCAGTTCAGTTCAGTCGCTCAGTCGTGTCCGGCTCTTTGCGACCTCATGAATCACAGCACTCCAGGCCTCCCTGTCCATCACCAACTCCTGGAGTTCACTCAGACTCAAGTCCATCGAGTCGGTGATGCCATCCAGCTATCTCATTTAGTCTTTGTCAAATTAAGTCTTTCTAATGAGGCCTTTCCTGGGCACCATATTTAAAGTTCAACACCTGCCCCTCAGCATAACATGTCATATCCCTTTCTATACATTTAAATTTCCCCTTTGGGGACTTCCCTGGCAGCCCAGAGGTTAAGACTTCCAGCGTCCATTGCAGGGGGCATGGGTTTGATCCCTGGCGGGGAAACTAAGATCCCGCATGTTGTACAGCATGGCCACATTCATTCAAAAATGAATTTGCACTTATGGTTTGTATTCTTTGTACTTATTTCACCTCTGTCCATGGGATTCTCCAGGCAAGAAGACTGTACTGGGTTGCCTTCCCCTCCTCCAAAGGATCTTCTGGAAGTAGGGATCAAATCAGTGTCTCCTGCACTGGCAGGCAGATTCTTTACCACTAAGCCACCAGGGAAGCTTAAAGCAACGTATATTTTATATCTTTGTCTTGTTTAATGTCTTTTGCTGTCTTTTGTTTAACTAGTGTCCAGGAGTAGGCTGGACTGATATGCTTAAGCCCCACCCAATCCCCTAGGCTGAAAAGGGAGACTTCTCAAAGAAAACCTGGAATTATTAGACCTGAGAGAGAGAGACCAGATGCTGAGCGAGGCATAAACACAAGCCCACCAGACCAATACTTTCTAGGTTTTCTATTCAGTTCAGTTCAGTTCAGTTCAGTCTCTCAGTTGTGTCCGACTCTTTGCAACCCCATGCATCGCAGCACGCCAGGCCTCCCTGTCCATCACGAACTCCCGGAGTTCACTCAGATTCATGTTCATCGAGTCAGTGATGCCATCCAGCCATCTCATCTACAGTTATTTCTCCACTGATCTCCAGTAGCACATTGGGCACAATTCTGTGATCTTTCCTTCCTTCCTTTCTCTCACTTTGCTTGATCTGGGCAGCTAGAAATTATTTCAGTGTAAGAAGCGAGATAGGTATCCAGTTTATTATTTTCTAAGTGACTATGCACTTGTTAAAACACTGGTTACATCTTTTCTCTGTCATTGGAAACACCATCTTTAACATAATGTAATGAACATTGCTACTTCTAGTGGACTCTGGGGTGAGTTGTATGAACTGTTCTTCTTTTTCTGTCTATTTACTCTACCCACAATGTTCTGTTTGTAGAATAAACGACTAGAGGAAGTGAAAAGAGAAGAAAGAGAATTACTGGAGGCCCAGTCTATTCCCTTGAGAAACTATTTAATGACCTATGTTATGCCAACACTTATGCAGGGTCTGAATGAGTGCTGTAAGGTCAGACCTGATGATCCTGTTGATTTTCTGGTAAGAGATTTAAGTGTCATCTTTTTTTAAAAAAATATCAATTTGAAAATAAAATATGCCCAAATCTAAATGAAAAACAAGTTGAGACAGAAAAACTGTGTGTCTGGTTATTTTGGAAATAGCCTTTAATACCTTCATCATAGTTTATAAAAAGTTTCATCATAGTTTATAAGACTTTTATTACTCATTTGAAAGTAAAATGTTTATATGCTTCCATTTTTATTTTTTTAAGTATTGGTTTATTATTAAATGTCTAGACTTAAAGTAATGGAAACTATGTTAATAATGAGGACTATTTCTTATTTAGTCGCTTCCAGCTCTTATGCAACCCCATGGACTTGCAGTCCTCCAGTCTCCTCTGTCTGTGAGATTTCTCAGCAGAGAATACTGGAGTGGGGTTGTCATTTCCTTGTCCAACTTCCATTTTTAAGTACAATGAATTTTCGCTTTTATAGTACAAACTAATGTACTATTCAAAAGCAGAAACATTACTTTGCCGTCTAGTCAAGGCTATGGTTTTTCCTGTGGTCATGTATGGATGTGAGAGTTGGACTGTGAAGAAGGCTGAGCGCCGAAGAATTAAATGCTTTTGAACTGTGGTGTTGGAGAAGACTCTTGAGAGTCCCTTGGACTGCAAGGAGACCCAATCAGTCCATTCTGAAGGAGATCAGTCCTGGGTGTTCTCTGTAAGGAATGATGCTAAAGCTGAAACTCCAGTACTTTAGCCACCTCATGCAAAGTGTTGACTCATTGGAAAAGACTTTGATGCTGGGAGGGATTGGGGGCAGGAGGAGAAGGGGACGACTGAGGATGAGTTGGCTGGATGGCATCACGGACTCGATGGACTTGAGTCTGAGTGAACTCTGGGAGATGGTGATGGACAGGGAGGCCTGGAGTGCTGCGATTCATGGGATCACAGAGTCGGACATGACTGAGCGACTGAACTGAACTGACTGAACGTACTATTAATTCTAAAACATAATACATTTTAAATTGCTGACACTTTTTTTTCTTTTCAATTATAGGCGGAATATCTTTTCAAGAATAATCCTAAAACGCAGTAAAACTTTGAAGATATCATGTCATGTGCTTTACCGAGCTCAAGATGAGTTTAACATAGTAATTTGAAAAACTGCTTAAAAATAAATGCTTTTCTAGTTTTGGGGAAATTCTTTTCTTTCTTCCTGCAATCAAATATTTTATTCAGTAAAATCATAAAAAGCCCTATGGTAATGAGTCACTACTTCATTAAACCATGCGTGCTAAGTTGCTTTTGTCGTGTCTGTGTGACCCTATGGACTGTGTGACCTGCCATGCTCCTCTGTTCATGGGATTTTCCAGGCAAGAATACTGGAATGGGTTGCCATTTCCTCCTATAGGGGATCTTCCCAAACCAGAGATCGAACCAGTGTTCCCTGTGTCTCCTTCATGGGCACGCAGATTCTTAACCTCTAGCGCCGCCTCAGAAGTCTAATTAAAACCATATTTGGGTACTGTAAAGCAAAATAAAGTAAAAATAAAAATTAAAAATAAAACATGTTTGAGAGGTAAACTGTTAAGGGGTATCTGTGTATCAGTTCAGTTCAGTCAGTTCAGTCACTCAGTCGTGTCCGACTCTTTGCGACCCCATGAATCGCAGCATGCCAGGCCTCCTTGTCCATCACCATCTCCCAGAGTTCACTCAGACTCGTGTCCATCGAGTCCGTGATGCCATCCAGCCATTTCATCCTTGGTCGTCCCCTTTTCCTCCTGCCCCCAATCCCTCCCAGCATCAAAGTCTTTTCCAATGAGTCAACTCTTTTCATCAGGTGGCCAAAGTACTGGAGTTTCAGCTTTAGCATCACTCCTTACAAAGAAATCCCAAGGTTGATCTCCTTCAGAATGGACTGGTTGGATCTCCTTGCAGTCCAAGGGACTCTCAAGAGTCTTCTCCAACACTACAGTTCAAAAGCATCAATTCTTCAGTGCTCAGCTTTCTTCACAGTCCAACTCTCAC
>SJYF01000094.1:2442384-2459091 GCA_006410515.1 Procapra przewalskii
GCCGACGGGGCCTTGGGGGGCGTCGGGCGAGGGGGAGGGGTCGCGGGAGCCGGGCCCTCGCCCCGCGGGGGAGGCCGGCGGGACTGGGGCTCTTCCTGCTTCCTCTCTCCCGTTCGCCGCTTCACTTCCCCCTTGTGCTCCGTTCCCGCTTCCCACCCCACCCCCCCTTTCCTCGCTTTGGCGGCTGTCGGGCCGGGGACCTTCCCCTTCCGAAAAGGGCCAGAGGAACCTCTTTAACTCGACTGCTCGAGCTTGGTCCGATAATAGAAAGGAGGCGAGGGAAAAAAAACAAAAAATCCCGGCGGCCAGCGGCCCGGGCGGAAGGCCCTGCTGCTGCTCGCGGGGTCTGCGCTCGGGGTTCGGGCTTGGCCCCCCGCCCCCACCCCGGCGCCTGGCGGGCTCATTCCGCTGCTTCTGTTCCCGGCCTACGTCTCTTCACCGTTTCCAAGTTGGCCCACGTCGTGCGCCAGTGTTAACCCACTTCACGTCCCAGCTTGCATGAACACGAGTTAAAAAAAAAAAACACAACAAAAACAGTTTGAGCGTCGAGCCCCGCTGTTCGAAACCTCGATCCCCTCCACCCGCCCCAGTCCCCTCCAGTCTTCCAGTCCCCGGAAAAGGCCTTTTCCCGGGCGCCCCCATCGAAAGGCCTTGCGTTACGTATTGCTCTCCCGGTTTTGTTTTGATAGGGTCGCCGGAGTTCTTCCTGCTTCCGTCTCTCTCCATCTGCAGTGATAACTTTTTTGTTTTTCTGATGGTAGACTTTTTCTTACTGTAGTTCGTCTAAGGCTTTTAATCCCACTAGGCCAACATCTTTTACTTTCTTTGCCTTGTAGAGGTTTTTTTTTTAAGTTTTCTTTTTCTCTTTGAAAGACTGGGATGTAATTTGAGAACTCATTGTTGATAGAAAGATTACAGCGTTTTTTCCCTGCGTATATACACAGCAGTGCAGAGGCCTAAATAGTGAGACTGCATTTCTTCCACTTTTGAAGATTCAAGGGTAAGAAACGGAAGAGCTGAGGCGTTCTCTTCGTTGTAGCCCCCAAGCATGTAATCGACCCTTGAAGTTTTGCTTCAAGGTAGAAGATAAATTTTAGACTTTCTGATACCTACTGTAGCGCCTCAGGGTTTTTGGTTTTTTTTTTTTTAAGTAAAATCAACTTTTCCGCAGATATATGTGATTATATATAGTTTTACAGTTTTCTTTATGTACGTATGTGTCTCTCTACAAGTGAGGCTGAAACTTTGAAACAGGCATTAAACACACCTGTCGTACTTTACACGATATTTTAGAAAAGAATTTCACGCTCCTTCTCACCCACTCCAGTCATTTTGTTAAAGAGGCCTATCAGCGTCAGCGTATTATTTCTGTAATGAGAATATTTGTTAGTTTTAATTAAATATATAGACCTAAAGTCTTGTAATTTGCAAGGTCCCTGTTAATTGATTTCTTCCTTTTATGGAACGATAAAAAAGGTTACTAGGAGAACCGAGTCTTAGCAGGATTTTTGTGGCATTTTTCAATTCGGCAGCTATTAAAGTTAGCCTTAATGTTTGCAGTAATGCCACATGACGGTGTTAGCTCACATTTTACTGCTGTTTTTGAAAAAGGACTTCTCTTTCTGATAATCCATCATGTCAGTATTAAACACTGATCAGTAATACGAAATGCGTTCTTAAAGTGGTTTAATGAAGAAATAATTTATGTCTTTTAGAAATTGACGGTTCTTTCCTATCTACTATTTCCCAGCATTGGGGAAGGGAAGTATGCATTTCTTTTAAAGACCTAAGTGCTTCAGATTTTTGGGAAGTTAGTTCAGATGTTTAAAATGGGAGACACAGGGAAGGCAGCAGATTCCCACACATGGATATTCCCTTTCTAGTGTGTTTCTTGAAATGTGGACAGATATTCATTAGCTGTCCCTCTTATTTTTAACCCTAAGTGTACTATAGCCCTTTTGAAAGAAACTGGAAAGGCCAAAGACAGCCAAGTTAAATAGGCTCCCTGCCCCCCATTAATTTACTTTGTTTTTCATGTTTTGGTGTCATTATTTTATTTCATGTTTTGAATTGTGATTTGCAAACTGTATTGTGTTTGACTTCCAGTTACATATTCAGTATGGCTGTTAAAATTGTATGGGGGGTGGGGTTAAGGTATAAACCATAGATAAGTTGTCAGAATGGATAAAATCAAAACAGATTATTGAAGTTAGGTCATTAGAAAATCATTAGAAAACTTTGTGAACAAGTCTCCCATATATTGTCCCAAAGCATATCTAATTGCACATATAATTTTGAAAAGCTGACATGGTTTAAGAGCCATGGTGATGAAGTTTCCAAGATTTTTGGTAGTCTTCAGACCCATTAATACAGGATTTCTCATCTTGGTACTATTGATATTTTAGGCCGATAATTCTGTCATGTGTATTGTAGGGTGTCTAACATCCCTGACCTCTAGATTTCAGGATTCCCACTCCCCATATTCTGGTAATGACAACCAAAAATGTGTCCAAATGTTGCCAGGTGTACCCTGGGGACCAAAATCAAGTATAATACTGTATGGGGACTATATTCCAATTTCTGCCTTGTTCTGTGCTGGTCAGATCTTTATTTTTCAGCTCACTTCTGGCTATCACTGGTGATGAAAAGACTTCAAGGAGAATAAATGTTATCAATGATTTAACATTCATGCCACATTTGTAGGATATTATTGGAAGAGATATTTAGTAAGAGTTGGCGGGAGACAATAGCTTTTCTTCCAGATACTTGGAGTTATCACCAAAAAGGGGGGAATTGGAGTAGTTTCATGTAGCGATAAGAGCTAGAACTGGGACTGTTTGGTGGATAGTAATATTGTGTAGCGGTGGTTTTCAGACTGACCTGTAGAAGTCTGGGTGTCGGGGGTCTTTGATCCTTCGAGAGTACATAAATCCAAACTATTCAGTGTTGAGATGTTACATCTTTTTCAGTCTGTTGGTATTTGCACCAGTGCTGTAAAAGTGATGGGTGATGATGCTTGTGCTCTAGGAAGAATTGAGGCAGAGGTGCCGCATCCTTCTAGTTGTCGTTGTTTCAGTACACACATCCACACAGACACACAGTTTGAAAAAAAAGTCCTTGATGAAGCAATAGAAATGTTAATTTTTACTAAGACTCTTGACCCTTGAGTTTGTCTTTTAAATATGTTGTGATAAAATGGAAAGTACACATTAAGCTGCTAAAAAGAAGGATGGTTGTTTTGTGAAGAGCTCACCTGGTTGATTTGTGAGCTAAGCTAGTGCTTTTCTTATGGAGTTCTGTTTTTACCTGAAAGAACAAGTGATGAACCATGATGTTCATACTTGATGACTTAGCATTTGCTTGAAAAATGGAGTCTGTCTTTAAGGAAAACAACTGACAGTGTAGTCAGTGATAAAATTTGAGCTTTCAAGCAAAACTTAGAATTTTGTAATGCTTGTTTTTACCAATGTGGACTTGTCAGCCTCCCAATAATTAAAAATATTTCTGATTTGATTGATGGTGATATTAATGAACACTTTAAAAATACTGTGGTTTTTCAAATGTGTCAACATTTGGAAGGCAGGTGTAAGTGCAGGATGGACCAATGGATTTTAATACAAGAATACAAAGGGGTTTTTTGCTGTGGTTTCTGCTTTCATATTGTAACTAGGCTTTAAGAAATTACTACTTGGGCCATTTTGATGTAGTATTAAAGAAGAGTATCCACAGTTATTTGAAAAGACTGTTAAAATACTCTTCCTTTCCACTTAGAGTGGTGTGAATCCAGGTTTTCTTCCTGTGCATCTACCAAAACTGTTTATCAAAAAGGATTGCAGGCAGAAGCAGATAGGAGAATCCAGCTGTTTCTGATTAAACGAGAATTAAAGAGACTTGCAAAAATGTAGAATAGTGCTATTCTCACTAAATCTTTTGTTTTAGAAAACAGTTATTTTAAAAAGTCATTTATGTTGGCATATGATAGATCTCTCGTCACTTAAATGAATTGGCATTAAAAAAAATTTCCGTTGCAATCTTTAATGCACTAAACAGTGACAGACATAATCCACATAAACATGAGCTTATTTGAGTCTTTATGACTTGTAAAAGAGTCCTAAGACCCAAAAGTTTGAGAATTGCTGATGTGTAGTAACAGCTGACAGCTGTCAGGCTGCTGTTCACAATGGTGGTGTCAGTGCAGCATCTCTGGTGGGTTTTGAACTGTCTGGAGGAATGGACACACCTGATATAAAGACGTTTTTTGTTGTCAATGAAAAAGTGTATTAGGTAATCTTTAAGAAGGGTAACGTCTGAGAGTTTTTGATTATCAGATTTTAAGACTTAGAGGTTTTGTGATGAGCTGCTTGCTGCTTAATAATACTGGTTATGGTTTTGGAATGTGGTGGTTGTTGTTCAGTCAGTCGGTTGTGTCGACTCTTCATGACCCCATGGACTGCAGCCTGTCACGCTCCTCTGTCCAAGGGATTCCCGAGGCAGGAATAATGGAGTGGGTAGCCATTCCCGTCTCCAGGGGATCTTCTTGTACCGGAATCGAGCTTGCGTCTCCTGCATTGCAGGTGGATTCTTTACCGCTGAGCCATGGGAAAGCCCATGTGATATTTTACTGTAAACATGTTTTCAATTCATGCTATTTTGATGGAGAAATTGGGAGGGAAAGTATTGGATCTGGGTAAATTTATAAGCCTATTCACTTCCTACTCTCTTGACTGCCCCCCCCCCACTCCCTTAAGCCTTCTAGCTTGAAAATATCTTTTAAAATGTTTTGATTCATCAGAATATTCCATTTCTTGGCAGCTGAACTACTTCAAGTTAACATTACAATTAAATTTCACCTTCAGTTGCGTGTAGCCAAATTTATAAACGCTCACTTTAGGCAAAATGAGGCCAGTTGGAATCCCAGCTATTTTTCACTTTTGGTTGGTGGAAGAGACTTGTCTTCAGCAGCTTTTAAATGACTGTACAGTCTCAATTTCTGACTCATGAAATAGCCCCATTGCAGGGGAGATTCGTTCTTGAATGAATGAATGTGATAGTTGCTCAGTCATGTCTGGTTGTGACCCTATGGATTGTATGGTCCGTTGAATTCTCCAGGCCAGAATATTGGAACGGGTAGCTGTTCCCTTCTCCAGGGGATCTTCCAATCCAGGGATTGAACCTAGGTCTTCCGTATTGCAGGCTGATTCTTAACCAGCTGAGCCACAAGGGAAGCAAACTGAGTTGTAGATTGGAACCAAATTCGACTCTGGGTTCCATGTTTCATTCTCATCCTAGGACTGTAGCATCTCCTGTGTACCTCAACTCAATTGGTGCCTGTTGATGTGTCTTAAGTATACTTAAGTTTCAAGATCAGGTTCTTGAAAAATATTTGTTTAATCTTTGGATTGCAGGTCTGCAGAATTCTACAGCATTCTGATTTGAAAACTTAAGAATTTGGGGAAGAAGAAAATGTAGAAATTTAAAATAGATAATCTTTATTCCTCTTCTGTTACAGAATTGTCTCTCAAATTTCTATTCCCTCTATATTTCAGAAACCAGATTCTTGTATTTTACAGTCTTTGTGGTTTTTAAGATTTTATTTAAGAATAGTATTCCTGTCATATTGGTTATTAGCATCTAAATTGCATATCCTGGAGTTAATGTGTATAATACTATGATATAATATGTTGTTGAATATTTCTTTTCTGATACACTTAAAAATGTTTTTAGATTCTCTAGTTACATTTCCCTCATTTTCAAATTATGCCTGACAAATACTGATGCAGGAATGCTGTCATTTGGCCATTTTTGTTGTTTTTACTTCTAACCCCTTTTATACGTCAAAGTGACAGAAGTGCCCTTAGGAAAGAGGGGGAAATAACCTGGCCTTTGTTACAATTGAGTAATGAGTGCTTTTCTTTGTATAATCAACCGTTTATTTCCAAAGTTTGACCTTGGGATTCATCATAATTTGTTCCCCCTGAGGGTGAGCTATTTCACCTGGACTACATATTTTAAGATTGTAGTTAAGATCTAACTATATTTAGTACCTCTTATACAGGCTGAAGGTGATATAGCCATTTAGAATAATGTCTTAGCAAATACTGTAAGCTTGACTGTTAAGCTACTAGTAAAATTTAAATATATTTTAAACTTTTTTATTTTAAATTTCTTGTGAAAGAGTAGATTGTATTATTTCTGCTAAGAATTAATATTTAGTGCACATTCAGATATTTTAGAGAGAGCACGTCTTCTTACTTTGTTCAGTGTCCTTTTATCCTGCTTGAGTAGACAAATTATGTTTACGGTTAAGGCCTTTAAACAGCAAATTATATAATTTACACCTAAAGATTATATATAATGATATATATATATATATATATATCATGTTATTGTGATTTATCTGATTAAGGAAGGTAAGTTAAGCTTTCAGTTTTAACTTCACTGACTAAAGCTAACAAGAAATGAGTGTTCTCTGTTGACTGGTATCTACATTTTGAGGCAGTTGGCCCTGTTAATATGATGGGTCTCCAGTTCCCATGTGAGGTCTCCAATTGTCCCATATGAGGAGGCAGGGATTCATCAGAAGCTTGAGCTTTGTTTAAATTGAGGTGAAAGCCGTTAAATATTAACCATTTCCGAAAACACCGCTGGTGCTTTGTTGTCCTTTTGCTTAGTGTGTTATCTGCTGAGACTGCTCTTTTCCTGTTCTCCAGTTGTTTCGAGTGCACACCTCCTTACCCTTTTCCTTTGGCATAGCCTTGATTCTTTCTTTCTGTACTATTTATTATAAGCTTTTACTTTGCACCCATCTGTTCTTTAAAGATCTGAATCCCTGACTAAATTTGAGATTGTCACTGAGGATAGAGACTATTTTGGATTCCTGATTTTAGTATTGTCTTTCATACATATTTGTGATCCTAATTCAGTAAATTTCAGCCTAGTAATATAGTTTTTTGGAAAAAATAAATGAGGAAAAAGTGCTTTTAGGAAAATTGGATTAATGAAGTTTGATAGATAACCTTGAATGCTTTGCTAGTGTTCTAAAGCTGTGAATCATGATTTGTGTTTAATTTTCTAATCACAGAGCATCACACTGAAGAGGCCATCTTAAAGTTTTTATTTCAGTTCTTTAAGATAACTGTTTGATTAGGATAAACTACAGAGCCAATAATCAAAATGCTAATTATTGATTTAAATTGAGCAGTTATTTGGTGTCTCTTGCTGTTGGGGAATGATTTCTGGGTTGCAGGGGTTTAGCCTCTTTACCATCACAAACTTAATGGTGAATAGTAAGAATTAGATTTTCAACTTCTGTATGATTTCATCAATTTATTAAAAAAAATACTTTAACAAATCAAAACAAAATGTTATGAAATTATTCCACTAGTCAATTCTGCTTGTTATATTTTTATGCATGTATAGACATATTAGACATAGGTGGTACAGATGGTAAAGAATCTGCCTGCAATGCAGGAGACCCAGGTTAGATCCCTGGGTGGGGAAGGGCATGGAGAAGGGCTTGGCAACCCACTCCAGTATTGTTGCCTAGCAGGCCACAGTCCATGGGGTTGCAGAGTCAGACACAACTGAGCAACTGAACAACAAGATGGATGTAATACACAAGTGATTTTTGAAGATACAAGATGTCTGGAGGCTTAACTATTACAGTCTGATGCCTGAGGTCATACACTGACCCAGTGAATTTAGGTCAGCCTTTCCTCTCTTTGGGCTTCCCTGGTGGTTCAGAGGTTAAAGCGTCTGCCTCCAATGCGGGAGACCCAGGTTCAATCCCTGGGTAGGGAAGATCCCCTGGAGGAGGAAATGGTAACCCACTCCAGTGTTCTTGCCTGGAGAATCCATCATGGACAGAGAAGCCTGGTAGGCTACAGTCCATTGGGTCACAAAGAGTCAGACACGACTGAGCAACTTCACTTTCACTTTCCTCTCTTTAGTTTCTTCCATCTGTAAAATGGAGACAGGTAATAATAGAGTCATTCGAACAGTTGGGAATAATGTAAAGTGCTTGCCACACTGGAATATCCTGAGCTTTCAATAAATACTATTATCATATTTACATTCTGCAACACCTAACATGGTGAGCATCTTTCCATGCTACTACCTCATTCTTTTTACATAGCATAGATTTAAGTTGTAAGAATGCACCATAATTCGTCAGTCCTGTATCATATTAATGGATATTTAGGTGGTTTCCAGTTCGTAGTGCACTGTGAACAATGTTCCAGTGAACAGCCTTGGGTATCTTTTGTACTATTCCTATGAGAAAGGTCAAATTCCAGAATCTGTGGGGTCAGGAGAGGTATTTATTTACAAATACTAAGCATGGTCCCTTTATAAAGGATAATGCTGGAATAGGCACTGCCCATTTCAAGATCATTGTTGCTCTACAGGATTTTGGGCTCATATTTGGCCTGTCTCTCTCGAATCCATTGTATTCCTACCCCATGAGCAGTAGAAATTTGTGCTTTACTGTACACATTTTATGTATTAAAAATGTAAATTAAAGAGCATAAGTCTTCCAATTTCAGGGCCTTCAGTTTGAGTCCTTGTGTCCTAGTGAATTGTGTAAGGTAGATTGTTAGAGGTGAAATTGCTAGACATAGCTTTAAAAAAAATTTGATGACTCCAGATTGCTTTTAAAAATTATATGCCAAGTTTGTCTCCTTTGTGATGGATAAGAGTGCTCATTTTCTTATACCATTGCTAACATTAGATGTTTATAAGTCTGTCGTTTTTACCAGATATACATCAGTCCTCCTTTTCTCCAATCTGATAGAAAAAAAATGATTCTTAATGTGTTTCCTTGATTTGCAATGAAACTTTTTAAAAAAAGTTGATATAAGAACATGTTAAGGATACAGGTTTCCCTCAGTATCCAAAAGTAGAGGGGTCCTATGAAATCTTCTGTAAGCCAAAATGGCATAAAATGAAGAAGCAGCTACCTTACAAGCATCTTGCTAACAGATGCACAGGATAAATTGAGATAAAGCATAGTGGCTCACAGACACCATTCAAAGTTATAGCAGTTTGATAGTGAACATACATATTTCCTGGGAAAGGAGGTTGGTAGTAGTGCCACTCTTGCCACTCAGGGTGCAGGCTCCCTCTGAAACAGCTTGCAAAACAAACGAGCAGTGTTTCTGCTTTTTTGCAAAAGTGAAAATCCTCCTTGGATTTCCTTCAGTTAGTGAAAACAAGTACTAATGTAGGTTTTCATTGGAGTGTCCCTTACTTTCCTCACTTACTTGAAGTGGTCATCAATATACTATATCCATGACTGATCGTACTTTGACTGTTTGAAAGTATGGCTACTTAAGTAAAGTCGCTCAGTCGTGTCTGACTCTTTGCAGCCCCAAGGACTGTAACCCACCACACTCCTCCATCCATAAGATTTTGCAGGCAAGAGTACTGGAGTGGGGTGCCATTGCCTTCTCCAGAGGATCTTCCAAACCCAGGGATCAAACCCAGGTCTCCAACATGGTAGGCAGACACTTTACTGTCTGAGCCACCAGGGAAATCACTTAACTGGTTTACAAATCATAGGAACTTGGAGCATTTGAGTTAGCTTTATATTTATGGCGGTAGAGTGGGTCTTACTGTTTCAGAGTGAAGTATTGTTTAAACTGGATGCCTAAGCTTTTGAAACAAATCTCTAGCCAAAATAAGCAGTCTACATTCATACTCCATTTTCACAAAAATGTTGTCATTTCTAAGTACCCTAATTAGATTTAGATCCTAGACAGCCTAGTGTGGGGAAGGGAAGGATCTTTGTGTTTGGAAACTGGTCTTCTGTGACATAAATGTGTTACAGTATTTAAATTTTGAGTTTGCCATCCAAAGCAGAGAAGAGCTTTAATGACTCCATAGAGGTACAACTTGATGAAAGTGACACAGCTAATGGCAGAGGTGACATCAGAGCAGCATGACTAGTAGAGGGGAAATCAGGCCTGCTTTCTGTTTATCTGATAGCTTTTGAGTTGAGAGCAGATTTTGTGGACCCAGTTTTGAATGCCTTTACACCAGAAGTCCACCATGTGGTTTTTAAGGAAGCCCTGTTTTAGGAGGGTAATATTTGGTAGCAGTGTGGATGGCAGACTGGCATAGTCAGGGAATAGAAGGAGTGGGACCAAGAATGCCAAGAGCAAGAACAAGAGAGAGAACAATGCCAAGAACAAGTATTGGAATCGAGTTGTTATATAAAATATTGTTGAAGTTTAAAAAACAAGAAAAAAATAAAGGTGGGCATGTATTATGTGCAGGCTTTGCCTTGGTGTAAACTATTTTAAATATTATTAAAAAATGTCCTTATGTTATAAGAGAGAACTCTGAAAATATTTAGTATTGTGTTCTCTTCCTCCCTCCTGACCCCCAAAGCAGTAGAATGGGGGAAAGAGTGTTGCTGCTGCTGCTAAGTCACTTCAGTCGTGTCCGACTCTGTGTGACTCCAGAGACGGAAGCCCACCAGGCTCCGCTGTCTCTGGGATTCTCCAGGCAAGAACACTGGAGTGGGTTGCCATTTCCTTCTCTGGAGGAGTGTTGGGCTGCCCTTTGTAATTTTGTGCATGAAAGTGAAAAGTGAAAGTGAAGTCGCTCAGTCGTGTCAGACTCTTTGCAGCCCCAAGGACTGTAGCCCACCACACTCCTCCATCCATAAGATTTTGCAGGCAAGAGTACTGGAGTGGGGTGCCATTGCCTTCTCTGGAGGAGTGTTGGGCTGCCCTTTGTAATTTTGTGCATGTGAGCTCACTCACTCAGTCCTGTCCAACTCCTTGTGACCCCGTGGACTAGCCCACCATGGCTCCTCTGCCCTTGGGATTTTCTAAGCAAGCATACTGGAGTGGGTTGCCATTTCCTTCTCCAGGGGATCTTCCCGATCCAGGGATCCAACTCTCATCTTCTTCATTGGCAGGCAGATTCTTTACCACTGAGCCACTGGGAGAGCCCTTTGTAATTTTGAAGAGTAGGGCAAATTTATCTCTTGCTCTGATCCAGAAAGGATTAAGATTTAAAAAGGCTTTAGTCATATTTTGAAAGCTGGCAAGATGTTTACATTAAAGATGGATGAAGAGGATGGATCAGAGCAGAGGTATAAAAACTAGAAATTAGGGTACTAAAATAGTTCTTACAGAAGTACAGTGACTTTTGGATTTTTGCAGAGAACTTGCAGGATGGCTATCAGTTTTGCTGTAAGAATTCAGGCAGTAGCCTAAAGGTAGACAAGAATATGTTCATGAGATGAAAGTGAACTAGTTATTCAGGAAAAGCACAAGCATTCTTGATATTTAAATGGAAAGCAAGAAAGAAATTTTAATGGATCACAAATATTCTGACTCTGTATCTAGTTTTTTTTTCCTTATTGTTTTATATAATTGTAGAAGTTGGGATTCCCTGATGGCGTCTGCCCGCAGTCTGGGACACCCGGGTTTGCCCTGGGTCGAGAAGGTCCCCTGGAGAAGGAAATGGCAACCCACTCCAGTACTCTTGCCTAGAAAATTCTATGGGTGGAGAAGCCTGGTGGGCTACAGTCCATGGGGTGTTTTTCCTTATTGTTTTATATAATTGTATAATTTTTTTTAATAGTTAAGTGTGAAGAAAACTGCATATTGGTAAAAATGTCTCTAAAAAGTGATGGACCACGGACAGATGGCTCCTGTGTTCAAGAATTTGAGGAAGAGCTTTGCATTCTTGGGATTGATAGCCAGCTGTCTGGTGTATGGTTCCAGGAGAAATTCTGTAAAGAACTTTTCACCCACTATTAGAATGTGTATATTATTTTTGTTAGAAACAAGACAGCAAAAAGATCTTTAAATTTTGTCCCTCTCCTTAACTTCTAATATTAAGTGGAAAAATTGACTTCTTTCATTCGATCATAGCTAATGTTTCTACATTTCAGATGTTCAGAGCATCTGGCATCCTAGAATTCCTAGTCTACCTGCTTAGGCTAAGCTTAAGCCATTTTTATTGGAGGCATAGGTGTCTTATACCTTTCAGAACATGTATTTCTTTCCTTTCATTTGGTTGTGATTTATTTTTATTTCTTTCATACATGTTCTTGAATTAGTTTATATTCTAAATATAACTTGTATTAAATATGTACGCATATGAGAGTGATATACATGTTCTTTTTTGCATTAAATGAGTCAAGTGAATGTGGTTTATCTTCTATGATGTGACTACATTTTGAATAAACATTTATAGCTGAGGTATGATTTGTTTCCCCGCCAGAATGTTAATATGGAAACTAATGTAGACATCAACATTTCCACCCCCGCCCTCCCATTAAAGTAAGCAAACTTGGTGTGAATTTAGAAGTCTGAGCCTCTATCCAGTATTTTTGGCAATATAGTTGAAATAGACAGTGGAATTTCTAGCATTGTTTTGTGTGTGACAATGAAGAACTTGAATATTTGAGAAAGAAAAAAATGAGTCTGCCAAGAAAGCTTAATGCCACAGAGAATGGGCACCCATATTTTGGTGATATTCAAACTCAACTGGCAATGAATTTAGCTCCTTCAGAAAGGAAACAAGTGCAAACGAATTATTACTTGCTCAAAAAAAAATAAAGTCAGTAGAGGTTTAAGTTAGGAAAACATGAATTCAGTTTATACTTTACTTGAAAGCTTTCATTGCTTGGTTGAACCAAATCTGGCTAGAGTGAACTTTATATTTGTTTTCTTCTCTGGCTCTACTTTACATTGAAATCATTTATAAAAAGTATTTATAATCCTGGGGTGGTTATGAGGGGCTGTAGTTTACTTGGAGAAACTCATATGAAGCAATGAGCAATGCGCAAGAATTTAATTACACTAAGCTATGTGGTAAGTGTATTTTTTTACACTTAATATGTAATTTATCTGGAATCTATTAGAGAATGGTGGGAAGAAATGGACAGTTTTGAGGGCTACCTTTTTTATGTCAGTTTTATGGAACTTGAGAATAGCTGTTTGTTGACTGACAAAAATATGTATTAACCAAGATACTATAAATGATTTACACTTAAGTTAACTTCTGTATTTTAATCATAATGTGAGATATGAGACAATGCATAACTTGTTCAGAAAGCATAAACTAAATGTTGTACAGCCTGTTGACTAATTAGTAAACACTGGATTTCCTGGCTTTCTTAGGTATTGTGTTGATATCAGAAGACAGTATAAGATGGCGTCCCGCCTAGTATAAACCAGAACCCAGGACAGTAGTGAATGCATAATAGGATTTAGCTGCATAGGATTCCTGCACCTTATTGTTCTAGTAGGCTATTGCACTTAAATTTAAATATATATATGTACATATATACATATATATATTTAGAACTTGGAAAGAAATAGAGATGTGTGTGTGTATAAAATAAGTTATTTCTTAAAGAACAGAATTTGGGGCAAATAACTGATTGAAATGTTAGCTTTTACTCCTTACCTGGTTTTGTACGTTATTTGACCAGGCAGTTTTTAGTTAATAATTATGCTGCTTTAGAATCCCTGTCCATTGACTTACAAAGGGAGGGGAACAAAAATAAGAATTGCTTTCACACAAAAAAGTGGAGTCAGATTAATTTTCTAAACCACTTAGAACATACTGAACCTTTTCACTAGTTATGTTAAAACCCTGTTGGTTGTAAAAATCTAGAATTTCTCTTAAAATGGAAAAACATTTGACTAATCATTGTTAAAGTGTAAATCTCTTAGCAGAAATACTATAACAAGTTGAGTGTGAATATAGTTCTCCGCCTCCAAGTTACGTTTCTGTTATTTGCCTCATTATCTATGAGTTTTATTCATTGCTGGTCAAATGTTAAGTTCCACTTAGTGAATCTCTTGTGTTGGTAAAACTTTTTGTATTTATCTCATCTCTTTAGAAATAACAATTTAATAGATTTGGCTTCTTTTCAAGAAGTGAAATTTCTCAGAAGTTCACTGTATCCTTGATTGCATTTTCTCTAGCAATATATCTGATTGGATATTCATAATTTATTCAGATGTTTAGATAGTAGCAAAGTTAAAATCCTTGGAGTGGGAGGAGAACTAAAATTTTCTTCTTGGTCATTTAGTCTTTGCATTACTTTTTGTTGTAAAACATGTTTTTGAAGTATGGTAGGGAATCAGCTATGTTTAGAAATGCATTTTTTCTAGTTATGCTGATTTGTTTCAAATTGTGGAAATTTTTTGGCAGTAATTTTATCCAGTTCTGTTTGCAGTCCAGTTACAACACAGGGATCACAGCAAACACAGCCGCCACAGAAGCACTATGGCATTACTTCTCCCATCAGCTTAGCAGCCCCCAAGGAGACTGACTGCCTACTCACACAGAAGCTAGTTGAGACTCTGAAGCCCTTTGGGGTTTTTGAAGAGGAAGAGGAACTGCAGCGCAGGTCAGTGTGTGTGTGTTTCTGTCTGCTGTTAAGGGACAATTTTTCATTAACATAGTAGGCTAATTTTGAGGAATTCAGTACTGAGAGTCAGAATTTTTCGCCCCATTATATATCTGTTTCAAACAAGAATGATACCTCGAAAAAACTTTTCGTCTATATAAAGGTCTGTTTACTTTATTTTGATTTGCAATAATTTTGGTTCGTACAGTACTACAGTATTGTCAGGAGAAAGGAATGCCTTGCTTAGCTAAAAGATTGCCTTGTCCAGTATAACAGTGCCTACATGTAGCTAACTACTATAAACTTTCTTTCTGATAACTTAAAAACTGTTAAAATTTAGGAAGCCGCATATTAAAAGTAATCTGGAATAACAAACAACTTGATATCCTCTATCAACAGGATTTTAATTTTGGGAAAATTAAATAACCTGGTAAAAGAGTGGATACGAGAAATCAGTGAAAGCAAGGTAAGGTGACTTAACTGTCTAGGAAGAAATTTATCAGCTGAACACAGCAGTTGGCTTATCTATTCTTACTGAGTGAATTTAGAGTCTTGAATGTTTAGAATCTTTTGTTTTAGACTGTTGACAGAATTTGGTGTCTAGCTATTTTGAAAACAGGAAAAACTGAATTAAATTCAGTGATTTTATAAATACATTTTGGTTGAATACTTCAAAGCTGAAATTCTGTGGTTACTTACACATGTCAGAAATATTACTTCCCCCAAAAGGTGCTTTAAAAAATGTAGTAAATATATATATTAAGTATTCGAGACTCTTGTTACCTTTTAAGGAATTCTCCAACAGCGAGCGTTTTTAGGCCTTCAGATATTAAACTCAGACTGAATAGTTCATTTAGTTTTTTATAATAACATTCCTTGAGTTTTTAATATTTCATAATAAAGAAATAATACAACTGTTGAATTAATAACTAGGCTTCTGGTAAAGGAAATGTATTCTTAAAAAGTTGTGTAGAAGCCATTTTTTTTAAAATTCCATAAATAGTGGTCATTTTTCCCGGGTAGTTGAAAATGCATATTTAGTCTATAACACAGTTGAGAAATTGATGGTAAGAGAGCTAGAAACAGAAGAAAACCTGAGGCAAGGTATCAAGGTAGAAGAAAAGTTAAAATCTTTTAGCTTTAGTCAAATTTACAATATTGTTTTCTTAAAGTAGTGTATATATATTTTAAGAATTTGACTAAAACTTTAGCAGCCAGATTATTCAAAATTGAGGATTCTATGTGTACTACATATTTGTCATTGATGGAGTTTTGGTAAAAATGTATCTTGGAAAGAACTTCCTTTTGAGCTAAAGCAAAGGATGTGCAGGTTTAAGTATTTTTATTCATTTATTGAACTTTGTGATTCTTCATTCTTATGTAGAAAACACAGCTTTGCTTTAATGGCTTTTTATTAGATCTTTAAGTTGAAAACCATAGACAAGGCCAAAACTTAAGATTTATTTAATATGAAACAAGAGTTCCAACTCATTGATAGTTTTGTTTCAGTAATTTGAGTGCCTTGTTTCATTAACTGATAATTCTTGATATAATTCTTCTTCCTCATTTTCCTGAGGGTAAGAAAAATTATTAGGATTAATGAAATTAGTTTCATTAATTTCATGGGCTTGCCTGGTGGCTCTGCAATGCGCGAGACCTGGGTTCAATCCTTGTGTTGGTAAGATTCTCTGGAGAAAGGAAAGGCTACCCACTCCAGTATTCTGGCCTGGAGAGTTCCATGGACTGTATATAGTCCATGAGGTCACAAAGAGTTGGACACCACTGAGTGACTTTAACTTGGTGAAATTAATGCTCATTCTTAGTCACATGTGTATCCTTTTCTTTCTAGGTTGTCAGTAGTAAATTGGCTAGAGAATGAAACTTTAGCGGTTAGGCTTTACAGGTTTGATCCTTCATGTCTCTTTTCCTAGGGGGCATTTCTTCTTTTGTTGGTTTTAAGACTTGATGCAGAATTTCTTCATATTGACACTGTTGATACAGTTGAACCACGTAGTTCTCTCTTTGGATCCAGTTCCCCAATCCAGGATTGAACCTGTGCCCTTGGAGAATCTAAGCCACTGGACGACCAGGGAATTCCTTATATAGTTCTTTTTTAGGGATTATGCTGGAAGATGTTAAAAGCAACACTCTTCCAATTGGATGCACTGCCCCTGTCCTGTCTCCCCAAACTGTGACAACCAAAAATATCTCCAGTTAAATCAGTAGAGAATTTTTAATGTATTAGTTACAATTAATTTATAAATATTTTGGGGAAATTTTATATAAAATTCAGATTTTCATTTGGTTTGATTTGCCATCCTGTA
>SJYF01000094.1:2459102-2473151 GCA_006410515.1 Procapra przewalskii
ATTTGCCATCCTGTATTCTGCCACTTAAAAAAAAGGTTTCCAACTGAATTGTTTTTCTGTGATGTTATATTAATTAAGAAACAGAGTCCCTGAGCTTGTTACAGTTTGTGTTTAGGGTTTTTGGAGTATGAAGTTAACAATTTGGTGTTTTTGGAAGGGTGGTGGGGAAGAGCTGTCTTTTTTATGTTTTCCTTCTGAACAAGATTTCACTGAGGAATCAGAAAGTACAGAGAGGCAGTGACCTAGTACACATAAAGATTTTGTGTGTGTGGAGAGACTTGATCCTCCTTATCCCCAGGGGTGGTCAAGTATTCTCCATAGTGTAGTAGTACCAGGGTCAGAAAGATGAAAATCATTAGTAAGTTTGGTTTTTCTCAGAATCATCTTACTGAACTATTAAGAGTAGCATTATTGGCCTTAAAGTCACTTTTGGTACAGTAAAATACTGTTATATTCTCACATTCATGATTTATGTAGCACCTTGTCATGATTAAAATAATGTGATTCTAACATTGCTTCTGTGGAATCACATGATCTCCTCGACCACTGTGGTCTTTATAGCAGTTTTCAAAAATGTGATAAAATATTAGCAGTGATTAAAAGTTGAAAATTGCTTAAATTTCAAGTTAGGTTGATCTGTGAAGGCCTGGTATTTTATAGAGCTTACAGTTTGTTTACCTTGTATATAAATTTGCATGGAAAGTGTTTTGTTTTTTTGTCTAATGTACAGTGTTACTTGAAATAGTCACCATTGTGCTCCACTGGCAAAATGACTAATTTTTAATTTGCTTCAACAGAATCTTCCACAATCTGTCATTGAAAATGTTGGTGGGAAAATTTTTACATTTGGATCTTATAGATTAGGAGTACATACAAAAGGTAAATGCTGTTTTAGTTATCTTGAGAAAGAATACTTTTAAAATTAAAAAAAAATTGTAACAGCACATCCATCTCAGTTACTTATGGTGCATTGTTGGACGACTTCGGCTTGTATGGAAGTACTTCAGGAAGCCTAAATTTGATAAGAATGATATGAAGTGAAGCCTTCTATACCTATACTCTTCGATGTAGTATTGAGTAAAATACATTTATGTTTCTTAATAGAATTAACCCATATTTTCATTGTTGAATAACCACAAGTGGTTAGTGGCTATCATATTATAAGGTGCACGTAAAGTACCATTTTTGCCATTGGGGAGTGATTTTGGGCAGTGCTGCTCTGTATATCATTTGGTCTACCTGAAGAATATCAGTTTGGAAATCAGAACAAAAATGAATTAAAGTTTTGCGGGGGAAATCCATGGATTTCCTTTTCCTTTTTATTACAAAGTCATGAAATACACTTAAGGAAAAAAACAAAAAAAAATGTGTATCTTCAGTCAGTATCGATCACTAATAATATTTTCTTAATTATATTTTCTTAGTTACATTTGTAGGTTTTTCCCCCTATTGGGGAGAACATTATTGAGGTCTTTTTTTTTTTAACTGAGCATAGTTAGTAAGCCTTTGGTCTTCATGATATTCTTATGTAACAGATAGGAGTCTGAGACTTAAAGAGACAATGCAACTTGAATAGTTGCTTCCAGCCATCTCCTGGCAGAGCTAGGATTCTAACTCTGGCAGTCTGAGGCTGTAGTTTTCAACCATTAACCACTAGCCCCTGTTAAAACTATCTGTCAGGGGACAGTCCCTGGTGGTCCAGTGTTTAAGACTTGGCTTTGCAGTGCAGGGGATGCTGGAGCTAAGATCTCACCTGCATCCTGGCCAAAAAGACCAAAGCATAAGATGCAAACAGTATGGTAACAAATTGAGTAAAGGCTTTTGGAAACAGTTGTCTGCCAGTCCAGTATTCTCTGCATCGTGCCATTATTCCTTCTCACCTCCTGCTACTCTGCTGGAAGCAGTGCATTTGCTTTGGATGTTTGCTGTGAACTTTACGTTCCTTTCTCCCTTCATGAATACGCCAGATGTTCTGCCTTCAGAGTTAGTGCCTCAGGTATTGAGTCTTTTAGGAAAATGACCATGTTGACCTGATTTCATATTGATCTCCTCTGTTTATGACACCAGTTACTGGTTTTGATCATCTTTTTTTGTGCTTCCTTATATGTACTCAATGCTGGCCTTCTATCAAGTCCTAAATTAATAGCAACCATCTTACATGGTCTACCTTTTTGGATTCTTGCCGATGGTGCTTCTTGCAGTGTATAGATCCTGTTTAGGTGCAGGTAGGAGCCTGGAAGCAGCAGTCATGATGTACAGACAGTAACTGTATGCTTTTTGTTTCCTTGATGAACATGGCTGTGACTAGTGACACCAAGATATTGGGTGTATTCTTGACTAATTCCTTCTCTTACCATAAAAGTTCCCATCTGAGTCAGGTTTCTGACTCTCAGTTGACCTGGGCCATTGCAAATAGAAGTTGCTTTAGGAAAAAATATATCCCATCAATTAGGGTCATGTTATTATACTGACTGGTAGCTTTTCTTTTTGTTTTTTTAAGGAAAGGGGTGCAGTTTTAGAGGCTCATTACTGTCAAATACTGCCATGTTAAGGTGCAAAATAATTTTCTTGTAATACTAAGTAGTAGTTGGGCTTAATTTTTTTTCCTAGGTGCTGATATTGATGCATTGTGTGTTGCACCAAGACATGTTGATCGAAGTGATTTTTTCACCTCATTCTATGATAAGTTGAAATTACAGGAAGAAGTAAAAGATTTAAGAGTAAGTAAATGTTCTGGGTGAAAGGGGAGGAGTTAAAAAAGTCAGTTTAGTCAGTTGCGTGAATTTTGTATGGTTTAGCTATCAACTTTATTGAACTCTTGTAATTTGCCAGACCCTTTTAAGCTTAAGATAATACATGCTTGTATTTTATTCTTTACAGCAGTCTAAAAATCATAAATCTGTAATCTCGTACAGAGTAGGAAATGAGGCAAACAAAAGAAACACTAAGCAACTTGGCCATCATCATATAGCATAGTAGCAGAGATCAAGGGTTTGGACTAAGGCTTGTCTGATTTAGGATTCTAGTGTCTTAAAGTATTTACTGAGAACCTAGTTTGTGTCAGGCATTATGGTAAATTATCTTTAAACAGTCTTAAGTATTGCATTTATTTAAGTGTACTAAAACTAGTGTAATTCTAATGTATGGTTTCAGAGACACTAAACTTACTTAATTTTCTCACAGGCTGTTGAAGAGGCATTTGTACCAGTTATCAAACTGTGTTTTGATGGGATAGAGGTAAGGTTCAAATAGACAATTCTTATAACTTTGATAGATGCAGGTTAAAAACTTGATTTGTTTCAGAGTTTGTAATTGGTGAGATGGTGTGATATTAATAAGAATTTTTTTAATGGAAATGGTAACCTGTTCTTTTATAACATTTTTAGTCTTTTTTTTTTTTTTAAGAGACTTGTGAAACTAGAAGTTAAAATACAGACAGAAATGTTCTGACTTTGAAATGCTGCTGCAGAACAGTTTCCTTGATAGGTTTTCCATATGCAGATTCTGTGTACTTTTAATCTCACTGAGGAAGTCCATGGGTCACAAAGAGACGTGACCGAGCTACTGAACTGAACTGAAAGCAATATAACAGTGCATTTTTGCAAATAGAACTTTTCCTTGACTTTCATTTAAGTGAGGTATGTAAGAAGTTGAGAGGAAATTGTGGCCTGGTGTTGTGTGTGCTGAACTGTTTTCTGATAGAGAAGGATAGCTGAGCTTAGGGTCTTGAGGTGGCGTGCCGTTTTCTCTGCTGTTTTCAGCGTGTCATGACAGTAGCTGCCGCAAGGCTGACAGTCCCGCAGCTTCCGCGTTTGTTATGTTGCTTCCGCACGCATAATGGTGCTGGAGCACCACTGCTAGCAACTGTAGTTGTGAAGCCCTACAAACTGGAAAGATAAGACTTCAGCTTTGAAAAAGTGGTTTCTGTAATTGCTGCATAAGGTGCCTAATATATATGACTAATACGTTGAGATAAAATGCTAAATTTGTAAAGGATTATCAAGTTCAAGCAGTTTTGATTTACTAAAGTGACAGTCGCTCAGTCGTGTCTGACTCTTTGCAACCCCATGGACTATACAGTCCATGAAATTCTCCAGGCCAGAATACTGGAGTGGGTAGCCTTCCCCTTCACCAGGGGATCTTCCCGACCCAGGGATCGAACCCAGCTCTCCCTCATTGCAGGTGGATTCTTTACCAGCTGAGCCATACTTACTATCAGTTAACTGAATATAAAAAACAACCTGTAACGTAGGTGATGCCTTGTTTTCCCAAGTTTTTTTTGTTTTTTTTTTTTTTTTTTGGTGGAGACCCACCTCATTGTGTAAACTTTTCAGAATGGAGACAAAAGTCAAATGGTTAGTTGAAATATTTAATGTGTTTGTTACCACTGGGTTGCTTTTTGAGTTTATATTTTTCCCTCCTTTAAGCATGTAGTCTTTATTGAGAGTGAAAGTGAAGTCGCTCAGTTGTATCTCACTCTTTGCAACCCCATGACTGTAGCCTACCATGCTCATCTGTCAGTGGGATTTTCCAAGCGAGAGTACTGAAGTGGGTTGCCATTTCCTTCTCCAGAGGATCTTACAGGGATTGAACCTGGGCCTCCCCCATTGTAGGCAGACGCTTTACCATCTGAGTCACCAGGGAAGTCCGTAGTCTTTATTATTTTTGTCTAAGTTGGGGGAGATACTAGATTTTGATATCTGTAACATTAGAAAATTTAGACTATACCAAAAACTTGATTTGTGTAGCTTTTTTTCCTGATCTTATAGGTAGGTGTATGTTTAAATCATTTTTCACAGTAAGCTTTTAAAGTATACCTTTTTAAAGTGGTCTTATAAAAAGACTTGTTTCTCTAGCAGCAGAGTTTGGAACCATGAAATCATGCTCTCAAGAATAATTACCAAATCTTTGCCAAGTTTTCTTTTGCTTCCACCTTTCCTTGAGAAAAGAAAAAAACCAATTTTGTCACTAGCATTCTATGAATAGACCTCAAAATTAGCCAGTTTTTGTTTCTGTTAGTCAAAACTAAGTTGGAGACATAGACTGTAATATTATAAATACATAAGTTTATAAATACAAGAAGCTTCCTGACATGTTTATTTGGGCCAGATTTAATCATATTAGCCTTAAATTTGGAAACTTTCAGCATATAATCAATACACAGTTCACGTATTAATGGATGGAAACTTAAACAGTTAACTAAGTAATCTAGTATGTATGCATTTAGCAAGGGTAGTGAACTAAACTTAGTAAGTATTATTAAAATGACAAGTAACTATAAAAGTTTAGTTTAGTATTACCATGTTTTAAGATCTGGTTAAAATACCTATTGTAAGAATTTTGTTTGAACTTTTGGAATTGTCATGTTAACAGCTGATGAAAAGATTCTGGTTTTAAGGAGTATTAAGTGTTTTCCTTTTTAAAGAAATGTCTTAAAACTGGTTTGGAAAAGAGTAGTACATGCATGTGTATAACTGAATCACTTTGCTGTACAGTTGAAACTAATACAACATTGTTAATCAACTGTATCCCTGTATAAAATTGAAAGTTCAAAAAACAGTTTGACAGATACGGAATGTTAAACTTTGTTTTTGTTTTAGATTGATATTTTGTTTGCAAGATTAGCACTGCAGACTATTCCAGAAGACTTGGACTTAAGAGATGACAGTCTGCTTAAAAACTTAGATATAAGATGTATAAGAAGTCTTAACGGTATGTAAAAGCCTACTTCCTTTTACATAATAGCAGTTTTGGTCAAATATGAAATGGCTTTCACTTCAAGTTTTGTAATGAAGCTTTTAATAGCCCTATTATTTATCTGTAGTGAGTCATATAAAATGAGCTTTTTACTTAATAGTTAGACTGCAGTGAGATATTTAATAATTTGTTGTACTCATCGATGTCTTGCACTATTATTTCTTTGCTCTCTGGAACTTTTAAATACTGTCTGACATTTGTACTGTGTTGCTAGAGGTTTAGGTCTCACTGTGTAACTCTTTAAATTTTGATCCCAATAACCTTCATAACATTTTCATATGTTGCTGCTTTTGAACACTTACTTTAGCATTGCTTGTTACAGTGCTCTTAAAGAACAGTTCTTAGAGACTTAAATGGATCATGCTCTATTCAGTGTGTCTGAACTGGAAGACATTTTAATTTTGGGTTGAAGGTTTGAGATGAAGCAGAGTACAGTTCAGATTCTTTGGTTTAGGTTAGTGCTTGTAGTGCCTCTTTATTAACATTACTGATTTTACCAAGCAGATTTTTTTTTAATTTGACGTTAGTCTCAGAAAATTTAAAAGAAATACTCTGATTAAACCTTTGATGATTTATTTCTTTTTTCTTTTTACTCCTGTTAATCAGGTTGCAGGGTAACCGATGAAATTTTACATCTAGTACCAAACATTGACAACTTCAGGTTAACCCTGAGAGCTATCAAACTGTGGGCCAAACGTGAGTTCAGAATTTGTTGGCTAGCTTATTAAACATGTTTAAGCTTTTGTTCAACACTAACTTTTCCTTTTTGCTTTTCCCTGTCAACAGGCCACAACATCTATTCCAATATATTAGGTTTCCTCGGTGGTGTTTCCTGGGCTATGCTAGTAGCAAGAACTTGCCAGCTTTATCCAAATGCAATAGCATCAACTCTTGTACATAAATTTTTCTTGGTATTTTCTAAATGGTATGTGTTTAGATTATATTAAAATAAAATTGATTGTAGACACTGAAGTTTAGTCTTATTTCTATGACATTTCTGCAGCTGGTCTCAGATTCAAATTTAAGTTCACAATGTAGCAGTGTAGATAGCCTTGGGAAGATCATGTTGTATATAAAATGACAAGCCTAATTCTATTCCTTTTGCCAGCTTTCCCAGGGTAGTAAGGCAGGTCCTGTTTGTACTTCGATGAGTAAACCTACTCTCCAAATAAACTGAATTTTAGCTGTAATATTTGCTAAAATCCAGTGAGTTGATAGGTTGGGATATTAGCTACTTTGGGTAAAACTTGGCACCTCATTTACTCTTTGAATTCTTCTAAATCTGTAGACCGTTTCTCATGGTTGTTTGTTTTGCTTTCAGCTGCCCATTTATCTTTGGTAGAATATTAAAGATTTAGATGTTTATATAGCTTTTAAGGGTAACAAGAAGTGCTTGAAAAGCAATTGATTATCCCTTTGAAATTAATTATTAACCCAGGAAAGGTTTTTTTAAAGCTCTTCCTCATTTAAGCTTGGTCACATTTGTCAGCCGTTATTTAGGTAAGATAAAAGATTGCTATTTCATATTAGTTGCTTTGACCCAGAAGGTTAGAGTTCTTGGTTCTTAATCAAATCGATCTGAAAGCTTTGTCTTTCGTATTTGTGTCAACCTCTCTACCTTCTCCCTCTAAAATAGTGTTTTAGTAGTTTATAAAAATTAAGAGTTATTCAGAGACAATTTATAATTAGAGCTTTGTCACACTTTTCAGAACACACCCTGTAATTTATGGATTTGATAGCATTTAATTATATATAACCAAAATTAGTGAGAAAAATGTCAGTTTCTCTTAATGCTTCACGTACATAGCAAATAATATTTTTAAGAAGCTAATCTTGATACTGTGTGGTGCATTCCACGGATTTGCAAAGAATCAGGTACAACTTAATGAACAGCGACAACAATCTTGATACTAAAGGTGCCAACTGTTCTCCAGTTTTTAATCTCTTCTATAAAGACTGGAGTAGCTAACTCATAGGACACAGCTTTAAAACAGTGTCTTCACATCATTACTCATAGTCATGTTAATAACCTTTAAGTCATGAGATAGAGATTATAATTATTCATACTCCTTTGCCTGTAATGAATTAAGCTTTTCATCCTGGGTTGTCTTTGGAGCTAGCATAAAGATAGGGTTTTTGTCTTTTCATGGGGGATTCTCTCCTGTTCAACATTGAGATGAACACATCAGATTGTCTTGGGGTAGTACTTTTTAATTTGAATAGTGTTTTATCAGTTCTTTGAGAGGTAGAGAAGATGTTTGACTTCAGTCTGAGAAAGCTACCAGGTGGTTGGAGTTAATTTCATAGAAAAAAATTAATCCAAATAGTCTTAATGTCAACAGAGGAGTAAAAAGTTATATACCAAGAGTGCAAAATGAATGAAGAAGAATCACATTCACAAATGCTGTATGTTTAGCAAAATACGTGTAGATGGTAATATCCAATAGTCTTATCAAGTGCTACAATCTTTTTAAACAGGGAATGGCCAAATCCAGTCCTATTGAAACAGCCTGAAGAATGCAATCTTAATTTGCCTGTATGGGACCCAAGGGTTAGTGTATTATTTTTTCCCCTACAAATTCGCACTGTGCAATAACGAGTAGAAGTCATCTGCATAAACTGAGGGAGACTTCCCATTCTGTTACGTATGAGTGGACATGTTCGTATCACATTTTCTTTTTAATCTCAACTAGAATTGTCCTCTGGTGTGAGAAGCATAATTATGTACCCTGGAACCACATTTAATTGTACGTAGTTTATAATATCAAAGTCACTAACAATTTATATATAGAACTACCTTGTAAGTCAAAGTTGTGTGGGCATTTGTGCTTAAAAAAAATAATAAAAGGATACTAAAAATCCCTGTATTTTTTTTGTTTGATCTAAATATTCTGTTAAAATTGGGTTATTGTAGAAAACTGTTGCTTAATGTTTAATCATGACAGATAACGTCTAAGCAATATCACTTCAATTACTATGATGTAATTGTAAAAATTGGTTTGGCGAATTCAATTACAAAAGCATGGTTGGGCTGAAGAGGAGCCTCCATTCTGCTTTTTTGGAAGTTATGACCTTCACTGCTAACTCAGTTTAAATGTTAACAACATGCACTTTATTAATGGATAAAAGAAATTTAGGTTTGTAAGGCTTTGTAGGTTTATAAAATTCTATTTATCTACACTGTTTATTTTTTTCATTACAGCATCAAAAATATTTTCAGGTTTAAGCCTTGTTAATGACATCAGGTTGTGTATTTTCAGGTTTTCCAAACCTCAAGACATTTAATTTGGGAAGGATATGAATTTACAATTTTTTCTGTTAAAAAAATGCCACTTTCATCATTAGTTACATGGATTAAGATTAATAGTTATTAAATTGTTTTGTTATCTTTTAAAATTATACCAACATGGATAATGTAGTTGTACCCTGTGTTAATAAGCTTCTACTCCTGATAAGGGTATATTAAAGACTAAGTTTCCAGCTTGTTTAAAATTCATTTTATACAGAACATGCTGTAATGTGACGTTTCTCAAAAATGTAATTGTGTGTGCATCCCTATTTCTGTTGTTGACAAGAGAAAAACTAAACATCAGTAGTGCCAGTTAGAACCTTTATTTTGCTCAACAGGTTTCTAGTAAGGTCACCAGAGTAGTCATGCCCAAATGATTCAAACAACTCATTAGTTAAGACCCAAGTCCCAGTTTCTGTAAAGAATTCCTTTAAAAAAAGTCTCTTTACATGGTTTTTCTTTCTCAACTCCAGCTATGAATGAAATAAAATTTAATCTTTGGTTCAGTTTAACAAGGGATAAAAAGTCCAAGTATCTGTTGACTATGTACTTGAAGAAACTGATTGGCTGTTGTTGTATGTAGGTAAACCCCAGTGATAGGTACCATCTTATGCCTATAATTACACCAGCATACCCACAACAGAACTCCACGTACAATGTGTCCGTTTCAACACGGATGGTCATGGTTGAGGAGTTTAAACAAGGTAAGTGTTTATCCTTATGCTCTCCTTTATACAGGAAGGATTTACATACCATTGTTCACCCGGTAATCGGGTATTCAATTAAATGGAAGAAAGCATTCACCAAAATGGATTCTGGTGTTATTAATTACAGATTATATTTGAGAATTGAAAAACTCAGTTTAATTTCTTTTAAGCAAATTATTCTTGATTATATATTGGAAGATTTAACATTTAAAGCTGTGTCCTTAGCTGGGCCTTTATGGTTTAGTGCCATATTATTGCCATGTGAAATTTTAAATAATATCAGTTTCTCTCCATTGATTGACATGAGAGGCTTTTAGCAGACTGTATACTTGGAAAAAGCTTTGGGTAGGATTTTGGCCACACTGCCCGCTGTTATGCAATAACCTCTAAACGTCTGAATCCTATGAGTATTGCTAATTTGAAGGAGTAGCTATGGTAAATGGTCTTTGAGGGAAGTAGCTTGAACTGGATTATTGGACACAAGTCAAGGAAGTAGAATCAGCTATATGACTGCCAACTTCAAACGCAGATTTGTAAAGTTGTTTTTGTAGTCTAAAGGGGTTCTTCATGGGAAGATGTTACTGTCCTTTTACAGGAAATTTTTTTAGAAAGGCAGGAAAGTTTATGGAAAAATATTGTTTTCTTTGGGTAACTAAAGTGCTTCAGTTTAAGGAGAGAGGCATTCTAGGAGCATGGCATTTTAAAGTAATGGCAATTTTACAGAAACGTGGATCTGAAGTTCTCCATTTTTTTGTTTTTGAAAAGAGTGTACGTATGTAAGAATCTTTATGCTGTAGAGTTTATAGACTAAAATTGGTGTGTTAAAATTATGATTTTAGGATTATAATGAATGCATGTGGTATATTTAAAAGATCTTTAAAATTCTAGATTCTTAGACTGAAGCATGCAAATATTTTAATATGTTTTTAATTTAGGTCTTGCTATCACAGATGAAATTTTGCTGAGTAAGGCAGAGTGGTCCAAACTTTTTGAAGCTCCAAACTTCTTTCAAAAGTACAAGTATGTATTTTAAGGCATGTCGGACATGTTGCTCTCTTAAGTATTGGTTTTAATGGTAGCATATGTGACATCTCTTGCTAGACTAACGTAGTTTGAATTTTCCTTTAGACATCTATACAAGTTTTCTTCTTGTCACAAAGGGCTTACTGTTTCAGAAAACACTACTATTTTGTCAAGGTATAGTGTAGTCCCTACAGTTTTGCTGCTGATGTAACCGAATTTATGCATTTGTAGCAACATCAGTTCTGAGGGTTTGCTAGTCATCACCAAAACTCTAAATCTGTATACCTTGGCAAAGGAGTGAACTGTTAAAATCTGTAGTTAATATTCTCTTCTAAGTAATTATTTTCATCCACCTCTGGAAGCTTATTCTTAAGATTCTCTATAATACAGGCGGAGCTAATAAAATGTCAATATATGTAGTCAGCAAAATGTTTTCAGTCGTTACAGCACATGATTGGCCTACCATTTCCCCCTGTTGTTCATAAAGCCCCTCAAGTATTTCTACAAATATTTTCATGGAATCTCAGTGGGTGTTATATTTTTTACTAATGGTTTTAATATAATGATTTAATACTTCAGTATAGGTTAATAGCCTGATTGTGTTGGTTTTGATGAAAACTGTAAGTTATAATAAATCTTACTTTAAAAAAAAAAACGGACTTGCACTTTTATTTGCCCTGAGCTGAAAACTTGCCAAAGTCCCACTTTAAAAAATTTTTTTTCTTTAATGCTTGAAACTTTCCTGACCATTTGATCTTATGTTGGATTGTGTTTTGTAATAATCTAAGCAAGATTGCTTTATGCTATTTCCCCAATTAAAAACAAGAATGATGACCTTCATGATGTCTCTGTGTTTTGTTTCTGTATCTTTTGCATGAAAAAGCAATAATGGAGCCAGCTTAATTGTTGTGTTCTGGGAGCACTGCATTGTCAGTAAAAATTTTAAACAGCATAACAGTGAATGTTCTTGCTTACTATTCCCCATAAGTTGTGCTTTTCCATTTGCCGGACAAGTTTGCATCGTTTTTTATTTTTAACCACTGTTGAGCGAGTACCTTTGAACATTTAAACTAATAAACATATTTTTATACTTTAAAAACTGGCATGAGAGAGCACATGATTACTTGTAAAGAGAATAAAGAAACTCATCTTGTAGAAGTGTCAGCATCTCTTAATCCCTGAGAATTCAAGATGAAGCTAGATAGATTCTTCTTTTTGTCCCATTTTCTTGTAGGAATGAGAAGTGGGTAGAATGAAGTTCTTCTAAGTACGTACCCAAGTGGTTTCTTTCTCTTTTTTTCACTTTAAGAAAGATTAGTGTTGAAGCTGAACAAATCTTGATATTGTCATCTATTTAAATTTGTATTACTAGAACTTTGAAGGGTGTGTGTGTGTGTGTGTGTGCGTGTGCGTGTGTGTGTGTGTGTTTTGACGCTTGCTTAACCTTTTAAAACTTTTAGGTTATCCTTCAAAACCTGTGCCAAATAGTACATGTAAGGTGGTCTGTTGACTATCTTTACTGAATTCTCTTGAAACAAATTATTTTAGGTTATTAAAAACAACTTGAAACATAGAAATGAGGATGTAGCAACAAATAGAGGAAATTAGATAATTTCAGCTGTGAGTCCTGGGAAAAAGAGATTTGAAAACATGACAACAAGCAGCTGATTTTACCTATACCGAATTCACTTATGTCTTAACTTTTCTCAAAAATTTTTCCTCTTAAAAAATTTGTAATTGTTATCATTAGACTGAGTATTCCCAGGTTTGAATTTTTCTTTTAACTATATTGTATGAAATACCCCAAAGATTAGCTGTTCAGCTGAATTGAAACGCTTAGTTTTTTCTTATCAAAGTTGGTTAAGCTGATTCAGGTATATCCAAAAGTGTGTTTGTATAGGATTCTAAGTCCTCTGTGGTCTACCTGCTTACCTTTCTTGGAAGGGAGGAAACCAGGAAGGAAATTTTCACTTAGAAAGCTTGTGGAAAAGGGATAACATTGCCTTGTGGAATTTTACAGTCTTAAGAAAATACTTTTCATGTTCTACCGTTAAAGATACTCAAGCTGACATAAGTAACCAGCAGTAAAGTAAATCACTGTTGACATAGGAAGTGTGAAGACTCGCTTCAGATGTTCAGTTTCCTTAGGAAACAAGGAAGAAAGGGTATTAGGGGAGAAAAACTAAATGTTCTCAGGAATAAGACTAATAATTTATCATTTCAAGGAGTCTGTATGTATAGAATAGCCTCAGAATGTGTTAAAAGCTTTAAGAACAATGAACTCTATAAACCTGAGTTACTTAAAGATGGAATTGCAAAGATTTTTGCCAAAGAGATAAATTTAGATTTTCGGTATAATGTCTTGAGTTGTTACCTACC
The DNA here is from genome assembly GCA_006410515.1 of Procapra przewalskii. NCBI lineage: Eukaryota > Metazoa > Chordata > Mammalia > Artiodactyla > Bovidae > Procapra > Procapra przewalskii. The sequence continues at coordinate 2,472,258 of SJYF01000094.1, forward strand.
CAGGGAAAATGTTCATGTGATGAAATGGCCAGGAAACCTACCTGAAAAGATGCTTTTGGGGGGATGAATAGTTGTAATAAGAACAACTAAATTAAGTGTTTTTAAAGAAGTTTTATTTGTGGTAGGTTTTTATTAGGTTTTTCTTTTTAAAATTGAAAACTGATAATCTTTAAATTTGGGGAAAAGTTAATCATTATTGCATTGGCTTCAAAGTCTTGTGAAGCCATTTTAGTACCTAAAGCACAATCATGACATTGTGAAATAGAGGATAGTATTTTTTGAAGCAGCAACAAAATTAAATATAGTCTAGATTTAGACCTGTTTTTAGTCTCTGTGCTCTGATAGGAAACTTATTAATGGCAGGTTATTTCTATTAAACGTAATTACTGTGTCTTATATCTCCCACTTCATATTTGCTTAAATGTAGCTGAATCAAGAATGTCAGCGTACATACTTGCTGGTTGTTTAACACTTTCAACTATATTTAAACAGATGCCTTTATTGTAAACAATGTGCAGAGTAGACCCCTCCCCTGCCCTGGCCCCTTGCATTTCAGTAAGAACCACAAAGTTTTAACTCTTAAGCTTTAGAACTCTCTAAGCTTTTAGAACTTTGAATTGCCAACGAGATTATGTTCAAGTGAACTTTATATTTTGCCATAAATAGAGAACACTGTATCATTTAAGCTTTTGTTAAAGACTCAGATGGTCATTAAGAGCATCTGTTTTACTAGTGTGGTACTACAGTGTTTTAGAGATCTGAGTTTTGTCTTAATGGGTGAACCCAGACAACTTTGTCTTCTTGAGTTTTTGTGTGCATGCCTGCTTTTTATAGTCTGTCTTCTCCTGTTACAAGTTGTTATACTTTGATTTTTTTCTCCATACCCCTGCCTCC
>SJYF01000094.1:2487315-2498800 GCA_006410515.1 Procapra przewalskii
TTTCGGAAAATTTCAAACATATACAAAATTGTAATGAACAAGTTATGTTTATGTCACTTAAGCTTTAACAGTTACCAACTCAGGGCCAGTCTTGTTTCATCTACAAATCTACTTTCTTTCCCATTGTTATGAAGCAAATCCCAAGCATGTTGTTTCAATCATAATTTGTGTGATTTTATATTGGTAAATATACTGATAACGTGTGTGTATATGTATGTATACATATATATGTATACATCTATCTTATATTTACTGATAGTAAGAATAATTCTGTAGTGTCACATACCCAGTCAGTATTGAAATTTGCCCAGTTGTGACTTAATTTACTATTTTTTAAGTTTGTATGTTTGCAGTATACAAATAAAAGTCCTTAAGGGAATTGGTTGATACTGGTGTTAAATCTTTTCTACTCTGTAAGTTAGCTGTTGTTTCTTATGTCTTGTTTTAAAGCCACATTTACAAGTAAATTTTAGTTCTGCCTAGTAAGGAGAGCAGAGAAGTTAGGATCAAAATTGTTTTTCTTAGGAAAGTGATGTTTATTCCAAGTCACTCACTACAGGAATGAGAAAGTACAGCCATTTTGGTTTCTCATTTCTCCTCTTTACCAAAAATAAGTTGTTTGTTTTAAATAGAATTATAATAAATTAGGGAGAAATAAAGACCTGAGGAGAACATTTTTCAGGCTTCCTCCAGGATGTTAAACGCTAAGCCAAGGAGAATCTGTGGTTAAATTAAGTTTGGGAAAATTAAAAAGAGACAGTCTTTCTAGAGCTTCTCAGAACCTTTTATGTACTAATATATATGAATCTCCCAAAAAGGAGGTGGTAGTATTCCAAGTTCCTATGTTTGATGAATGAGCTCTTTTTTTCTCTTCCTTACAAAAGAAGTATTCTACTACTCCATAGTTTGGGGAATATACTTCTGTCGATGACTGATTAACAGTGACAGTGTTCCTCATGTTCTTTTTAAAGCCGAATTTGTTAACATGAAAAAAAAATTTAAGCAAACCAGCAATCTATTTTAAGGACATACTTGATCTTATAGGTTAATTATTTTATACTTTAAAAATCTTTATAAATCTGGCAAAAAGCAATCTAAATTTTCGTTTTAGAGAATAAAGCTTTTTTTTAAAAAAAAACAGGATGAAACAAGTGAAGATGCTAACTGTCTTGCTTTGAGTGGACATGATAAAACAGAAACAAAGGTATACTAATGTAGCCTCAGAGTTCATACCCACCCAGTCACAAGTGCAGAAGATGCGATGGAAGTGCCTTCAAAGCGCTGCACGGCATGTTGTTCTGCAGGCTTTAGGTTGTTTTCAGTGTTGTGTTTAGAGATGTTCCTTTTTAATACTCACTTAAGGAATTAAAATTGAATTCCTCAAGTATATGAAGTCCTCCTAGAGGTGGGGGTCTCTGGTGGGCACTAAATGGAACAGAATAGTGAGATGTTCCTGCCTGTAATGGAATTTGTATTTAAGTAGAGAAGATAAGAGATAGAAGTGGTTGATTACGTTAAAATGAAAGCAGTGATGGTGATGAGAGGCAAGACTGCAGAAATAATAAAGACGTTACAGAAGGGAGAACAGAGTATTTGGAGTGATCCTTGAAGGATTCGTAGGGTTTGGGGTAGTATAAGATGAGAAGGTCATCTCACTCTTGAGGTGAGCGTGTAGTATATTTACAGAGCCAGTTTTTGGCACACAGCTCTGGCTAGAACCTGGGGTGACAGGGAGGGGGCTTGAATCAAGGTAGACGGGATGGGAAAGATTGGTGTAGCCAAGTATTAGATTTTGAATATAATTTTTTTCAGAAATTGAAGCATACTGAAGGCTTTTAACTTTTTTCTCCTTGCTGTAGAAAAATTGCAAATCTTCCTCCTTACCTGCAGATTATCCAGATCGACAGTTTAGCAAATATTATTTTGGTGTCTGTAGGTTTTGTTTGTGCCTACATATCCCAGTGCCTTCTGCTTTCAAATCTTTACTCACTCTGTAAAGCAAGAAAAATAGTTATGCCATTGCGTCATCTGCAGATATAACTTACAGCTGCATTGAATGCTATTTTAAGGCTGTTAAACCCTATTTTATTCAACTAGTTGCCTATTAGCAATTATTTCTGTTAAAAAAGAGAAATTGCCCTTTCCTACAGCGTTGACTGTAGCTAAATAACCTACCATCCATTTATGTTTATTTTATTAGGATAAATTAATGAAAGAGCAATTACTGGGACAAACATGTTTTTAAAAGTTAATATGTATTGCTAAGGTATGCTTCAGAGAGACTGCTCTCCTCCATTTCTACTACAGTATTTACCGTTTTCAGTGTCATAGGAGAAATTTGGTATTTTGTAGTTTTATTTTTGTATATATTTTATAGAATTTCACATTTTTGTGGGTTTATTTTCACTTACGTGTGCGTATCTCTGTTATTTTTTGTGCACTGCTTTGAAAAAGGCTAGGGCAGTGGAATGGCACAGTTGACCCTGTATTTTCTGATGATTTTCAGAGTAGAATCAGTGCATTGGTTATCGAGAAGGGGAATAGAAACCGAAAGGAAGGAGGACTGTTTTAGAGACATTCTCTTCTTTTAATTAAAGTTCTTAGAACAGTTTTTGTGCTTCTGGGTAATTTGATTTAATAATACTGAGTTGGTTTTATTTTTTTCACATAGCTTAAGCTGAGCTTGGGTTTATACTGTTAGTTATTGTCGGGCAACATTTCATAATATGCATATATGTGCCTTTAATTAGTGCTTGTTTAAAATGTCCAAGTTGAAGTTGGTTGGAAAGTCATGAGATATTTTGACCATGCCTTATAATAAAGTTTAAGTAGGCAAATAGAAATTCATGTGTATTTGAAATGGTTAAATAAGCTACGAGGTTTGTTTTTTCTTTTGATGATTAATCATTTGATGTGATAGATGGCTTTGTAATGTAGTCACATCTTTCTCTTGATCCCTCCTGTCTTCCAATTTGTCTTTTTTATTAACCACCAAACCCAGTTATGTTTTTTTTATCATTTTTTTAAGTCTCTTTCCTCCCCCGTCCTCTTTGTCTCACAGGAACAACTTGATACAGAGACAAGTACAACTCAATCAGAAACCATTCAGACAGCGACTTCTCTTTTGGCCTCTCAGGTACTAAGTGCAAAAAGCAAGGGGAATTTTATAAGTGTTGTTAAGATTAGTGTCGTATAGTTAATTAAAGTGAGTCTGTCAGAAGTTTATTTAAATTATCTTTTTGAAAGTAAGTGCTCACCTCCAAATATATTTCTAGTATTCAGAGGTGGAGCACTGGTTGTGATGTAACCATTCTTTTGCACAGTCAGGATGCTAATTCATCCCCTTTTTATATTATTTGACATTGCAGATCATTTAAATCCTCACTGCACAATATGCAGTTTTCACCTGGAGGTTTTGTTATAAGTCAGAGAGTGAACTTTAAATTAAAACTTAAAATCCTTCTTCATGGATTGCTTTTAAAATGTTTATTTTCAAAATGTGTTTCTGCTTCACTTTTCACCTCTGCTTTTCAGTTATTTATTTAGTGTAATCCATAGTTCTTTAAAGCTATTTTTTCATTTGTCCTAGAAATTCTACTGTGACAGTCCCTTGCGTACAGTAGACACTTGGACTCTTTTCATTAATTTGTGAACCTTCGTTTTGTTTGTGAAATAATTGTTTTCTTCTCGAATCCTTTCAAATTGAATATACTCCAAAGTCTAGGTCAGGCTCTGACATCAAGTAAATACTTCCTTTAAGTAGACATTAAACTGGCTAACCTCCACAAAGCTGTTGCCCAGGGGCGCTGCGGGACTGGTGAGACAGTGGCACTGTGCTGCTTTGTGGCTCAGTTATTTTAACATGATAATTTTAAGATGAGTTTTTGCTGGCTGTTAACCTTCATAGTCTTGATATAAATCCTATGATTACTTCCTGAAATGTTTTATTTTCATAACCTTTAGCTAATAAAAATTTTGTGGGGTGGGGTGGAGTAATTCCAACATTAGGAAGTGTTGTACTTGATACTGATACACAGACTTATTTATCAAAATTCAGTTTTGTGATTATGACTGCATGCCTTTCGGTTAGCCATTAATCTCTAGGGAACTATTTTCAGAGTTTGTTTTGTTGACTTCATCCCTCTAGTGATTCAAACCCTTGGGTGTTTGCCTTTTAGATAGTTTTATAAGGAATTAGGATTTTCTTTCTAATGAAAAGATCCCTAGAACCATTAGAGAAAAATCACCAAGTTTTATGTATAATATAAAAAGTTATATTGATTAAAAAAGTTTTTTTAATCTCTTTATTTGGTGATAGAAAGGAGGTATTAATATTGTGACTGTGTCTAACAATGAATCTTTGAGATAAACTTGAAATATTTACAGATGAAATGATAGGATCTCTGGGATTTGCTTCAGAATAATCTGGGAGTAAAGGTGGGAGAACAGTGGATTGGCTTTGACGAAGTCTGTAATGAATACACGGGCATTCATTATATAAGGCTCTACTTCTGTGTATGTTTGGAATTTTCCATAATTAAACAATTAAAAATGCCATCTTGTTTTTTTGTTGTTGTTGTTAGAAAAGGCTTTGTGAGTAATTGTTTCTAACGTAATAAAGCCGCCCTAAATTTTGAATAATCAAATTGTTGCTCAGTTGTGTAGATTTAAATTTTAATTGGCAGAGTCAGAAAATAATACATTCACTGTTAACTGCTACTGCTGCTCCTGTGTGTAAAGTGAACTTTTAGGTATTCTCCCACATGGTGGTGCTCCAGTGCCAGTTAATATTATGACTGTTAGTGCTCTAACTTAACATGAACTTAATAAGTGTATGATAGGTTACTGTTTGGAGAACTGTGTTTATTAAAGCTGTTTTTGAACTTACTTAGTTTTTGTATATTGCTTAAAATGTTACCAAAATATTGCTCCTTATTTGAAAATTTCTACAAGTGTTAAAACAATTCTGTAGTAATAGTCATGTTTTTTTGTGCTCCATTTTTAACAACGTTTTAGAGTGTTTTAGTTACAGTACTTTGAACAGCGTTGTGTTCTTTGCTTTTATTCTCAGAAAACATCCAGTACAGACCTTTCTGATATCCCTGCTCTCCCTGCAAACCCTATTCCTGTTATCAAGAATTCAATAAAACTGAGATTGAATCGGTAAAAACAACCTCAGGGGTCCAGAAACAATGTCTGCCAACTCAACCTGTTGTCTTCAAATGCTAAAAAAGGAGAACGGAGGGTGCAAGACTAGACATGACTGAAAGTGGATTGAGGGTTTTTTTGTGACCTCCCTTACTGGGCTAATCAGCACTTGATCGGAAGTCCAGGTTAGTATGTGAAGCCAGGAGTACTATTGTTATTGTGTTAGCAACAGTTGCATTAACTATTTCAAAAAATTACTGCCTTTAAAAAAAAACCTCAAGCTCTATTTGTATTCATAATTGACATCTGGACTGGGTTTATGTTTGCTGCATTGTTTGGAAAATCTGCAATACAAACTGGCATAAGAATTCTTTATTCTGATGATGCACTTTTATGTATTTTTTATTATTATTATTAGAAAGTAGAAATAATTTTAGATTTTCAGCTTGATGAATTTTCATTTTTTCCTGAAGAATTTCCTTTACCATTAGTCTTCAAATCGGATGCCGTTGTGCAGTGATGTACTGTTATGCTTCAGAGAAAGGATAAGAGTACATCTAGGTCAGTCCCTCTGAGGTAGCTGTAACCTTTAAAAATGAAATGTCAACACTAGGGTATATATTTGACATTGAAAGAATAATTAGGAAATACTTCGTTTTGATGGGGTCATGATTAAGAAATGATATTGGTTTTTATTTATAGAATTGTTTAGTGCATACAAATCAGCGATCAGCCAGCAAATATTTTTCTTTTGAGCTTGTTAAAGCTCCATATTCTTTTGCCTTCAATCTGTTGTCTTTGAAACCAAGCTTTTTGCTCCCTCCCTCTTCTTCCCTCCCCCCACCCCTTTTGCTTGTATGTGTAAGGTAGGACTTCTTTCATAAAAAAAAACAAAATGCCAGTATTTTCTTAAGCCATGATGTGTAACCAGTGACTCTGTGGCTGTATGGCACAGAACACTAAATTTTGGTCCCATGGCTGAAACTTTAGGGTGACTAAAAATAATGCCTGTGAAACATGACATCTATCTTGGATGGCCGTTTGATCTCTAAATATGAGGAATTTTGTACACTCCACAGAACTCCTGTCTATAGCAGAGCTGATTTTCAATATTAAACGTGGGCAAAAATGCATTTTCTCCAAGAATTTTAAACTAATTTTTATTTTTAAATGGTTGACCAAAACTTGTCAGTAAATTTTACATGTAGAAACGTTTAAAAATCATTTCTAGCAAGCACTTGACATCTAGTCAGCTCTCTACTCCTTTTTCCATTTTGTTTTATCCTATCAGTAAATAATTCCTCATAATTAAGCAGCAGAGCATTCATCTTTACAAATATATGAGGGAAGCCAGATGTTGATAAACTTATTCTTTCTTAATCTGGACAAAGTAAACCTAACATTTTTCTGGTGAGCATGTTTTATGAATCCTCCATTGTGCTCCGTTCTATCACATGTGCATTTTTCATGCTAAACTGCAATTACTTAAACTCTCCCCTGTTCCCTCTAAATTAATTTTCCAAAGTTGGAGTCTAGTCTTTTCCCCTTAGGCTATATGCATTAATTGAGGCTTTCTTTTCACCATACTTTGTAATGTCTAGTATCCAGTATTTCTGCTTCCCACCTCTTTGCTCTGCACAGTCACCTTTGCCCTTCCTCCCACCATCTAAGAAGGTAAGATGATCAGACTCACAGGTGAAGTCTGCAAGGTGTCTGTGTGTTTTGTGTAGCTTCAGAGTTAGAGCGAAATTGCCAGGCACAGATTTAGTCTTGTCATTTTGTTTACACATTGGGGAAAAAGAATTCAGCTTATTAAACGTTTCATGTAACTGCACCCAAGTTTTGCCAAGCTGGGAACTTGGACCTTTCCTGTGTAGTGACTTTTTAATTCTAGTTTTCATAACCTGGAGATCAGACTGTTGCTTTCGCATGATGTACGTAGTGTCTCATGACTGGAGTTTGCTTTGTTTTATAGTATCTGTACTCCTTGTATTTTTCAAGAGCTATTTTGTAAACAGATGATGTATTTCTCCATTGAAAACACAATAAAAAAAAAAACAGCACAATCCCACAGTTGGCTGGCTTCTTTTGACTGACTGTTTTTCTGTTTTTTTCAGTGACACTGTTATTGCTACTTGTAAGGTATAGCATAGCTCTAGGTGAAGATTTGCTGGAGAATTCACTTTTGTCACTTCTAGGAAAGCGCTGTATCTGATTAATTTTTGCCGTTAGTAGCAGCCTAATAATAATTGATACCTCACATAATCAGGTATTTGATTTTCATAAAATTGATCATTAGGGAGGAAGACATGACTATAGTACTTGATAATTAATTTCCAGCTGGCCCATCCTCTAGAATACTCGCTCTGTTTGTGCAGACACTGTCTCTTTTCCTTGTATTTCTTCCACGTGGACAGCAGTGCACCTGCGGCTGCTGTGCTTCCTTTCAGAGCTGGTGGTTTTCAGAGCAGCTGGTGCTTTATCCCTACTGTCAGCAGGTGGCACTGTTGTTTTTCAGTGAGTTTAGGATCCTGCATTTCTCATTTTGTTAAACGCAGATCAGATTCTACTTTCCGTAAAACTTTAAATGGTCAACAAGGCATACATAATTTACGGATTAGGAATGAACTTTGTGTGCATGTGATGGTCAGCTTTTGGGTATGGTTATCTTAGATGCTTTGAGTGGAGGGATTGACATCCTTATGTTAAATTATTTCAAGGGATGTGCACTTGTGCGTATTTTCATCCCTGAAACTCCAGATTCTAATACCTTTACTATATGTAAAAATATATGATTGCAGTGTGGAATAACCTTTTATTAAGGAACATTTAACTTTTGGGACTATCAGTAAAGAGAAACTTGTTAAAAACTACCCTTGATTCCATTGTTAACACCTACAGAATAGAGCTCACCACACCTGCTGTGATAAGATGCCGACAGGGAACTGGGTATCGCAACCTTGGGAGCTTTGTCACCACATAGTCTTTTGACATTTCATGCATCTTGCTGAATTAGTAAAATGATAATTGAAAATGTGTTTTGTGGTTCTGGGTATATTCTGGAGTAAAGTGTGTATTTTTCTAATTAATACCTCTGTTTTTTTTCTCCACACAGAAAAATGTTTTAGAGCTCTGCATAGTATTAATTCTGGCTGCACTCAAGGTGGCAATAAATGATCAGCAGCTCCAAGTAGTAATTGATATATGAAAGGATAAATCATTAATATACACAAACTTGTAGACCAAGCCCTGGAAATATAACTTCGTGCACTTAAGTGCACTTAAGCAAAAAGATAAACTGTTTACCTAAAAAGGCATTGAACAGTCCTTTGGATATACTTTGGCCTATTTTAAAATAAAAGAATAGTACAAGGAAAATTAATCGCCTTTTACCCTGAATTGTATGTTTTGCTTTTTTAAAAAAATTATCCACTTTATTTCTTTTCTGTTAGCTTTTCTTCAAACCAAAATCACAAATGGATGCTGTCTCAATTGCAGACCTGAACTTGGGGGGAAAAATTGTGTGTTCTGTAATAAACATGACCTTCAGTCATAGAGAGACAAGTGGTCTGTGTAATTATGTGTAATATATTTCTCATTTGTAAAATCAATTTATTCATCCTTTCTCCGTACTTGTCAGTTTGAAAATTCTTGTGACATTTTATGTAGGTTTTGGCACCAAGAACGATGGCATCAGTAGTTCTGAGCCATGTATTGCTCAGAAGTGATTGTATGTACTTAATTCTAGAAATGATTTCAAATACTTGGAAAGTCATTTCAACTTCAGCTTTTCTTCCTTAGAGACATGCTTTTGTCTTAATGTTCTGGGAGATTCATTGCAGCTGATCAAACCATACACATTTGCTGAAAGGGATGGAATTTTAAGTAACATTGTTCCTTTCTTAGTCCTGTCTCACTTCATAGAACTTTGCTTGAAAGGATAGAGTTATGGTTGCGCACAAGTTCCTGTTTCAGAAAGCTCACATTTGTGTGACAGGTTGTGACTGTAATTGTACTGTGGTCATCTTTTTAAATGCTTCACGTTTTCAGATAGCTGCAAACCACATCTACAACGGGCACAGTTTTGTTTAGAGTTTATTGAGTTTCGCCACCTAATACTTAAAATGTTAATGTTGAAAATAATCATACTTTACAATAATGTAAATAAGGCCATGCAGTCACTTTTTTCCTGTTTCGGAGCTCTTCAAATTTCACTAATAGGTGAAATGAAGAACAGAACAGTTGGTGCGTGTGCTCCAATCATGCCTTATCAAAAATAGTTTCCTTCTTGCCCCCCCCNNCAGCTTAGAGTTTTTGTTTACACGTGTTATTTTTATTTTTTAGTGGGAAGAATGGATTTATGTTAAATCTTTCAAAGTCCTTAATGGGTCCCAGAATTGACCAGGGAAAGAGTTTGTTGGTTTTGTTTCAACTTTACAGAATAAACAGTTCTAGAAGCCCCAGAGCTGATTGACCCTGGCTTTGAACTTAACACTCAGGTCCTTTTCTACCCGAGCACAGACATCACAGCCCTAAGACAATTTACCTAAGACACACTATAGCAAAATGCATTATTTAGAACAGTGTAAATTCAGTTGTAGTATCAGAATCTTAAAAACATAAGAATTTGTTTTACTTACAGATCTAGAATATTTTTCAAACAATTGTGTCAATAGATTGAATATAAAACAGATTAAAAGGGAAAATCATTAAAGGTAAATCCTGATCTGTTAACTCATGGGCTGAGTGATGTAATTAATAGTTCCAGTGATGAAGTATCACTTAATCTAAGTATCATGCATCTCAATATTTAGAACTACCGGACATTATACTCAGTTTATACTTAACTTGGTTGTTTTAAATTTCATATTAGTCATGTGATTATGACCCAATTAAAAAATGTATATATAAAATCTCTTACAAATAAGCTGTTTAGGAATGCTACCGTTAATTAAAGCTATTTTTTTGATTCAACAGATTTCAGTCCCAGAATACGTGTTTTAAGTTCAAAAATGTCAGTTTTATGAGTTTCATTCAGGTCATTGCAGACATTTGTCTCAGCCCTGTATATTTTCTAATCATGATATATAAGGGATTATCAATTTTATGGAAAGGCAGAATAACAAAGTTATCTGTGGGAAGTAAAGTGATCTTGTATCACTACTGTGCCCCTTTTCAGTCCCTGTACACAAACGTGGATGTTGAGTAGGTTCTTTTCAGGCTTTTAGGCATAAGAAAGTGGGTAGATGTATTTTAATATAATAATGTAAGATGTCCCAGCTTTGTGCTTATTCCTTGTGGATGCTGTCTTTCTCTTGGCACAACACCCTCCTTACAAACTTTCACACTGTGTGGTGCCTGGTGCTATGTGATTTCCAGAAATCTGGCATGAAAACTGGTCCTTGTTTGCGTTTTCTGACTGCAGTGGAACTGTTAATAAAGAGATTGATGATAAAGTTGTCGAGAAGAGACAGTTGGGCAGAACTACTCCCCATGAGTGACAGAGGGCATGATCTGCCTTCACAGCCAAGAAAGCCGCCCCCAGCGGCGAGCCGACCGTCCCTGGACCCTGTGCCAAGACTATTAGAAGGAGCGTTAGTGTACTACTAGGTTACCGCAGCGCTTTAATTTAGACTTGGTTCCACATTTCCATTTTTAATCTATGGCATGTTCAGGACAAATATATTTGTGAATGTGACACACTTCCCAACTGTAAAATAATTATCTTTGCAAACTCTTAAAAGCACTCATAATTCATTCTAATCTGATTTAGTAAAAATTAGGCTTTATTTAGAAAACATTAAGGTTCTTACAGAAAACCTAAGGCCTTGAAGTCTTAAGGGAGTCAGGTCTCTGACGGTCTTGAGAATAAGCACTGGCTGCAGTTAAGTATTGGTTATGGGCTGTTAAGTATCTTGGTCATAGTGATTATAATTGTATATATTTTTCATCTATCACTCCTAATAAGCTTGAGTGAGTGGTATTTGGTTATGCTGTTCTCTGTTTTGTGTGGTCTCCTTGAGAGTCAATGAGGATTTTTGTCACTCTATAACACTCCTTTAAAGATAGAGATTCTGCTGATGATTTTTTAAATCATCCTAGGTTACATGTCTTCTGTTCTAGTTTTCCTGAATATGTGACTGTTTTGGACAGACTTTTCTGTATTGTTGTGGCCTTTGTCTTGTTAAATAAATGACCCAAATGTGGACAATTTAGTTTCTTGATGATGAAAATTTTTGACAAAGTTAATTTTGCAAGTATGATTTTTGCCTGTGCCAATCAGTGGTTGAATTTGAAGTATGTGTGTCTGTCACAAGGCTTTCATTTTTTTTTTTTT
>SJYF01000094.1:2504622-2531710 GCA_006410515.1 Procapra przewalskii
TCCGACTCTCTGCGACCCCATGGACTGCAGCAGGCCAGGCCTCCCTGTCCCTCACCAACTCCCGGAAATTGCTCAAACGCATTTCCGTCGAGTCAGTAATGCCATCCAACCATCTCATCCTCTGTTGTCCCCTTCTCCCACCTTCAATCTTTCCCAGCATCAGGGTCTTTTCAAATGAGTCAGCTCTTCACATCAGTTGGCTAAAGTACTGGAACTTGAGCTTCAGCATCAGTCCTTCCAATATTCAGGACTGATTTTCCTTTAGGATGGACTGGTTTGATCTTGCTGTCCAAGGGATTCTCGGAGTCTTCTTCATCGCCACAGGCTCTGGTAGGAGGGGTCAGATAAGGGCGGTGGAGCAGGGCCCGCCCTCCCTTCGGCCACTCTCCGTTTGTCCCTCTTGGGCTGTAGGCTGGCCCTCCTGTAGGCTGCGGCTTAGGCATCATCCTCTGAGAAAGTCATTTGACCCCTGAGACTGGGTCTGACCCCTGCACTTCTGCAGTACTCCAGCTGTTTCTCTTAGCACTTGCCCTGTTGCTGTGTCACCCCACCTGGGAACTGAGCTCTCTGAAAGCTGGGACCGTGTCTTGATACCTGCCTAGAGCCACAGCCCACGATGTGGGGTAGTGCCTGTCAGCATGAGTTCAGGGAATAAAGAAATTCCGCCCTGAGGAGCTCCGCGTGTACCAAGGTGGATCCCAGCTAACGTTTACTAAGATTTGATGGACTAGTGAAAATAAAAGTCGCTCAGTCATGTCCACCTCTTTGTGACCCCATGGAATTCTCCAGGCCAGAACACTGGAGTGGGCAGCCGTTCCCTTCTCCAGGGGATCTTCCCAACCCAGGGATCGAACCCAGGTCTCCCACATTGCAGGTGGATTACCAGCTGAGCCACAAAGGAAGCCGGAGAACACTAGAGTGGGTAGCCTATCCCTTCTCCAGGGGATCTTCCTGACCCAGGAATCAAACGGGTTTCCCGCATCGTGGGCAGATTCTTTACCAGCTGAGCTATCAGGGAATACTAGGCTAAATGTCCTACATAGGTTATCTCCTTGCATTAACAGTCCTTTAAGCAGATAATATTATGGTTCCCATTTTATAGATGATGAAACTGAGGCCCAGAGGTGTTATATACTTGTCCAAGGTCCCACACCTTCCAGTGGAAGGAGCCAGTTGCTATGACAGGAATGTTCAGGGTGAGGGACTGAACACAGGGCTCCCTGACTGTGTACCAAGTCCCGTTTGGCACTCTCTGCATCTCTCACTCAGTAATCCAAGTAGCCCTGTTGGTCTAGGGTTGCCGCCCGAAGCCTAAGAATTCAGAGAAATTCAGTGACTTGTTCAAGGGTCCTTGCCACAAAGCGGCCACGTTGAAATGCAAACCCTCTGACGAGCCCTGAGCAGACAGACAGTGAAGAGAGGGACCTGACGGCCAAGGGGTTCCTCAAGACAGAAGCTATTTCTGCCTGTCGTCTCCCCCCCTTATTGGAAGGAGACTCTGAAGTGACAACTCTTGTTGTCGTATGACAGGGAGCCCAGCTCATGGCGACATGGGTGGGACTGGAAGGTTCTTGTAGATCTCAGGGGTCAATATCCAAACCTCTTCTTTGGATTAGGACTAATTGCTGGCTACCCAAAGTCTTCCAGGTCATGACCTCCCTGGCTATGGCAGGTTTTTTTAGAATAAGATGCCAGGGGGCTAAACAAATTCCTGAGGATAGCCAGAGCTAGGCTAGCCAGCTCTGGACCAGGGCTGGCAAAGGAAGCTAACTTATGTGATTTCCCAAAAGCCCAATCTTGGCCTCTGAGTCCTTTTTATAAACAAATGGACATGAAAATATTGCCCTAATTCTCATTTCTTTATTTTGTTAAAAAAAATCCTTATTTATTTTATTATTCGGTTATGCCAGGTCTTAGTTGTGGCATGCAGGATCTAGGGATTGAACCCAGACCCCTTGCATTGGGAGTGTAGAGTCTTAGCCACTGGACCAGGGAAGTCCCTCTCATTTCTTTAAGAGTGGGCTAAGAGCATTCAAGAGAGAGCAAGGCCAGATGCACAGTAAGCCTTAACTATTTGTCTTCCCAAGGAGCACGGGCTGATTGGCTGATTTGAAAGTATTTCCTGCGATCATTACAAAAGGAGTTGGTGTAAAAGGTGAGAGGAAGACTCGGGAAGGAGGGCAGACTATCAAGGCTACAATTGAGAGTCTCTTTATCTGGCCGTCTGGCTTGCAACTTGTTTCTCGGCAACTCAGCCCGGAATCTCATGAACCAAGGCTTCTGGAGCTCTAGAAAGAAGGTCACACCACCCATGGCTGAGGCTGGGCCCCGCCTCTGCAGGTGCATAGCACGGCTCTGCGTGGCAACCTCACGGATCATTCCTAGGTACCAATTCATGGCCATGCTTGTGAATCTGTTTTCAAAGCATGAACCAGATCATCCTAGATGCCTTTGGCTTCAGCAGGCTTCATGTGTCCCCAGTTAAATGTCACACACGTGATCCCCTGTCCCCCTCACTGAAAGCTTGTGAAGTAGGCTTTGTAATTATAACTTCTTTTTTTACAGATTAGGAAACTAGTTCAGATAAGAGGTGTCCAAGTTGTAAGATGTGCAAGCCTAACATAGACAGCTGCTTCGCTAATCGATTTGCTAATTGTGCTGGGGGAGGGAAGGACAGCTGCTTTTAGCCTTTGTTGTTCAGTCGCTCAGTTGTGTCGAGCTCTTTGCAGTCCCATGGACTGAGCACGCCAGGCTTCTCTGTCACCATCTCCTGGAGTTTGCTCAAACTCATGTCCATTGAATCAATGATGTCGTCCAACCATCTTATCCTCTGTCACCCCCTTCTCCTCCTGCCCTCTGTCTTTCCCAGCATCGGGGTCATTTTCAGTGAGTTGACTCTTTCCATCAAGTGGCCAAAGTGTTGAAGCTTTAGCATCAGTCCTTCCAATGAATATTCAGGGTTGATTTCCTTTAGGATTGACTGGTTGGATCCCCTTGCAGTCCAAGGGACTCTCAAGAGTCTTTTCTAGCACCATAGTTCAAACGCGTCAATTCTTTGGTGCTCAGGCTTCTTTATGGTCCAACTCTCACATCTGCACATGACTCCTGGAAAATTTTTGGCCTCAGTTGACTTTTTAAGAGATGCACATTTTGAACTCTTAGGCTGCATCTTTTCTCTGCCTTCCTATATAGACTGGTGAGGTTTTTATATTTCTCACATTTGGGCAGGACAGTCAAGTATGGGCTCAGGGACTTCTATGGCAGTCCAGTGGTTGTGACTCCGAGCTTCTACATTAAGGGACATGGGTTCAGTCCCTGGTCAGGGAACAGATCTCACATGCTGGGGAAAAAAAAAAAAAAAACAGGAATAGACTCAGAGTGAAGTGAAAGAAAGGTACAAGTCAGAGGATACACTCAATCCCCACCCCTGATGTGATGCTGATGCTAGGGATTCCTGTGAACAGGCTGATGGTCCATTCATTGTCCGTGTGCACCTCACATGGCTTTCTCTGAGGCTGCAGACTACCCTATACTTTAAGTTCTCATTACAGTTTGCTGTTGCTTAGAAGTCCACTAAGTGTTCTGCATAGGAGCTAGTCTTTTTATTCCCAGCAGTATGCAGGCATGTTGAAGACAAGGACCACACCTTCAGCTTTTTTCCCCCCCTCCACACAGTGCTTAGCAGAATATTGGCCTGGATAAGACTGAACTTCGAAGGATCTCCTGGATCTTTCTTTACCTATATGAACAAAAATTAAACACCACTGTAGTTACATATGGGCTTCTCAGGTGGCGCAGAAGTAAAGACTCTACCTGCCAAAGCAGGAAACCCAGGAGACCCAGGTTCAATTCCAGGGTCAGGAAGATCCCCTGGAGAAGGAGTAGGCAACCCACACCAGTACTCTTGCCTGGAGAATCCTATGGACAGAGGAGCCTGGCCGGCTACAGTCCATGGGATCCACAAAGAGTCAAACACAACTGAGTGACCGAGCATCTCATACACACGTAATTGCATATAAAAGCAAAAAAGGCAAACAAACACAAAGCCCAAAATGAAACCCACAACTGACTGACTGTGTGTCTTTCAGAAAATTCTGTCTTCTCTCTGGGCCTCAGTTTTTCCATCAATAAAATGAGGCCAGTTGAAAGGGGCTCTTGGAGATATTTCCCACTCCAAGTCCTTTGGGTTCCAAGTCTCCTGTTTGGTGGAGAATGTTCCCCCCACCCCTGCAATCTATGGTTTGATGAAGACTGCATCTCTCCTGCCATTCCATTGGCCTCTGAGGAGCCTGGCTCTTGCCTGCCAGCCTGACACCCCCTGGCAAGGCCCCCCCCCCACCTCTCTTTGCTTGCTGGCTCTGAAACAAGCCCAGCCCCTCCTGGCTTCCCAGGCAGAGTCCTGATGAATGCAGATACTGCCTATTTTGCATATTAGCACCGGTGCCAGTCTGAACCCAGCTGTGTGCAACGTAAGGTGAAATATAGATTCTGCAGCCCAGCCTCGGCTTCTCCACGCGGCTAATGGAAAGCTTTCCGAGTGGGTCCACATTGCATATGCATAAGCTCTCCTTTGGCGACAGGGTGGGCGGAGGGTGAGTTTGCTCTCTGTTCCACCGTGTGTCTTTGTGCTTCTTTGGGTTTCCTTCAAGATCAGCAGGCCATCTGGGCTGAACAGTTATTTGAAGTGGCTTGACTGGGCTCTTTGGGTCTCTGGGGCTTGAGTCTTGAACCAGAGCCCACCCTCCTGCCCACCCATTCAGCATGGCAGCCAGAGCCTTTATTTGTCAGCAGCAACCGGGGGGAAGCCAAGGGTCTCCTTCACCTCCTGCAGGATAAAGATCAAGCTTCATTGCTGGCATTAGAGGTCTGACCCTGGCTGTTCCCAGGCCCCCTGTCACCCCCGCCCTCCAGCCTCCAGACTTATGGCCAGCTCTAACCAGGCCAGGCCTTCTCTTACCTCAGGACCTTTGCACCGGCTGTTTCTTCACCCTCTCCCAGGCACTTCTGCAGGGCCCGGGGCAGGGAGGAGGATGCAGACCCCACAGTCTGTGTTCCTAGGCAGTGGTCTTGGCTCTGGCACACACCTTACTTGGGACTCACATCTGTCCCCACTGGCCCCTAGGCCCTCCCAGCTCCGCCCAGTGTCTGCACACAGTACGGAAGGCCCAGGGCCAATGCCTTAAAAAAAAAATTATTTATTTTATCTTTTGGCTGTGTAATCTTTCATTGCAACACACTGGCTTCTCTCTAGTTGAGGCACCCGGGCTCAGCGGTTGTGGAACGCGAGCCGAGTTGCCCTGTTACACGTGGGATGAACTCTCGTCGCCAATTCTTAACCACTGGACCACCAGGGAAGTCCTAGGGCTGATGCCCTTTTTAATCTCCTTAATAAAAAGTTCATCGTGAAAACCTTGCTCTTTCTTGCCATAAATGTGTTTTGCAGAGGACCAAGGTTAGGAAGACAAGCCAGTCTGAGAGGATCATTTCTGCCTTTAATGAGAAGGAACTGCACGGCGAGAGTGCTGGTTGGTACAGGTCTTGCCTTGTAGGTTCCTGGAGAGGAAGCCCCTCAGATGCCCCTGCGGGAATGGAGAGGAAGTCTGGCTGCCTGTCAGCCTGGGTCACAGTCGGTGGGGTGGGGTCCGCCCTCTCCTCCCTGCCCTCCGTATGCCTCTGCCAGGCCTCCTAGGCACCCATCCTCTCCTCGATTGGGATGGCTTCAAGGGACAGCAGAGGGGATCAATGGAGTTTATATAGCTTCTCCTGTATATATTTAGAGATAAGTTCATTTAGGGATTAGGGGCTGCTTCTTGTCTATGCATCATTAGGCATACCACATCTGCTACTGAGCTAGCAATCAGCAGAATATTGAGAAAAGTTATAAAGAAATCTCGGCGGTTCATTTTCATTCCCACCTCCCTTCCCTGCGTCCTGGCTTTTAGATTCTTTGAAGTAGGGAGAGCCAGGCGGGGGCTGTTGAAACCAGCCTCAGGACCCAGCACTGGATTTTTAAAGAAGCAACTCAACTTTGACCTGTTGCCTTCATGCCGTGTGTGTGTGTGTGTGTGTGTGTGTGTGTGTGTGTGTGTGAGCGTATGCTCACATGCGTGTGGGCATGTGTGAGCATGGAGGATACACCGTGGTGGAGAGGGAATGATCTGTGGAAAAGTTCTGTTATCTTTTCCTGTGATGGCTGGGAAGGGGCCGATGGCAGTCTTGGGTGACCTTGACCAAGCAAGATTCCTGTTCTGTGGTCCAATAAAATGAGGGCATTGGACTTGGCGGTCTCCCGCGTGCTGAGTAAGCGGTCAAAGAGGACCTCCATCACCTCCTCGCCCCCTTTCCCGCAAGCAAGGGCCCTTGGGCTCCGCTGGCCCAGGCTGGGGGCAGAGGGCTGCTCAGCAGAGCCCTGGCCCTTGGTTCTGGAGGCTCCCCGCTGCAAACCGGGGGCAGCAGGTGGGTCGCCAGATGCTCTGGATCCTTCATCAGGCCCAGAGGGCTGAGTCACTGGGCCCCCTCCCTGGGGACCAAAGACCATCCTGGCCTGTTTGGCCTCAGGTGAGGGTAGGGTGGCGGCCGGAGGCTCAGCCCCTCCCGAGCGGCCTCCCCCGGCGTGACATGTGGCGGGTTAAACTGCAGGTGTCACTGTTAGCTCTGAAATGGGGGCTCGGCTCGCGGCCCCAGGGCGGCCCACAAAGGAGCTCGCCGGCTCGGGCCGGTGGGCTCGGCCCAGAGGCGCGCCGAGCCCCTCCCGCCGCCCCGGCCCCGGCTCCCCGACCCCAACCCCCGGGAAGAGCGGAGACCGGGCGGATGCCGCCCGGCCCTGTCGCCGCCGAGGCGCGGCGCGCACAGGGCGAGCCCGCGGCTCCGAGCGCCTGCATCCGGAGGACGGCGCCAACCTCGAGGTTCCGGGGCTCGGCCTTTGACCTCCGCCGACCCCCAGGAAGGAGGGGGCGCGAAGGGACGGGCTCCGCTGAGGACGCGCCGGACGCGGCTGCGAGGCGGGTTCCGCGCGGGGCCGGCGCTCGGCCCGCAGCTGGTGCCTGCGCTCCGCGCGGACGGCCGGGGGCGCCTCGGGGGTCACACCCCCGCGACCCGCTCGGCCGGGCGGGGATCTACGCGCACGCCCAGCGCGTTTCCCTCTGCTGGCTTCTCCTTGAGAGAGGAGAGACCCCCGGACAGCGACCGGCGTTCGCGCGCGCTTCCCTGTCCCCACATGGTAGAACGCGCCCCCTGTCAGACTGCCAACAATTTAATGGATCAGGGTGGAAAAGACCCCCTTTTAGAAGGCTGGGTGTTTTTGTTTTTTTTTTTTTTTAAACACAACCGCTGTTGCTGGTTTTTTTCCCAAAGATTTTAACCCAGAAACCCCATCAATCTGCACTGGCTGAGAAATGCCAGTCGCCACCGGACACGGTCAGGTACCAGAGAATACCTGCCTGGCTTCTTTTTGTGGGGACTATTGAACCCCCAAATTGCTCCCCATTTGTTTTGCTCGCCTCGTTTTTAATTCTGCATTTCATCTCAGCCTGAGAAAATTACTGGACATGAAAAACATTATATATATATTTGGACCAGGCTTTGGGGGTCTCTCTCCGGGAACTGGGGTCCTCCCCCAGGTCTAGCAGCTGAGGCTGCCGGGAGGGGCAACCCGGTGCTCCCTTCTCTTAATTTCCGTTTAAAGGGAACACAGAAAGAAGGACGTGTATTGGTGGGGAGTGAGGGCACGGAATATTTCCAGGCCTTTAAAAAAAAGAAGAAAAATAAATTTTTGAATAAGAATGGTCCGTGTACTGTGACCGCAGGGCAAATGCAAATGTCTGTTTTCAAACACAGACTCGTGAATTCTTATTAGAGATCGTGACTGCGCCTCCAAGCAGGACATTACATATTCATCATGATATGAATCTGTTTCTGCACTTCAGGTGTGGCCTTCCCAGCATCCTGGTCCTTTTAATCCTGGGGGGAGGGAGGGAAGAAGGAGAAAAAGAAAAAAGCCCCAAGCCTGTGACCAAGCCACATTTGGTCTGTTTTCTTCTGTTCCTAAAGCGTTAAGGGAATAGGAGATAAAAAGATGCACGCAGAAAAAGAAGCAGCCGCAGCGATCCTCCACAAAGATCTTTTTGGTGTCAACTTAAATGTACACAAATAGTGGATGATGATCTCTTTTATTGGACTAACATTTATCCAGTAATATCCACACACTTTTAAAACCATTGAGGCCTCCTCTTCAGGTGTTCATTTGAATAGAAATAGCTGAATGAGTGTTTTTATAATTGATCCCCTGAGAACTGAATGTCTAGTGCTGCATAACCAACATTTTCCCATTGCTAGGGTTTTTTTTTCGCCCCAAATTGCCACTCTGCAAAATTAGGATTTTGTATAGTTTTGATAAGAGAATTAACCTCCCACGTGCCAAACTCCCTGAGTCTGAGGGGCTTTCAGGGAGTCAGCCTGTGCAGGGTTTGCTTTTTATACCAGCTCACTTCCGGGGCTTCCGGGGCTCTTGGTCTTGGGGACAAACCTCCCAAGACCTGGTGGGAGGTGGATTTGATGGAAGCGGTGAAAGACAGAGGGAGGGAAGGCGGCTTCTGCACACTCTTGGGGGTCCCTGGGCCCAGAAATCTCAGCTTGTGATTTTTTCCTTTCTGTATAATCAACAGTGCGAGTCTTGTGCTAACCCTGACCCTACCCCATCACGAGGATGTATGAATGGTCAGCTCTGGCCTGATGTAGCCTCTGTGCCTGCATGGAGCCCTGGGCCTTGCAGAAAACACTGAAAGACTTCTTGTCTCTCGACTTTTCAGTGGTTTCTCAAGTGCTTTATTTTAATATTCACTTTTCAGGTAATCATCTTGATATAGGTTCATTGCAGAAAATTTGAAAGCTATGCAGAAATATAAAGTTGAAAGTAAACACTACCCCAAATTGTACCACCCAGGGCTAAACATTACTGTATTATCTTCCAGTCTTTTTTTTTTCCTCTGTGTGTATATATTAAAGAACTATGTATATACATATGAAATTGGGATCACACTGTACCTATGGTTTTATTTCTCGCCCCCACCTTTAATAGTATATACAAAGCATCTCTTGTGTCTTTAAGCATTGTCTGTCTACCGGCTACACACACAACCATCAAACGGCTGTAGCTGAATGAATTTCATTACCCCCTGTTGATGGACAGTGAGGTGGGGAGTTTCTCTTTTCTGACTGTGTACAAAGGAAATGTCCTTGGCTTTTTTGACGGAGGCTTACTTTTTAAAATTTTTATTCTAATTAAAAAATATATGTGCAACAAGCAACAAAGATTTACTGTATAGCATAGAGGACTATAGTCAGTCTCTTGTAATAACCTATGATGGAAAATAATTTCAAAAAGAATGTATGTGTATTTGTAAAACCGAATCTCCTTGTTGTGCATTGAAACATTGTAAGTCAACTATACTTCAATAAAATATATCGTTGTTGTTCAAAATAAAACACCTATTAATATAATAAAAGGAGAAGTTTCAGGTGTACAGCAAAGTGATTCAGTAAAACATATACATATATCAATTGTTTTTCAAATCCTTTTCCTATTTAGGTTATTACAGAATATTGAGTAGAGTTCCTTGTGCTGTACAGTAGGTCTTTGATGGTTATCTATTTTATACATAATAGTGTGTTTAGGGTTAGTCGCTCAGTCACGTCTGACTCTTTGTGACCCCATGGATATTAGCCCATCAGGCTCCTCTGTCCATGGACTCCTCCAGACGAGAATACTGGAGTGGGTTGCCATTACCTTCTCTAGGATATCTTCCTGACCCAGGGATCCGACCCGGATCTCCTGCAGTGCAGGCAGATTCTTTACCAGCTGAGGCACCAGGGAAGCCCACTGTGTATATATATCAGTCCCAGACTCCCAATGTGTCCCCCATCACCACCCTTCCCTTTAGTGACCATGGTTTGTTTTCAAAAACTGTCTGTTTCTGTTTTGTAAATAAGTTTATTTGTACCATTTTTAAAAAAAGATTTCATTTACCTGTGATATTGTATGTGATTTGTTTTTCTCTGACTCAGTTCACTTAGTGTGATAATCTCTAGGTCTATCCATGTTGCCGTTAATAGCCTTATTTCTCTCTTTTTAATGACTGAGTAATATTCCATTATATGTATATCACATCTTCTTTATCCATTCCTCTGCTGATGGACATTAGGTTGCTTCCATGACTTGGCTATTGTAAACAGTGCTGCAGTGGACACTGGAGTCCTGTCCTTTTGAACCATGGTGTCCTCTGTATATATGCCCAGGGGTGGGATTGTTGAATCATACAGTAGGTTTGTTTTTAGTTCCTTTTTTTTTTCAAGGCTGAGCCTTACAGAATGCCGGATCTTAGTTCCCCATCCAGGGTTCAAACCTGCACCGCCTTCAGTGGGCGCTCAGAGTTCTAACCACTGGACCGCCAGGGAAGTCCCTGTTTTTAAGGACCCTCCATCCTGTTCTCCATAGTGGCTGCACCAATTTACATTCCCACCAAGAGTGTAGGAGGGTTCCCTTTCCAAGGAAGGCTTATTTAAACTAGCGTGAGAACATTACTTAGGGGAAAAAAGTTTTCGCTTTGGGGCCTAGAAATGGTGGAAAAAGCCATTTGTTGAGCAGAAACTGATGGGCGCAAGGCCAGGCCTGGGCCCCCACCCACTGCCAGGCCCCAGGTGCTCTGTGAGCTGCGTCCCTTCCCACTCTGAGAAGAGCTGCCTTCCGGTCATCCTTGTTTAGCTAGGCGGCTTTCAGCTGCAGGTATCAGAAAACCCCAGCCCGAGGAGTTTCAAAATCGAGCACACTGTCTCTGTCACGTGATGGGCTTTCTGGAGGTGACAGCTCCAGGCTGGCTAATTCGGTGACTTCCCTCCCCCAGGGGCACCCTCAGCACCCCAGCTCAGCCGCTGCCTCCCCTTATAGGGCACATTGGCTGCCCGGGGCCAGCCTTGCTGCCCAGACGTGATGGAGAGTGATGAAGTCCAATGGAAAAGGGACCATTGCACATTGCATCAAATGCTTTTATGAATTTATTAATTAATTTATTATCAGCAAGGACAACCTCTTCCAGAAGCCCAGGCCACTTTCCCCCTTCAGCTGCCCTCAGTTCACTGGTTAAAACCACGTGCCCGTCATCAGGCCTGTCTTGGGCAGGAGAAGGGGGCTTATCCTTCCTGAGGCTGAGACTGAGAGCTCCCTGGGGTAGGAGTGGGGACACTCTGGGGGCCTGGATGCGCCATCTCATCCTTCAGGTCTTAGACCCCGGGGGCCCCTGAAGCGAAGTGAAAGTTGCTCAGTCGTGTCCGACTCTTTGCAACCTCATACAGTCCATGGTTTTCTCCAGGCCAGAATACTGGAGTGGGTAGCCTTTTCCTTCTCCAGGGGATCTTCCCAACCCAGGGTATCAAACGCAGGCCTCCTGCATTGCAGGCAGATTCTTTACTAGCTGAACCACCAGGGAAGCCCAGGGGCCCCTATGCCCCACCTTCTCCAGACCCCTGGAGGCTGTGGGCACTGATTTGTTCAACCTGCAGGTTCACCCAGACCCTAAGGCAGCCCTCACCAGGGGACTAGGATGTTGACTGCCCCAACCTCATTGGCTGGGGAGGTACCTGAGGTCCACTGTGAGATCTGGGCCAGCTCAATGTGGGTCTCCCCGGACCCTGGAGTGCCTGGGAGTCTCAGTGGTGGCTCTGTCTGAGAGGTCCTGAGAGGCTGCCCGCTTGCTATGGGCCACTTCCTGGGCCCCCTGCACTCTGCTTCTCTACAGAGCGGTTCTGCCCTCTCGGTACTCTCCCTCCCACTTCTGGAAACAATATTTCAGTTGCTGTGGACACTCCCTCCTCCACAGGGACTCATTTAGATGGAGAGGGGCTGAGCCCACTCTAACCCCAGTGCTGTGGGTGCACCCAGAGTGCTGGATGGCCAGTCACGGCCCCACACCCCCAGATCAGTCTGGTTGGTGATAATGGGGATGCGCATGTGGTCCAAAAGTGGTTTGATAAGAGCTGATCTGGGGATGTCTGCTGGAATGCATGGGAAAGAGGCATGCTTTCTGAGGTCTCCAGGGTGTGAGTCTGGAGCTGGTGGTTCCATCTCACCACCACGGAGGAGAACCCACCCGAGAATGAAGCCAACATAGAAGAAAGCAGAGTTAGAACACAGAGACCAGGTCCTGATAATACCCATAATACCCATTGACGCCCTGGATACAGCCATTCCTGAAGAAGAACTACCTCTGAAACTATCATTTACGGAAGGCGACAATTTTCCTTTTTGCATAAACCAGTTTGGGTTGGGTTTTTATTGCATTTGAAGAGTCTTGACTAAAGCACCTACTCAACAGATTGCCTTCCAAAACCCACACCGCATAGATTTCAATGACTATCTCCAGTGCTGAGGCAGGTCAGGCCCAGGGCCACTTTCTTTGGTTCTGGAGACTGAAGGCTGGTCACCCTTCCTGGGGTGCCTCCTCCAGTCCACAGAGCTTCTCAGCAGAACTGCTTCTGTGCCCACTGAGTGATCTGGTATCTTTCTTTGAGAAGAAGTCAGGCAGAAACAGGAAAGGCATTTCCCCTCCTTCTCCACATCGACGCCTCCGTCTGCCCAGGCTTTTACAAGTCTAGGAGTCGTTTCCTGATAATTCAGCTGAAAATTTCCATGGCTCAGTTTCTGCTTCCCTGAGTTGACCCCTCAGGCTCCTCTAATGACAGCTCCTTCTTGAGGCCCGTGGTTGGCCCATGTCTGCCCACGTCGTGGTTTAGCCAAGCTCGGCTTATTTTCTGTGTTCATCCTTCTTCATAAATCACGTCTCCAGCCTGCTAATTGCCGCGGATGTGTTCTAAGGGATGCTTTGCAATTTTCATGGCTCTGGTGTTGCAAGGTCTTCGGTCAGGCAGCAAGAGGCTTTCCTTCCGAAAGGTTGAGTGTCCCTCTGCCCAGATGCTCAGGGGATCAGAAGGGAAAGGAAGTGGGAGAAGCAGGCCTGGCATAAGTTGGGGGGTGGGGAGGGTGCAAAACAAGGCCCAGGACCTTCTCCCCGGGGGCAGCTACCTCTCAGGGCTGGCCCACGTCGCCATACAGGAATCAGGCCCAGCATTTGTATAGCTTATGATTTCTCAAGGGAAAGTGGAAATCCAGGTTTTTATGTAAAATTTCCTGTTTTTTAAAAAACCACTGGCAAAATTTTAATGCTCTAAAGATGAACTATCCCTTGGACCATCAAGTTGTGACTTTTGTCTGCATGGATTAAAGAAATGACAAGGTGTCAGACCCTAGAGAGCAGGGTGATCCAGTGGACAGACCCAGCAGGCTGGGACCGGGGAAGCCTGGATTCTGGTCCTACCCCATGCACCGTGTAACCTGGGACACATTATTTCGTCTCTGAAAATCCCTAGCAGTTCATGGACACTGTCTTAACCTTGCTAAGGGATGGGCTGTATTAATCCCATTGAGAATAATGAGGAGAACACGCAGTTCAAGGAGAGAGGTGGTCAAAGGGCCCAGCTGGGAAGGGGCAGAGCCTCTGTCCTCAGCGCTGGGCTGTCTGGGCCACCAGCCGGCTCAGGCTGCTGTGTGTCTGTGGTCAAGACGGTGACTCAGGTTGGTTGCAGAGTCCACGACCCCCCAAGGTCACAGGCAGCACGTCTTCCTCTGGACTTGAGATGAGTTTCCTCTCCCTCTCCTCCAGTCTACACGTCCCTCTTTGTGTTCAGCATCTTTTACTTCTGTAGCCCCCTTTGCTTGCCATGTTCCTGTTTCTGGATGATGGTTCTATGACTCTTGGCCCTGGGTGAATGACATCATTCTCTAAATCAGAACATCTTCCACAGAAATACTGTGCAGAGCACATCCCCCCCGCCATGAGCTGGGGTCTCTGCTCCTAGGACTAAGGGGGCCTGACCTTGCTTGCTTTCCAATCTTCAATACTCTTTTCCTTTGCCCAAGATAATGAATGGTTTCTGAAAAGAGGGAGATTCAAAAACTCAGGCATCTAGGCCTGTGAGCTCTCAGCTGGCTTCTTGTTTCACCAGTGATGCTTAGCAGTGGAAAAGTGACTCAATGGAGTGCCCCCTCGCCACACACTCTGAGGACATCACCACAATCTGCAGAAGCTTTGAGCTTTCATATTATTCTTATAAAACAGACAAAGGCAAGCTATTTGTATTATCCTAATTTACAGATGGGAAAACAGAGACCAAGCCTGCTTAAAAACAGGTGGCTCGGAAAACCCACACAGGAAAGCAGTAGATAAAACTCCCCGGGCCTACATCTTCCACCTCATGGTCTGTGTGACGTCCTCCTGCCCACTCCACCCTGCCCCTGCTTGTCTTCACTGGGGCATATTAACTAATTTGGACTCAGAAGCAGAACTTATATGTTCCTAGAAAATATTACCTGGCACTTGCTCTTCTTCTGTTTCTCCATCAGCTCTTCTTTGGGGCTGGTTCTTCGACTTGTTGTTGGTTACTTGCTGAATTGTGTCCAACTCTATGACCCCGTGGATTGCAGTCCGCAGGCTCCTCTGTCCATGGCATTTCCCACGCAAGAATACTCGAGTGGGTTGCATTTTCTTCTCCAGGGGATCTTCCAGACCCAGGGATCAAACCCATGTCTCTTGCATTGCAGGCAGATTTTTTACCACTGAGTCACCAGGGAAGACTCCTGGAATATAAAAATCAGTCACGGACTAGGAAGACATGTATTTTAGCTTAGGCTGCGATAACAAAGTCCTACTGACTGGGTGCCTTAAACAACAATGTACGTTGTTGCTGTTTAGTCGCTCAGTTGTGTCTGACTTGTTGCAACCCCCATACACCGCAGCAGGCCAGGCTTCTCTGTCCTTCACTATCTCCCGGAGTTTGCTCAAATTCACATCCACTGAGTTAATGATGCCACTCAACCATCTCATTCTCTGTAGCCCTCTTCTCCTCCTGCTCTCAATCTTTCTCAGCATCAGGGTCCTTTCCAATGAGTTGGCTCTTCCCATCAAGTGGCCAAAGTATTTGAACTTCAGCTTCAGCATCAGTCCTTCCAATAAATATTCAGGGTTGATTTCCTTTCGGATGGACTGGTTTGATTTCCTAGTTGTCCAAGGGACTCTCAACAGCAATGCATAATAGAAATTAAATATAATAAAAATAGCCTTGGTATGTGTCCATACTATTACTAAATATGGTCAGCACATGGACTCCTCCACTGTCCTAGGCATTTTACAGTTGGTGCCATGAATGGTCACCACAGCCTATGAGGGGGGCTCCATCACAGTCTTCATTTTACAGGTGAAGAAACAAGTGTGAGCAGGTAAAGTGACTTGTCCAAGGTCACACAGGCATTAGGTAGCAGGGATAAGACTCTACCTAGCCAGGGACGGGGGAGCCTGGTGGGCTGCCTGCCGTCTATGAGGTCTCACAGAGTCGGACATGACTGAAGCGACTTAGCAGCAGCAGCAGCTAGCCCTGTGGTTTGTGAAGTCCTCCCCAAAGCTCTGCAAAATTTTCCCTCTCCCAGGCCCCTCAGGGCACAGCCTCCCTCCTTGGGGCTCTCCTGACCTCCTGCTAGCCCACACCGTGGAAGGACGGTCTGGTCTGCACACGCGGCACAGTTGGCCACGCTCCCCTCCCCTCCTCCGCCAGCTGTGTAGCCTAGGTATTTCCTGAGCCCGGACCCCCGCGGGCCACGGAGCATTCAGCTTCCTCTGCTGTGAATTAGGACCAGTGACGCCCCACGCCGTGCCCGGTACACTCAGTGTGTTCACTGTCTCTACTTTTGCTTGCCACGTGCACTGGTCTGGACATCTGGGCTGCCTCTGTTGAGGCTTTGATCCCAGCGATTCTGCTTCAGGCCCACGCAGGCCTCCCTACTATTCCTGGTCCAGCCTGCATCCTCCTCCTTCCAGATGGGGCCTCCTGGTTTCTCTTGGCGGAGAAGGCAATGGCACCCCACTCCAGTACTCTTGCCTGGAAAATCCCTTGGATGGAGGAGCCTGGAAGGCTGCAGTCCATGGGGTCGCTGAGGGTCAGTCTCTACGAGCCAAATCGCGGAAGTGTGGACAGGCGACTCTTCCTTGGTGCGCTCAGGCTTAGACATGGAGGATGAAACAGGAAGAATGGAGGGGCTGTGGGGGCCGTGGGAGACTCTCCTAGCTCCAGAGGGAGGGGCAAGAGTGGATTACTCATCCCCTTTCTTCCTCCAGCCTTGGACCCTGCAGTGTCCTGCCCAGAGGGTACGTGCATCTCCTCACATTCCAAGGACGGCTGCCAAGTGTGGGGTCCCTGAGAGAGTACTGCCAAGGTAGGAGGGATCCCCCCTTCCCAGGGCACACAATAGCCATGCACACCTGACCCCACATTCTTGTCTGCTGCCCTGGCCACTGGTTTTTATTCTCACAGTTATTTCCAGGGGATCTTCCCAACCCAGGGAATCTTCCCAACCCAGGAATAGAACCCAGGTCTCCCACATGTCAGGCAGATTCTTTACCATATGAGCCACCAGGGAAGCCTCCCAATTATTAGGAGAGCTTACCTGAATCATCTGCATTTGCAGCCTCCTCCCGGCTTTGTGGGGGCAGGGGTGGTGGTGGTGGTGGGCTCTCTTGACATTAGAATAACTGGGGGAACAGTCCTCTGTGTGAGTGAGGAGCCTCGTGTTTATAGAAAATTCCCTCTTTGGGGACTTCCCAGGTTGTCCAGTGGCTAAGATTCCACGTTGCCAAATCAGGGTGCCTGGGTTCAATCCCTGGTCAGGGTGCGAGATCCTACAAACCACAGCTAAGACCTAAGACCCCGCACAGTCAAACAGATAAACAAATAATATTTTAAAAATCCTGTCTCATCTCATATTTATTCCTATCTTTGCATATAGCTCTCTACCCCTCTGTCTGAATCGGCTAGTCTTTTGCTAACAGTAATTTCAAAGTTTCAAGTTTGGGGAGATGAGGGGTTGACTTTGGGGGTAGAGATGGAAAGAGTTGAATGGCCCTATAAGATAAAAAGAAGAAATTGTCAGTGTTCCTGTGAGTCAGGGAACAGAGGCAAAGGGGAGAGCAAGCCAAGAAGCAGAAACTTGCAGAGATCTGGGGGACTAGGATGGGAGAGGCCCCAGAACCCAGTGTGGAAGGAAGGGGGTACCCCAAATCCCAGTAATTATAATCCCAGAAAAATAATATTTTAATGCCATATTAAAAAACTCAAAATTACTGAAAAAAAAAACCCACGATGAACAAAATTTTATACAGGTTCAACTGTGCAGGAAGCTTCCCTGGTAACTCAGATGGTAAAGAATCTGCCTGCAATGCAGGAGACCCCAGTTTGATTCCTGGATCTGGAAGATACCCTGGAGAAGGGATAGGCTACTCACTTCAGTATTCATGGGCTTCCCTGGTGGCTCAGCTGGTAAAGAATCTGCCTGCAATGTGGGAGACCTGGGTGGGTTCAATCCCTGGGTTGGGAAGATCCCCTGGAGGAAAGCGTGCCAACCCACTCCAGAATTCTTGCCTGGAGAATCCCCATGGACAAAGGAACCTGGCGGGCTACAATCCATGGGGTCGCAAAGGGTTGGACATGACTGAGCGACTAAATTCACAGTACCAGTATTCTTGCCTGGAGAATCCCATGGACAGAGGAGCCTGGCGGGTTACAATCTATGGGGCTGCAAAGAGATTGAGTGACTAACACTTTCACTTTTTCAACTGTGACATTTTGAAACCTGAGGCAAGAGGACAAACCAGTAAGAATGATCCTGTTTCTGTTTAAAGTGTTGACGTCTTGTTCATTGTGGACTTTTTCCCATGACTTTTTGCATTTAGCTATATTTACCTTGATTTTTGGCACCCTCATAAATCCTGTGCCCAAGGTGAGTGCCTGATCCTGGCCCTGGGAAGAAGGCGGGGCTGAGAGCACATGACAAAGCCACCCTGGGGTCTCCGGCTGTCTCATTGCTGTGATGGGGCCCCCAGCAGCCCCCTGACTCCTGTTGAGTCCCCCGTGTACACAGAGACCTCCTGTGAGTGATATCTTGTGGAAATTTCAAGGGAAGCTCCACTTACAGCATCTAGATGGACTCCAGAAGAGCAAAGGTGGCCTGTGTGAGATGACCTTTGGACCCAGCAGGTGGAGACAGGGGGACGTGGCTCTTCCTCTGCCAGGGCTTGCGGCTGAGCTCACTCTCCTGGGGCAGGCAGGCCAGCTGATCTCAGGTCAGAGAGATGATGCCAGCTCCCCGCTGTCCAAGGCTGACCTCTTTGTTTTTGCCCTCCGTGGGCATTGCTTGTCCATGGTGGGGGCCACCCCAGCTAACAGGGCAGCTCCCATCCCAGGTGCTCTTAGGGGTGGGAGGAGCCCAGCTTCTTTACAGCTGAGGGCATTGGGAGTCCATCATAGCCCCAAACTAGTGCTCACTTTCATAGCTGGAGGGCCATCCTGTGGTTCATCTCTGCATTTCCAGGGATAATTGCCTGCCAGGAAAACTGCCTCTCTCTCTTCCCATGTCCTGGGCAGGTGTCGCTGATGAGCTCCAGCTGCCAAGCCCAGAGGCCCACCCACCCCAACCCAGGACTCAGGACGTCCAGGCGAACTTACAGGAACTGGCGCAAAAAGATGAGCCTTGTCGTCTTTAGCTGTGTCCATGCCTTTCTAAAAAGCCTCTTGATGAAAGTGGAAGAGGAGAGTGAAAAAGTTGGCTTAAAGCTCAGCATTCAGAAAATGAAGATCATGGCATCCAGTCCCATCACTTCATGGGAAATAGATGGGGAAACAGTAGAAACAGTGGCTGACTTTATTTTTTTGGGCTCCAAACTCACTGCAGATGGTGACTGTAGCCATGAAATTAAAAGATGCTTACTCTTTGGAAGAAAAGTTATGACCAACCTAGATAGCATATTCAAAAGCAGAGACATTACTTTGCCAACAAAGGTCCATCTAGTCAAGGCTATGGTTTTTCCTGTGGTCACGTATTGTTGTGAGAGTTGGACTGTGAAGAAGGCTGAGCGCCGAAGAATTGATGCTTTTGAACTGTGGTGTTGGAAAAGACTCTTGAGAGTCCCTTGGACTGCAAGGAGATCCAACCAGTTCGTTCTGAAGGAGATCAGCCCTGGGATTTCTTTGGAAGGGCTGATGCTAAAGCTGAAACTCCAGTACTCTGGCCACCTCATGTGAAGAGTTGACTCATTGGAAAAGACTCTGATGCTGGGAGGGATTGAGGGCAGGAGGAGAAGGGGATGGCAGAGGATGAGATGGCATCACTGACTCGATGGACGTGAGTCTGAGTGAACTCTGGGAGTTGGTGATGGACAGGGAGGCCTGGCAAACTGCGATTCATGGGGTCGCAAAGAGTCGGACACGACTGAGCTACTGAACTGAACTGAACTGAACTGATGCCTTTCTCTTTTCCCCTTGATGGTGATTCTTTGCTTAAAAGTCCTGGAGGGTGAAGAACCTATGGAGAAATTTGTGTTAAGGCTAAGAAGATGAAACTGTGAATTTGTGGTTTCATAGTTTGTTTCAAAAACAACAGCAGCAACAACAACAACAAAAACCCCAGTAGTCTTACTAAGGAGAGTCCTAAACACATTTTATAGGTTGTAAGTGGCTCAGATGGTAAAGAATCCACCGGAAATGCAGGAGACCCAGGTTTGAACCCTGGGTTGGGAAGATCCCCTGGAGGGGAAAAAGGCAACCCACTCCAGAGTTCTTGCCTGGAGAATTCCATGGACAGAGGATCCTGGTGGGTTACAGTCCATGGGGTCAGAAAGAGTCAGACAGGACCGAGTGACTGACACACACACGCGTCTAATGGAGGGTAGCATATAATCCTGAGAAACGTTCCAGGAGCACTGACCTCAGCAGGTTCACGAAATCACAAATGCTCCCTCTGCCTGCCCTCAGCTCCTGTGCACCTCTGAGCCCCGGCTGTCCAGAAACTGAGTTTGAATCCCAGCTCCACTGCAGGGCCCACTTACTTCTTGAGGTCTGGTCCTCTCGTCTGCCAGACTGGAGAATGGCTTTCTCTCAGGCTGTTGGGAAGGTCCGTGAAGTTTCAGGAGTCAGAGCGCTCGGCACCATGCACACCATAGGCACTTCATGAATGCTGACCTTCTCTTCCCCTTCCCTCTCTTCCCTGTGGGGTCCTTCATCCAAAAGGCGATGCCTTTCTGCTCCAGTCCCTCCCAGTCACATCTCAGACTTTTAATTTAATTTTTTTTTTTTTTTACTGAAGTAGAGTTGATTTACCACGATGTGGTGATTTCTACTAGACAGCAAAGTGAGTTGGTTATCCACATCCATACATTCTCTTTTGCTTTATTTTCCATCATGGCTTATCACAGGGTCTTGAATAGGTTCTCTGTGCTGCACAGTAGGACCTCGTTGTTTTTCCGATCTCTGTGTGATACTTTGCATCTGCTAATCACAGACTCCCCCTCCCCCTTGGCCACCACAAGCCTGTTTTCTATGTTATACTCTTGATTCGAATGTTCAGTTTCCAAACCTCGATGTAGACGAAAAGGTAAAGTTGGACACTTATACCAGGGGCAGGCAGATTGAAGTTTTGCGGAACGCTTTCGTAAAATTGGAAACTCCAGCTTGGGCTCAGGGTCATGGAAGGGATCTCAGCAAGGGAGGGGACCTGAGTTTCGGCACTTCACAGACAGCAAGCTGGGGCCTGGGGACCAACGTGTGCTTGTGCCTAAGGGTCCAGACCCGACCCCTTCCTCCTGAGAGCCCACCCTGCTGGCTGGCTGTAAGCCCTAGGAGTGCACCCTGGGCAGGGAGGGGTCTGGGGAGGGGAACCCCGATTGCCTTTACCCAGGCTCGGGTTTGCCAGCTCTGGGTGAAAGCCCAACATTTTGCTAGGGCTGTTCTTGAAATCTGGCCGACACCCCGACCGGAGCTCCCCGGCAGTTCCTCTGCCTGGGGACTGAGATGGCCGCCCAGCCTCGGGCTCATTGGCTGGAGCCCAACGTTGTGAAGCATCCGGGATCCAGGCTGGGTCCGGCAGACCTGCCTGAGCGTGACCAGCTCATTGAGGCTTCCTACACGGGGGGGCCTGGGCGTCCCTCACCTCCCCTCCTTTCCCTCTCCTCCCCCACCGATGCTGTCCTGTCCTTTCTCCTCCGCATATCAAGTGGGCTTCTTCCCCACCCCCTTCTTCCCCCGTCCTGCTTCCTCCTCCAGCTTCCCCAAGGGTGATGGGCTCTGGAAGGCGGTCTTCCCTTTGGAGGTCTCTGCAGAAGTCTCAAGGACCCCCAGCCTCTCACTGTGCTAACGCAGGCCCCGCTGAGACATCCCAGGGACGACGGCGGAGCTGTCCATTGCCTGGAAAGGGCTGACAGCAGACAGCCCTGGTCGGGCAGAGCGAGTCCCCAGCCAGCTGGTGAGGGGATGGGCCTGAGCCAGGTAATTATTGCCTGGTGCAGAGGTCGAAAGCCGCAGAGCGGCGGGTGTACTAATGAAACACAAATGGGACATCTGTGTTCAGGAGTTCAGCAAACCATGGAAAACCCAACTTTGCCAAGAGTTTATGTACTACCGAGGGCTGCCGCACTCCTTCCAGCTAAGAGAGCAGTGAACACACCACAACCATTTCCCCAATCCCCCCCTTTGCTCCTCCACATCCTTTATCTGGGGGGTGTTGCAACTTCTTTCATGCTTTGTCCTCCGCAGGTCGGGGCTGCAGGTGTGTGGGTGGGGAGAGCGCTCCTGCAGGTGTGTGGGTGGGGAGAGCACTCCTCTCGATGTAGCTCTGAAAGCCCCTGCACCGGGGGGTCTTGGGCAGCCTTGTGAGGAGGGGGTGAGGGAACGAGGCGCAGTTTCTTTCTTCATCTCCTCTGGCGGCTTGGTTCTGAGACTCCCTGACTTCAGCAGTGGAGCGCGGGCCCGTCTGAAGTCCGGGCTGAAGGGGACCACTAGAAGGTGCTGAGTGCCACGTGCTGATGAAACGTCAGGGATGGGAGGTGATGCCAAACAGGCTGGCTTCGCCCAGACCGGCTGTTTGCTCTCGGGGTCATCTTGGCAAGTCATGTGCCCTCTGTGGCCTCAGTTCCCAGGCCCGTGGAGGAGGCTGATGCCTGAGGCCCCATGTATCTGTTCAGAGACCCGGGCTCTGACTGTCCTGCCCCACACAAGAGAACCTGTGGAGGGCAGGGCAGCTCTGTGGAGCTGGAGGAGGCGCTGGCCCAGGAGGGACCGGAACCAGGGTGTGGCCCAGGCCCCTGGGCAGTGGGAGGTGGTGGCCGTGACCTGTGACTCACTCCAGCGCCCCTGCCCCACGTCTTGGCATGGTTTTGGCTTTTCAAATGCTGGGGGCAGACTCGGGCCCAGCCGCCTGGGAGTCAGGTGGGCACTAGAGACGTGGTTGCTCAGGGTCAGCCCTTGCTTCCGGGGGCTGCTTCTGGAGGAGAGGGGACTGCAGGGTGCCAGCCGGCCACCACGGGGCTACTGAGGCACTGTGACGGACAGTCCTGAGTGGGGTGCATCTGTCATCTGACGGCCTGAAGCCAGGACTGCCCAGGGACCTGCCTGCTCCTGCCTCGTTGCTTGGTCCTGCCTCGGCCTCGCTTGCAGCCTCTCGCTCATCTCCGGGGCTGATGTCCTGGCTGGTCCTTTCAGGGGCACACCTCCACTGCGGTCCACATCCA
The DNA here is from genome assembly GCA_006410515.1 of Procapra przewalskii. NCBI lineage: Eukaryota > Metazoa > Chordata > Mammalia > Artiodactyla > Bovidae > Procapra > Procapra przewalskii. The sequence goes on from SJYF01000094.1 coordinate 2,527,275, forward strand.
CCCTCGGGGATGTGACTGCTTCCGTCGCCATGACAACCAACAAGCCCCAGGCCCTTGCTTTAGGGTACCAGCCCTCGAGCCTTCCAGATTGTTTGCTGGGTGCTGGTTGCAGAATTGGGGTCTTTGTTGGCAGCAGGCTTCCCTGATGGCTCAGCTGGTGAAGAATCCACCTGCAATGCAGGAGACCCTGGTTCGATCCCTGGGTTGGGATGCTCCCCTGGAGAAGGGAATGGCTACCCACTCTAGTATTCTGGCCTGGAGAATTCCACAGACTGTATAGTCCCTGGGGTTGCAAAGAGTCAGACACAACTGAGCGACTTTCACTGGCGTCTGGGGAGGGGCCCATGGCAGTGGCACCAGGACTGCCCTGGTTAGTGGAGTGGAGGCAGCGGTGGGGGCTAGGTTGGGTTTCCTGAGGCTAAGGCAGCGCCTCTTCCTGGCCAGGCAGTGCCGGCCTGGGATCCCAGCCACAGTGAACCAGTGCCTCTAGCCGAGACTGTCATTCCACTGAGGTCTGAACAATGCTGTTCTTAGAGGGGTCAGAGAGTGGACCGCAGTCAGGGTGTGAGGCTCAGTGTATATCACTGGGGATGGATCAGAGCAGAAGCCCAGCAGGAAGGAGGAGGGTGGGGAGGGTCCCGAATGGCCCAGAGGGGCTGGGACTTGCCCTTTTGGGGTTGGTGGCCTCCTTCCTTGGTGCCCCCACCCCTTCCCAGGGACTTGAAATCCCTGGGCTGAAGGAGAGGAATTCATGAAGACCAGCTTAGGCATTTTCCAGATCAGCAACTAGCCAGACCAAGCATTCCACTGGAGATGCAGAGCTCTGGGCAGTAAACTTGCCCAAGGCTGCTGGTTCTGAGTGGGGATGAGCCCATGGCTTTCAGGAGGAAAGCACCAAAGACAGGCCTGTGCATCATTTCCGATCAAGGCTTTACTGATTCTTGTTACTCGCTTTCTCTATTTCGTTAGGGAATGCAAAGAACGGTTTGCCTGTAGATGGAAGTGTTCACTCTCAAAGCTTTGCGTGAACAGATGTGGCTGACATTCTTGCGCTTGCTCTGGATTTTTTCCCTCGTTCCCTCTGGGTGGAGTCTAACCTGTTCAGGCTGCTTCCTCCTCCACCTGGCCTTGGCTTTGCAACCTGTGACGGGGCTGAGGTTCCTAGTCCCCTTGGCAGTGAAGCTGGGCAGCTGAATTTCCACATCTGAAGTTGGGGTTACCTCAGGGTCCTTTGTATGTGAGGCAACAAATCCCTCTTTCGCTTAAGCCTCTTTGCATCTGTCTTTGCGTTACTTGCAGCCCAAAGCCTCGCAGCGACTCTTGTACAGGAAGAGTGACTTTCCTATGGAGACTGACTGTGAGGCATGAAGCCTTCACAGGGGCAGCAGGTCCTGTGGACGCTGTTACAGGTCTCTACAGGTACCCTGATTCGGGGGATGTGGCATCAGCTCCACGTTTCTGCTGAGGACGATGAGCCAAGGACGGACCACTCCCTGGAGACAAAGCCAGAACCAGGAGGGAGCGGGGAGGACTGCGGAGGTCGCCCTGGGCGCTGACAGTGGAGGGTGAAATTGAAGCCACACCTGAGCTGCACGAAGCCAGGTGTCTGTGCCTCCCTGGGAGTTCAATGTGGCTGGCACCGGTGGGGGTAAGGGGGTGGGTACTCCCTTTAGTAATGGCGCCACGTGAGGCATTTACTAACTGCTTGCTCTGTGCCAACTACTGCTGCTGATACTATTACTACCATCCCACCACCCAGAACCCCCCAGTTGCTCCTATAAGATTCTTCCTTCTCATTCCCATTTTAGGCGAGAAAACCCAAGTGAAAAAATGTAAGCAGCAGGGTGGGCATCTGAATTGGAACTCATATCTGCAGGAGATTTTAACCAAAATTCTGAGGTCTCCCTACAGAAGGCTGCCAAGTAAAGGCAAGGGGATGGAGCTGAGGCCCAGTCTGGAGCCAGAGGACAGCGTACTGATTCATGATTCAACAGGCACCTTGCCCAGGGAGCCCCTCAGGCCCCAGACTGCCAGAAGCTTCTGGGTGGGACCCGTTGCTTCACTGCCCCGAGGCCTAGCACAGTGCCTGACACATAAGAGGTGCCCCAGGTGTTTGTTGAATGAATGCAGGAGCCTCTGTATTAAGTGGCTGGGTTGTCCCAAGCAGTTACATAGAATGAGAAAATCAATCACGAGCTAACGGGCCTTTATTTATTCATTGGTCACACCTCGAGGCATGTCTGACTTTAGTTCCCCGACCAGGAGTGGAACCCATGCCCCCTGCAATGGAAACACAATATCTTAACCACTGGACTGCCAGGGAGGTCCCCCGCCAAGGGCTTTTGGACTAGAACTTCTCAGATTACGTAGGTAAAAACAGGCCAAAGAAGGTCTAAGCTCACATGGTGGACTGGGAAGAGCAGGACTGGAATTTGGGTCTCCTGGGGTCCTGTCCAGCGTGGCCCAGGGCTTCATGTTTTATCTGCAGGGACCCAGTGTGGAAAGGAGGGGTGGGGAGGGGAAGAAGATGGTGGGTGTACGTATAGTGGGGGCAGGGATGAGAAAGGGTGGGGACCTGTTACCAGCAGGGAGCTGCCAGAAGCTGTTGTCTGCTGAGGGCATCGTGAAGAGGAGCCTTGGGGACGGGTCTCTGAGCTGCCATGCTTTGCCTGGGACCTTCTCAGGATGAGGAGTGGCTTTGATGGCCAGCCCCTCTGGCTGAGAATGTTCAGGAAAGAAGCATTTACTGCACTTCCTTCCAGTCCCAAGCTGCCGAACCGGGGGGATCTTGGGTTTGGAGTATCTGGAGCAAAGAGCTGTCACCACGGTCTTGCCCTGGAGCGGAGAGCAGGGCTGTGACCTTGGCCCTCGATGTTTCCTGCCCTGGAGCCCCCAGCACCCTGAGAGCTGGCAGGACTGATGGGAGAGACTCCGTGGGGCTTGACTTTGTACTGCCAGGGATGAACTTTGCTCAAAAGTGCTCTGTAGGCAGAAAAAGGAGTAGCGAAAAGGCTTTCATGCGCTATTTCAGGATTGCTGGCCCCGAACATTTATCACTTACTGATGCATATAATTTGCCTGATGACTCAGTTTCATATATTTTAGTTTCCAAAGATAAACAGTTTTTGCATATTTCCTGCAAATGGGGGTTATATTTAATAATCTTAGGGTAGGAGGGCTGGGTGCTAGGGACAGGGAATTCGAGGAAGGCAGAGAGCTTAGAGCAGCTTCAGCTCAGCTGGGGTCGTGGCACACGCTTGGACGTTTGGCAGAAGGCGTTTGGCTGGGAAGGGCTCTGGGAAGGGGCCTATGGTCCAAAGATTGGCTGGTTTTGGAGGTGGTTGAATTGAGTCGATGGGGCTTTCCTGGTGGCTCAGTGGTAAAAAATCTGCTTGCCAATACAAGAGATGTAAGAGGTGCGAGTTCAGTCTCTGGGTCGGGAAGATTCTCTGGAGGAGGAAATGGTAACCCACTCCAGTATCCTTACCTGGGAAATCTCATGGGCAGAGGAGCCTGGCAGACTACAGTCTATGAAGTCGCAAAAGAGTCGGGCACGACTTAGTGACTAAACAACGCGAACAAGCTGAGTCAGTATGGCCTTCGGTGTCTGTTTTCAGGTCCACTGGGCTTTGGTCAGAGGTGAGGTGGGGCTGGGCATCAGTGTGGGAGCCCTGGGATTTTGAGCCAAGGCAAAGAGGCACCCCCCACCCCCAGCTGCCCACAGAGTCCAGACCTGGCCCTGGCTGGCCGGTGAGACATCACTGCATCTGGTCACAAGCAGGTCAACTTGAAAGGAGGCACAGGTTCCCTTTAATGACAGTCGGAGCCTGAGTTGGAGCCTTGGGAGGGGGTAAGGGCTCAGGGAGATGATGGAGTCGACAGCAGCAGCAGGTGCAGGCTCCAGCTCCGTCTGTTACTGACTTGGGTGCAGCTTGGATGGAGAGTTCGATCACTTTGAATCTTGGCCGTCCTATTTACCCAGTGGGGTTCCTCAAGAGTTGGATGACATGGTATGAAAATGCACTTAGAACAATGCCTGCACAGAGTAAATGCTCAATAAATTCTTCTCCTCCAAATGTGTACTTAGAGGTGTATTAGGTGCTCGGGGATACTGGAAATATGTGCTAGGGATTTCTCTCCTTGAAGACATCATGTCTAATCAAAGAAGCAAAGCACAGTCTAGGGAAGTTCAATTGTGAACGTCAAAGAGGCTCTGATCTGGTTGTCGTATTTGTTAGGAACCAGGCGTCACTTCATGGGAAATGGATAGGGAAACAGTGGAAACAGTGTCAGCGTTTATTTTGGGGGGCTCCAAAATCACTGCTTTCACAGCATCATCTTTCAGGATTTGAAACAGCTCCACTGGAATTCCATCACCTCCACTAGCTTTGTTCATAGTGATGCTTTCTAAGGCCCACTTGACTTCACATTCCAAG
>SJYF01000094.1:2533423-2548754 GCA_006410515.1 Procapra przewalskii
GCCGACTAAGGTCCATCTAGTCAAGGCTATGGTTTTTCCTGTGGTCATGTATGGATGTGAGAGTTGGACTGTGAAGAAGGCTGAGTGCCGATGCTTTTGAAGTGTGGTGTTGGAGAAGACTCTTGAGAGTCCCTTGGACTGCAAGGAGATCCAACGAGTCCATTTGAAGATCAGCCCTGGGATTTCTTTGGAAGGAATGATGCTGAAGCTGAAACTCCAGTACTTTGGCCACTTCATGAGAAGAGTTGACTTATTGGAAAAGAATCTGATGCCGGGAGGGATTGAAGGCAGGAGGAGAAGGGGACGACAGAGAATGAGATGGCTGGATGGCATCACGGACTTGGACGTGAGTCTGAGTGAACTCCGGGAGCTGGTGATGAACAGGGAGGCCTGGCGTGCTGCGATTCATGGGGTCTCAAAGAGTCGGACACGACTGAGAGACTGAACTGAACTGAACAGGTGGTGGCAAGAGACAGAAACCCAGCTCAAACAGCTCGAGCAGCTTCTCATAATCAGGTAGATCAACGGCAGTTCCGTCCACAGTTGGCTGCAGGAACCCGAGCGCTGTTGCTGGGACCTGGCCTTGCTCCCTGTCTCCAGGGAGGCTCAGTCCTCAGACAGGATGTCCCCATGGGGCACGAGGCCACTTAAAAGCGCCAATGGGAATAAATGCTTCCCTTTCCCTCAGCCCCAGTGAGAGGTTTAGAAATGGGCGCTTCTCTGGTGGCTCAGGGGTAAAAGAATCTGCCTGCCAATGCAAGAGACCTGGCTTCAACCCCCGAGCTGGGAAAATGCCACATGCCACAGAGCAACCAAGCCCATGTGCCGCAGCTATTGAGCCTGTGTTCTAGAGCCCCAGAGTCACACTGCCCATCTGAAGCCCGCCTGCCCTAGAACCCATGCTCCACAGCAGGAGAAGCCACCACAGTGAGAAGCTGAGCACCACGCCTAGAGATAGCCCCTGCTCGCTGTAACTAGAGAAAAACCCTTGCAGCGACCAAGACCCAGCAGTCATGTCTGACTCTGCAAGCCAATGGACTGTAAGCCCACCACGCTCCTCTGCCCATGGGATTCTCCAGGCAAGAATACTAAAGTAGGTTGCTGTGCTTTACTCCAGGGGATCTTCCCAACCCAGGGATTGATTCCCGTCACCTGGAAAGTCCTAATAAATAAATAAATAAAATTATGCTTTAAAAGGTTGAGTAATGAATCTCGTTGACTTGGTTGGCCTGGTTTGGGCTGTGTGCCCATGTTTGAGCAAACATCTGTGGCATCATTTCTGTTCAGTTCAGTCACTCAGTCGTGTCTGACTCTTTGTGACCCCATAGACCGCAGCACGACAGGCCTCCCTGTCCATCACCAACTCCCGGAGTTGACTCAAACTCATGTCCATTGAGTCAGAGATGCCATCCAACCATCTCATCCTCTGCGGTCCCCTTCTCCTCCCACCTTCAATCTTTCCCAGCATCAGATGGCCAAAGTATTGGAGTTTCAACTTCAGAATCAGTCCTTCCAATGAATATTCAGGATCAATTTCCTCTAGGATGGACTGGTTGGATCTCCTTGCAGTCCAAGGGACTCTCAAGAGTCTTCTCCAACACCACAGTTCAAAAGCATCAATTCTTCAGCACTCAGCTTTATAGTCCAACTCTCACATCCATACATGACTACTGGAAAAACCATAGCCTTGACTAGACGGACTTTTGTTGGCAAAGTAATGTCTCTGCTTTTGAATGTGCTATCTAGGTTGGTCATAACTTTTCTTCCAAGGAGCAAGTGTCTTTTAATTTCATGGCTGCAGTCACCATCTGCAGTGATTTTGGAGCCCCCCAAAATAAGGTCTGACACTGTTTCCACTGTTTCCCCATCTATTTGCCATGAAGTGATGGGACTGGATGCCACGATCTTAATTTTCTGAATGTTGAGCTTTAAGCCAACTTTTTCACTCTCCTCTTTCACTTTCATCAAGAGGCTCTTTAGTTCTTTACTTTCTGCCATAAGGGTGGTGTTGTCTGCATACCTGAAGTTATTTATATTTCTTCCATCAATCTTGATTCCAGCTTGTGCTTTTTAGGTGTTACCTGATGGGGTGACTGGTAGACAGTCTTCATTCTCCTTTCTTTCCAGAGGATTATACATCCCCTGCCTCCCTTGCCACCTGGCTTGCAATATACCTCCCCTGTCCACTGACCTTGAGCTTGGTGAGGGATTTGCTCTGGTCAACAGCATGTCAGCAGAGGTGATACATTTAACATTACAGGTTTCCCGTCATCTTCTCCCTCTGCCTCAAGGAAGCACTGTCACACATAGAGGCTAGATCCAATGGTAAAGGAGATGCCAGCACAGAGCCCCAGCCAACCTGAAGCCTGCGTGAAACACAGGCGAGAAATAAACGTTTGCCGCTGCGAGGCCGTGAGATCTGGGGATCATTGGCTACTACAGCACCATGCAGTCATGTGGTCATAACAGAAATAATGTGCACAGTAAATGTAATGCACGTGAATCATCCTGAAACCATCTCCTCAACACTCCCCCCTGCCATGCATTGATCCATGGAAAAAATGTCTTCCATGAAACCAGTCCCTGAGGCCAAAATGGTTGGGAGCCACTGCCCTAGGCCATTTCTACACAGGCCAGATTGAGTCTTGTCGCAGATCCAGTATTCTCCAACGGCTCCCTTTAAAACATATTCCTGGCCATATTACTTCCTTGCTTAAAATCCCTCAGCAGGTCGCCACCGCCCCAGTCTAGACCTCCAAGCAGCCCATGCATGAATGCCCACCATGGCCTGCCCAGAGCCCAGTCACCGTGTGCCTCCCCTGCTTCGTTGCTGTTTCGTTGTCAGTCGTGTCCGACTCTTTGTGACCCCATGGACTGTAGCCCACCAGGCTCCTCTGTCCATGGGATTATCCAGGCAAGAATACTGGAGTGGGTTGCCATTTCCTTCCCCAGGGTATCTTCCCGACCCAGGGATCAAACCCAGGTCTGCTGCATTGTCAAGCGGATTCTTAAGCACTGCACTGCCTGGGAAGCATCAGCTGGACAACGATAGCCTCCTGCTTGATCTGATTGTATTTCAGTTTTATTGAAAACTGCCTTTTTAGACATGGAATGGAGAGAAAGCCTGGAGATTAAATCAATCAACGAACAGCTGTCAGGGAAGCCCTTGCTTGCAGGGGGGCAAATCTGCCATCGAGACTCCACCTGGATGATGGCTGTAACCCCCAAGTTGCTTCTGCTCAGCCCCTCCAGTCCACTCTCCATCCAGGCATCCTCTGGAGGTGATCTCATGTCTGCCAGCCACACTGAACTTCACATATTCAGTGAAGCCCAAACTCCTTGCCACGGTGAGGCAGCTGGGCTTTTCCCAAACTGACCGTGACCCGGAATCCCATCCCGCATGCTCTTCTTACCATGGAGCCCTGACAGTTATCTCATTGAAAGGTGAGGTCTTTGTCTCTCCCTTTTGAATCTGGGTGAACATTGGCCTATGGTGGAGAGGACGCGCCTTCTGAGGGTAGATTGTATTACAGGGGGTCCAGCTGGTTCTCCTGGGACACTCACTCTTGGAGCCCAGCCGCCACCCTAGGAGCAAACCTGAGCAGCTCCTGGAAAGGCCCATGTGGAATGGGGTGCAGGCCTGTAGCCCAGAACTGGAGGCTGCACGTGAGTGACCATTCTGGAAAGGAACGCTTCACCACCCCATCCAGCTGCCCCAGTGACACCATGTGGGGTAGGGACAAGCCTTCCCTGCCAAGCTCTGTCCAAACTGCATATCCCTGACAAAAAAGAAATGACTGGGGGCCCGTGGATGGCTGGGGAGAGGCGCTGGCTGGACCTCGCATCCGCGGCCCTCCTTCTCCCGCCAGCTAAAGCAAGCTCTTCCCTAGTCCTCCCTGTCGCTTCCCCACGCTGCTGGCCTGGTAGAAGCCATGGTAGACACTGTGGCTGTGCTTGTTCTCCTTCGGGACCAGTCTTAATGACATCCTGCTGGTAGGTATCATTGTCCCCATTTTCCAGATGAGAAGCCCAAGGCTGAGGGAAATGAACCAGCAGAGGCAGAGCCAGGCTCCAAGCTGTGCCTGGGCCACTGCTTGGTCCTGGCGCCTTAGGGCACTTGCTCCCTGAAGGCAGGTCCCTCTATTCCCTGCGATGGGGGTGCTGGGCTTCCTCTCCCACGCCTGAGAGCTCATCTCCTGGGTTCGGAGCCTCATCTGCAGGGTACAAAGAGCTGTTGTACAATTATCCTTTCAACATACAAGGACATCAAGGTCCAGAGAGATGCAAAAGCGCTTACCAGTGTCACTTGGTGGACCCAGCTCCTGACTCCAAACTCCCGTCTATTAAAAGCCCCAATCCTGGGCAGAACTGCCAGGGCTGGTGCGCAGGATGCAGGACAAGGATGGTCTCCTGCCCCCACCCCCTCGGCCACACCCACACGCCTGCTCAGCTCCTTCCTTTCCTCCCCACCTCCTCTTTCCACCTCTGGCCCTAAGCTCATCCCCTTCCCTCTGCCTGGAACAGTCTCTCCTTTTTGCGTCACCCCTCCCAGCTGTTCCTCCCATTCTGAGGTTCACTATCATCATCGCTTGCTCTGAGCATCCTTCCCTGACACCCTCAGACCAGCATCTTTTTGTGTGTTCATCCTTTAAAGCCCTTACCACACAATTCACTTCAGGCTCTGGCTCCCTCCTGGGTCATCTCCGTGGGGAAGGGGTCAGCGCCATGCTGTCCACCGCTATCCTCACTCCTGGTGCAGGTGACTCTGAGAGGTGGTCGGCAGGATGGATGGGTGGACGTTTCCACTCCTTTAACGAGGCCTTGAAACCAGCAATAGTGAGGTCAGTAGCCCCATATGTCCCCAGTGGATCCCGGGAGGACCCCTTGGGAGGTGGCCCACATACCTGACCCTGCAATGGACATAGTCCATTCCTGGGACTTCCTTCCTGGTCTGGTGGTTAAGCCTCACCTTCCAATGAGGGGAACATGGGTTCGATCACTGGTTGGGGAGCTAAGATTCCACATGCAAGGTCACGTGCTGCAACTACCGACCCTGAGGGCCACGACTAGAGAGCCTGTGTGTCACAACTGAGACCCAAGGCAGCCAAAGAAATGAAGAAATATCCTCCTTTCTCTGCCCCTCCCCCCACCGGGCTCAGTCATTCTTCAGAAGCTGCATTGGGTGCAATGACCCAGCTGCCTCCTGCCATTCCAGGGCCAGCCTGAGAGATGGTGTCCACAGCCTGGGGAGGGGGATGTGAAGAGGTGAGCCCAAGGTAGGCATGGGTCTCTAGACTGACCTCTGCTGTCCCTGCTGCCTCTGTGGATGAAGTGCAAAGTCCTCTAGCCAGTGTATGCTTGCTTGGAGAATCCCATGGACAGAAGAGCCCGGCGGGCTACAGTCCACGGGGTCTCACAGAGTCAGACACGAGTGAAGCGACTTAGCAGGCATGCACTAGGCACCGTAGGGGGAGGCATGGAGCCTGGCAGGAGGACTAGGTCCTCCCGGGTAGGGGGGAGTCTGCGCTATGCAGCTGGGCAGCCCAGGTCACTTTTTTGACCCTCTGAGCCTCGGTTTCCTCCTGGGGAACATGGAGGCGGTAATGTGTGACTGGGAGGTCATTGCCATGGTCTTTCTCATGCATACCAAGGTTCACGGTGACCATGATCATCGTTGTCCTCCACCTTTGTAATCTCTTTCAAAATACTTTCTTGCCTAAAGGAATTATTAGAGGAGCTGGAGCCCCCTCCTCTCTCATTGTGGACCCCCACACCCCCAATGCCCCTGTGGAGTCAGAGCACCAGGGGCCTTAGATGGAGTTCTGGCTCATTTGTCTGCTTTGAGGCCTTGCCCACGACTGTGTATCTGATGTGAGCAAAGGCCTGGCGCAGAGAAGATGTTTGCTCTAGCTTTGCTGAATGAAAGCACAGACCAAAGTCTAGGTGAGAGAGGGGAGACATGCTTCAACCCTCCTCGCTTACACAAAGGGACTGCCACCGAGTTCTCCCCACCTTGGCAGCTCCCAGGCATTTCTTTGGCATCTCTCCTGTTTGGATTTTCATGGATGTGGAGCACAGTGACCCATCTCATCTAAATCCAAGCTCTTCCTCCCCTTCTGTGCCTGTCCAACTGGCGGCCCCCTTCCCAGCGCCCCGCAGGCCTAGTTCTGCCAGGCCCATGCCCAGCCAGGAAGATTCTGGAACCTGCTTCCCTGCTGTCCAGGGATGTGGGGGCCCATGGGGAGGGAGGGGCCTTTGGCAGCCCCCCTCCCCAGCCCATCCAGCACCCCCACCTGGAGACCCCAGCATGCTGCCTCCTGTATGATCGCAGGCTTTCAGCTATGTGTCTCTATATTCTTGCTTCTGACTGTGAAACTGATATGTGTCTATTGTGGGAAATTTGGAAAATACACAAAATGACAAAGAAGAGAGTAACAGATAGCTAGTGTTAACCATTTTGGCATGTTACATTTGGGCTGCGACTGCATTTCTGATTTTCTTGCTTGTTTTTTAAAAATCTTTACTGAAGTATAGTTGATTTACAATGTTGTGCTTAATTTCTGCTATACAGCAAAGTGGTTCAGTTACACATATATGTTCTTTTTCATATTCTTTTCCATTATGATTTATCACAGAAAATTGACCATAGTTCCCAGTCTTGCTTCTCTTTTTTGATGAAGTTTTCTCAACTTTGCCTTCTGAGCTGTTTATTGACATTTAAATTTCTTCAGTCGTGCTTTTAACTTAGAAAGTGAAAGTCGCTCAGTCGTGTCCAGCTCTTTGCAACCCCGTGGACTACGTAGTCCATGGAATTCTCCAGCCCAGAAAATTGGAGTGGATTGCCTTTCCCTTCGGCAGGGGATCTTCCCAACCCAGGGACTGAACTCAGGTCTCCCACATTGCAGGCGGATTCTTTACCAGCTGAGCCACCGAGGCCCCCTTTAACTTGTGCCTTCTGCTTGTTCCTTTTATTGTTGTTGTTTTGTTAGCATCCAGTCTTAATTTATCGGATGTGGTATTTTTCTATTTTTCTATGATTTCTTTGGCTGTTTCCTGATAATTATTTTCTTCCTCTTTCCATGAAATCCTCCAGGCAAGCATACTGGAAAGGGAAACCATTCTCTTCTCCAGGGGATCTTCCTGACCCAGGAATCAAACCTGGGTCTCCTGCATTCCTCTGCGCTACCAGGGAAGTCCTTTCTTTTCTGCCTTTCTCTTGAAGGCTTTCCTTCTGTTCTGATGCTTGTGTGTGGAGATCCTTGCCTGTCCGTCCGTAGTTGAGAGAGAGGCACTAAAATGCTGAGCGGAAGCTCTGGGAGCAGAGCTGGTGTTTCTCATAGATGATGACTGGGTGGTGATCAGGTCCTCCTCTTGGGAGTTCCCAGTTGTCAGTATCTGTAGATCTCTCCTCTTGGACACAGTCCTCCAGGGGGAATCCTCAAATCTCCTACTGGGGGCAGGACCATGTGCAGAGGACAGGCTGGGGCGTAAGTCCAGCTGCCAAGAGTCTGCACCAAGTGAGGACAGGGGACTAAGTGTCTCATCAAACCTTCTCTGCAGCCCCTATTTTCAGTAGGGTCTTTGCTGTGCCAGGGTCGTTGAACCACAACCTGGTTCATTTTTGTCACAAGTGAGCTTGATTCCAGTCTTCTCCTGGGTCAGTTTCCTAGGCACACAAGACAGCGGTGGGGAAGGATATCTGGTTTGCCTGGGACCATCTTGGCTTTAGCATCAAAAGTCCTACATCTCAGGAAACCCCTCAGGCCCAGGTGACCAGGACAGCCGGTGGGCTTGCTGTCCATTTTCTGACTTTTCAACCTGTCCTCTGTCTTCAACCGCATCTGAGCCTCCAGTTTTCAGTCATCCTTGGTCCTTCTGAATCCTGGTTCTGACTAGCCTTCTCTAGGGGGACCTGACTTGCTTCTTGTTGCAGATCCTCCTCTCCACCCCTTGAAATCAATGGAATTTTAGCTCTCTGGTGTGCTACGTCAGTTAACCACCGATACAGCAACTTCCCATCTTCCAACATTTTGTTGACATCTCTCAACGCCTGGGTAGTCATCCCTGCTTTCTTTGTTCTCATGAGTTTTAAATTGTTTTCTTCTCTTACTACCATCTAGGTCGAGTTCCTGAAACTGGTTTCCCTTCTCCTTTCCAATGGCAAGAACCTCCACACATCAACTTGGGCTACCCACTGGCCTCCCAGCTCGAAGGGTGACCAGCCTCCCTTCTCCATTCCCATCCTCCATTTCCAATATCTCACGATACTAAGTCTCTTCTAAAGCTAAGTTTCTTCTAAGAACGAAGGTTGTTGAATCTTAGTTCTGTGTTCAAATGGATCCAATCTCTGCCACTGATGCTTCCACCGTATTTTTTTCTCTTGTGTTTCTTATTTGAACTGACTGATTATGAGGAGAAGTCAGTTTTTCAAGGGTTCAGGTTGCTCTAGTTATGGAGTTCCATCGTGTTTGAGACTATCTCTTGTTACGGCAATATTCACATATTCACAGCATCTTTTCAGATTATACTTCTCCTGGCTACTCTAGAGCCCTGGAGCTGTTTCTCTGGCACTTTTTAGCATTGAATGTGGCTGCAGACAAGTCTCTGGTCAGTGAGATATTGTTTCTCTCTGCGGGTGGTTTGCTTTTTCCATCTTGACCTTCAACTAACTCATTTTTATTCTTGATGCTCTAGAGTGTAAACAGGCAGTGTTTCTTTGTTGATGGCTCTGAGGTAAGTTTTTCTGGAACTCTGAGTATGTGTGTGTGTGTGTATAAAGTAAAAGTGTTAATTGTGTCCAGCTCTTTATGGGCCCATGGACTATAACTAGGTTCCTCTGTCCATGGAATTCTCCAGGCAAGAATACTGGAGTGAGTAGCTATTCCCTTCTCCAGAGGATCTTCCCAACCTGGGGACTGAATCCAGGTCTCCTGCATTGCAGGCAGATTCTTTACTGTCTGAGCCACCAGGGAATCCATATATATTTTTTCTTTGATACATTGATATAAACATATCCATTTAAGAGAAACTTTCTTGTATTATTTCTTTAAATGCATCTTCTGCTCTGTTGTTGGGCTGTTTGCTCTGGGGCACACATTTATTATGTTGTACTATTTTTATGGTTTTCCTACTAATTTATCTTTAATTACTTTGATCTCTTTCGTCTGCATTCACTGATTTTCTCAACCTTTTCCATTACACCGACAGTTTTGGTTTTGAGTGTGTCTTCTGTTCCTCATTGTTTAAAAAGTTCGGACTCTTGTCGCAGTGTTTTTGCTTCAATCTTTTCCCTTAGGTCCCAGCAATCTCCCTCTTCATCTCTTCCCATTGCATTATTGTCTTGTTTTATTGAGTTGCCGTGCTCATGTTCAAGGAGGAATTTCCGTTTCTTTCCAGAGAGGTTGCGCCTCCCTGCAGGCCAGGGTCTTGTTTTTTCGGTCCTCTCTCCTTTCCTGTCCCCGTTCCCCTGAGGACTGCCGCAGGGGTGCAGTGTTAATATTGTCGGGTTTCCTCCTTTGAGGCAGCTCTGCCCAGATGCCGTGTGCTGTGTTGAGATGCACTTGGGAAATACCTGTGGGTATGTGGGTGACCCCTGGCTCCTTTCCCAGCATGTTTGAGATCAGTTTACTTTTCAAGCTGCAGTCTGAGGGTGGGTGGAGTTTGTCTACTTTTCTATGACTGTGGGGTGGTTGGGAGTGGGGGCAACTCAGCTGAGGGAGCGGGAGGTCTTTCTCAAGGTATGGGGGCTCCTCTCTGTGGTCTGTGCTCACGTCAAGACCCTCTGCCAGGATTTGTTTCCTTGGTTGTGGGGTATATCCCTTCCCAGAATGGGTTTTGGATGGTCCTCCAGTTTGGACGGTCCCCGAGGACTCCCTTCTGTTGAGCTGTGGGGCCCCTTCTAACTCTGTTTCCATTGGGCCATTAGGGGTCAGGGCTGAAGAAGGGAGGGGCAGGTGGGTTCTTGGAGTGAGGGCCTAGAGAGAGCCTGGAGCAGGGACAGAGAGAGGGGCTCTGGGCTGGGCATTCAGATGCTGGAGCCTGAGGGGGATGTCCAACTTGCCAGTGTCCACTCTGACTTAAACATTCCTGCTTGGGCTCCATCACTGCAAATGGTCCACGGGGGGTTAGCAAGACCTTCCTGCTTGGGCTCCATCAATGGTCCACAGGGGATTAGCAAGACCTTCCTGCTTGGGCTCCATCAATGGTCCACGGGGGATTAGCAAGACCTGCCTGCTTGGGCTCCATCACTGCAAATGGTCCATGGGGGGTTAGCAAGACCTTCCTGCTTGGGCTCCATCAATGGTCCCCGGGGGATTAGCAAGACCTTCCTGCTTGGGCTCCATCACTGAGAATGGTCCATGGGGGGTTAGTAGCCTGGCATGTGTCTGGTCTGGGAGAACTCCCTTGAGAAACATCTTGTGGACGCTCAGGTGCCATGGGGAGGGAGGGGACTGCCCCAGCCCACGGCGGGGGCTGACGTGCTGGTAGACAGTCTGAGCTCCAAGACCAGATCCCTCATGGGCCCCCACTCCCACCACTCTGACCTCAGGGGCCACAACACCCCTCACTCCTTACCCTGTGGGACTCATGCACCGCTCTGAAACCACAGGCTGATGAGGACCATGCATGGGTCACAAGGGGGCTGGAGAGAAATGACTGTCCGTCCCTGGCCCACTGGGCCAGCCAGGCGACAGAGGGGAGTGGTCTCCTTAGGTAACCCCACCATCACAGACTCCAGCCACCCGGAACAGAGTCAGATGTGGCAAATTCCCCCTCCACCTGCTCCTCTGAAAGTGGACACTGGAGTTGATGCCTCTTCTCCTGGGAGCTGATTCCAGAAGCTCAAAGGGGATGGCATTTCCCCTTAGCTCCTCTCCTCACTCCCCTGCTTTTGTCTCCTCCACACACCGAGAGGTCTGGCTGTGAGCGCCTGTTCCTGTGTCCACTCACCCCTCCTCGTGCAGGCCCTGCATCCTGTCCTCCCAGTGCCCAGCACATAGTAGGTGCTCACTAAATGCCTACGGACCAGACGGATGACTCCCTGAAAATAAACAGGTCTTCTCATCTTCACCGGTGCCTCTCCGCCTGCTCCCCCACCATACCGGAGCCCATCAGGGCACACCTTGAAGGCGCGGGCGATGTTAAGGCTAATAGGATTCATTCATAATCACATCGTTAAGTAAAATTTATGTTTGGTGGAATTAGCCGGGCTCCCCGAGGGCAGCATCATAAACCAGAGAGATGCTTGGCTTCAAAGTCCCGTCTCCCCGTTTAAGAGTTTGTCATTCTTTTGTGGCGGTGGTTAAGAGCTCCTGGAGGCCCACGGATGCTTATTTACTGATCCACAGATGACGGATGGTGTATCCCTGCTTTGTTTGGAAGGGAAAACTTGAACAGCTTGTCTGCACCTCTCCACTCGGACATTAAATCAACATGGCTCTATTAGTGGCCTGGGATGCCAGCTGAGCTGTCTCTGAGCCTGTCACCGTGATGTCTTCATCTGTAACCAGAGCAGACGTGAGCTCCTGGCAGCTTCGGGAGGTGACAACAAATGCAATTAGCTCCTCTCCACGGCTCCGCAGCACCACTGCGAGGCGGCCTGACGCGGAGGGCGGCAGCGCACCCGGCACAGCGGGACACTGCGTTCGCAGGGAAAGAGAGGGAGGGCTGGGGAGCGGCAGAGGAAGGGGAGGGAACAAAGGGACCGAACTCAATTGCTGGAGGGACTTTCTGCGTGAGTGGGGAGACCTCGTGCCAGAGCGGCCTGAAACGGGCCAGCCCCTCCGGGTCTTGGATGGCTGACGAGGCTGCCAGAAGCCCAGCGGACTGGAGTCAACCCCCAACTTTGAAAGCGTGCTCGACTTGGATGCTGGCTGTCTTGGGGGACGAGTCAGCATCCCATCCCCTTCCTCCTCTGCCTCCTCCCTGCCTCTCTCCTCTGCCTGCTCCACACACTGTCCCGAAAATAACAGGACTTCTGGGGCTGGCGGGAGGGGAACGTGGGGTACCACTCTTGGTCGAGGTGGGGCCCAAAAGACAGGTTTGGTCTCTCGGAAGCGATGGAGGTGGAGGTGGGTGCGTGATGAGGCTGCAGGGTAGAGAGAGCAAGGGCAGAAGGTGCTAGAAGAAAGCAGGTGGAGACGAGGTCACACTTGCCAGCATCCAGTGGGCACGGAGGAGGTGATGCCGGACACAGATCCTTGGCGGCTTGTTCAGTGTGGAGAGCGTAGAGGGAAAAGAAAAGGAAGAAGAAAAAGAACAACCTCCCTCAAAAGCCCAACTCAAGGCAGCTCGCCAGGCTGAGAGTTCACGAAAGTTTCCGAGTTCCTGGGAGGAACGCAACGTGAACGGTGTCTCGGGTCATTTATTTCTTAATGATGACTCCCCTGCAAGCTCTGGGATGCTTCCAGCCATCCGCCAGGCCCGGATGCACTTTCTGGAGTCAGGCGTTCTCTGAGCTCCAAGAATAGCCAGAAATGGAGGGTGGTGGGGACTGGGATGGCAGGGAAGGGGACCCTTGAGATCTTGGGAGGAATGGAACCAAGAAAAGGGGAAAGGAAAGGAGGGAGGTAGAAGGCCTCTGAACATGGCTGTCGATGAGACTTAGATGGACAAAGATGTCTGGTCTGCATGCCTCCTCCCACCCATGGTAAAAGGCTTGAATGGTGGGAAGCAGGAGGGATGATGGAGTCAGAACGCTCGCCTGCGGGCTGCCTTACACATTGTTCTACCCTCTCTGTGCTTCTGGTTTGCGTGTTAACAAGAGTGAAGAAAGGCAGCATCCTTCCAGGAGGGAACCATAGTGAGAAGCACCGGGCGGGTACTCAGGGGTGGTTTTCTTTTTTTTTCTTTTCTTTCCCGCTTCTACCTCATCTTTCTGGTTCTTTGAGAATTGCCAAGATGGAGAAACAGGTCCCTGCCTGCAGAAGCCAGGCCTTGGGAATGCCTTCGGAGTTTCAACCACATGAAATGGGCCAGAGCCACTTCCAGGAAAGGGCTCGGAATGTGGACCCCTTCCTGGGAGAGGCAGCAAGCAGGAACCTGAAATTGCCGCCTGCTGGAGCCAGCAGGAATGGAATCAGTGACTAATGGCTGGCAGCACGGGGGTCTCTGCTGCCAGTTTGCTGGTGGGGCTGGCGCTTCTCACCGTAACCTGGGTCCATCTACCTGCAGGGGTCTGGCAGCGGCAGGGCCCTCAGGCGAGTGATGTAAGGGGGAGAGACGGGGAAGTGGGGGGCAGGGGCCGGGACGCGGCTTCGGGGTCCTTCTTTCAGGAGCAGGTTGTTGTGAATGTACATGATCACAGTCCAGCTCATTCTGGATTAATTGGGCAGGATATAGAGGCATCTGGCTGCAGTGTAGAGCGGCCCAAGCCTCCGCGTGCACTGGAGCACCGGATGGCTTTTGGAATCGGCCCAGTGCTGCCAGGCACAATTATTTTCAGCAATGTCTTTCTGCCACCAAAACTTAGGACTGTGGACTTTGGCATGAGAGCTAAGTGCCGATTTGCAAGCTCACAAATTGACACGATCCTTGATGCAAGATGTTGTGCCGGGGCCGAATGGCAGAGAGATGCACCGCCACCCACTGCCACGTGGTGGCTGAGCATGTCTGGGGCATGTGTGTGTATGTGTGTGTGTGTGTGTGTATGTGTGATGGGGGTGAAAATGAGCCTGGGGGAGCCAGGGGCAAGCTCACAAAGGGTCTTAGAGGCCAACTGGAGAGTTTGGACGTCAGCCTGTGCCCTTGAGAAGGCCATCACTCGTCTCAGCCCACAGTCCCTCCAAAAAGCCTTCCCAGGCCCCAAAGACCCTGTCAAGGCACCCCAGGTGCCCCCACTTGTGCCATTTGCTGTATCTGCTATAGTTTATCATTTGTATGGCGGTCCATCCTTTCCTTGCTATTGCCATGGAAGCTTTGAGCTTCTTGAAAGAAGAGTGATGTTTGTTCGTATCAATTCCCTAGCACCCAGCCCACGGCAGCTACATTAGACCCCAAGTTGATCTTGGGGTGGAATGGTCCACCCTCGATGGGGGAAGTGCAGCCAGGTTGGCAGCCACAAGACTGGACCCGGATTTAGGAAACCGCAAGGATAAAGCTTCAGTGGTCCAGGTGAGAGGTGAGCAGGCTTAAGCTTGAGAAGAAGAAATGGAGAGGAGGTGATGTAAGAGAAAGATGCTGAGAAAGTTGAAAGAGCGAGCAAGATCTGGTTACTCTTTCCACATGAGGCACCAGAAGGAAAGATAACTCTGCTTCTCTGTTTTGGTGGGAGGCGGCAGTCACACAGGCAAGGGAGGAGCCGCCAGTTGGGAGTGAGGAGAGTTCAGCTATGGGTGAATGGAGGCTGCAGGGGTGCCTGAGGGACACCCAGGTGGAACATTCCCATCGGCTCCACAGGTCTGGACCTCTGCCGGGTGTGGGGCGGTGCCTGAGTTGAAGTTGTATGGGTCATCAGCCATGTCCGTGGAGGTGCATGGCCGAGAACACCCAGGGAGTGTCTGAGAGTTGAGATGGCAAGAGAGTGACGGGGAGAGAAGCAGTTGAGAGCTGGGAGGAGAAGCCCGTGTGGAATCTAAGGAAGGAGAGCTGGAAAGCTTCAGGAAACGCAGCAGTGAGTGATGGTGACTCAGGACCAGTGAGCAGAGGGTTCAGGTTGGGGGAGGGGATGTTGCTGCTGTTCAGTTCCTGCTGCTGCTGCGTCGTTTCAGTCGTGTCCAACTCTGTGTGACCCCATAGACGGCAACCTCATGGACTGCAGCACGCCAGGCATCCCTGTCCATCACCAACTCCCGGAGCTTGCTCAAACTCATGTCCATCGAGTCAGTGATGCCATCAAACCATCTCATCCTCTGTGCTCCCTTCTCCTCTTGCCCTCAGTCTTTCCCAGCATCAGGGTCTTTTCCCATGAGTTGGCTCTTCACATCAGGTGGCCAAAGTATTAAAGCTTCAGCTTCAGCATCAGTCCTTCCAAGGAATATTCAGGGTTGATTTCCTTTGGGATTGACTGAGCAGAGAGGCTTTTATGTGTCCGTGCTCCCTGGAAACCTGGCTGGGATCCCTGTGGGTGGGGGTCGGGGTGGGGTGCACAGGGAGCCTCGAGTCCCAGTGTGCAGCCACTTAAGACCACCGATTGGGAGCCAGGGCTACAGCAGGGAGGGCTCTGGAGCCCACCAGGGGGGAAGAGAAGAGGCCTGGCAGTGGCTCTTCCTGGGACCCTTCCCGTCCCCAGGGCTGGACGGAAGGGCTGGGTCCAAATCCTGGCTCTCCCACCTGCTGGCTGGAGCCCTGGAGGTGCCTTGTAATCTCTCTGAGTGTCAGTTTCCCTTCAGTT
>SJYF01000094.1:2553223-2566556 GCA_006410515.1 Procapra przewalskii
AGTACATCCTTGTTGGTTATCTATTTTATACCTAGTGGTATGTATTTAAAACCCTCTTTGGTTTAAAAGTTAGACAAAGTTATCAATTTCTTGCTTTTCAAGACTGTTTTGGAGAAATTAAAACCATGATGCACGTACATCGTCTCTCTCTTGTCCATGCTGCCTTCACGTTTTACCCAGTTCTTGCTAAAATGTGATCACCTGGGCCTCTGTCTGAGCTTGGGTTTCTATCCCAACTGATGAAGCCTTCCCCAACACTGTCCACTCCCCAGGGTCAAATGTGGGGTGAATCTGCTTCCTCCTCTCAGCTTTTTCCAGCTGCGTGCCCAAGAGGAAGGCAATACTCAACACTGAGCCGCACACAGTTCCTGGGCCTTTGGGCCTCTTTGGGACACCTACCCAGCTGTGCACTGATAATTAACAACCAGATCCGAGGGCCTAGGGGAGCCCATGACAGCAGCAGCTGATCACCTCTGAGGGCCCTGCAGACCGTGTTCCTCAAGTCAAAGCACTGTCCTCAGAGACTCAGGGTGACCCACTTCTGGGTGGCAGTCTAGATCACGGATCACAGAGAGTGACTTTTTCAGCCATTGTGTCCGGGAGTAGATGAGCATGTTCACAGATGCACTTAAACTCTGCGTCAGGGGCTCCCGTGACCATCCCCGGGGCCACTGGTGTGGGGGATTTCTCAGCAACCAGATGACTTGGGTTCCCTGCTCCCCAGCTGGAAAGATTCTATTCCCCGAGGGAAACCTGCATTCCCCCTTCCTGGAAAATAGCCTCCAGAACACTTGGTAGAATTCAGGACTTTTTAGCTTCCCTGATAGGAGGCAATGGCCTCCTCCCCCATGAGCCAAGAGTGACACGTACACTGCTCCACGGCAAGTTAATGAAGTCACTGAATTGCACATTTACGAGGGGCTTCCCACATAGAGGACTTCCCTGGTGGCGGGAGACCTGGGTTCAATCCCTGGGTCAGGCAGATCCTCTGGAGAAGGAAATGGCAATCCACTCCGGTACTCTTGCCTGGAAAAGCCCATGGACGGAGGAGGCTTATAGGCTGCAGTCCATGGGGTCGCTAGGAGTCAGACACGACTGAAGCGACTTAGCAACAGCAGCAGCAGCTTCCCTGATAGCTCAGTTGGTAAAGAATCCACCTGCAATGCGAGACTTCTTCAGCAGTGGTCCTCGAATTTTCAGACTTGAACCAACATCCTCTTCGCGCACTGGGCCTTCACTCACTGGGTCACCTTTTCCATCAGGGCACTTTCTCCTGTGCCTTCTGTTTTCCTGACACCCAGATCCCGGATAGAGGGAAGGTATCCGTTTCTCCTTGGGAAGAGGATGCTCACAGACCACTCGGCGGAGTTAAATCAAGCCGTCAGCCCGTCCACGACCTCCCCCAGCCTGCTGTCCTGGTGTGGTGGGTGGGCTCTAGAGCCAGCCTTCCAGCCCCTATTGGGGGGGGTTTTTGCAAAGCCCCTCCTCCACTCTCTCTTCTACTTGGCACTTTAGATGGATTTTTGCTCTTGCTTGCAGGGGTGACTGTTCCTCCCACTGCCCCAGGTACCTCCTTATAGAAGGTTGGAAAGATCTGACAACTTTCCAGAGCCAAGGCCATGCTCTCCAAGGCCCAGAGAGAACCCAAAATTCATCCACCTGCCCGGTGTCTTTTCCCTTTCCCTTTCTACCTTGTCTTCCTCCCTGCAGCCTTCCGTCCTGTGCCCTGGGGGAACTTCTCCACCCCTGTGCTGGCTCCTATGGCCCAGTATGGTTACCTTCCCTTCCGGCCATCCAGCCCTGGCCCTCATCTCCCCAGAGTCTAACCATCCAGGGCTTCCATGCCGGCCTGGCTCACTCGGAAGGCTGCAGCTCCTCCAGTTTTCTGCCCCTAAGTCCCAGGCTGTTAGTTGGCTGACCCGCTCTTGTCCCCATAGCTCCTGTCTGGATACAAAACTTTTCAGTTGACTCCCTGTTTCCTTGAGTTTCTGGTGATTCCTCCCGCCAAAGTGAAGAGAGAGGCTTAAGGGATAGTCCTCTGTCCACAGAACATCGTGAATGTTGGCTCCTCTGTCTCCCTTCCCCTTCCCCAGGGTCTCTGTGCCCACTGTAAGATATGCACTTGACTTTGAACCTTCCTCCCTGTGTTTCTGACGCTTGCCTTTCTGAGCCAAGCCAGTGTCTTTAGTTAGAATGCCTCCCCTAGGCAACTGATCTGGCTGCAGAGAGTCAAGGCCACCCATCTCACCCTCCCAGACGCCTTCCTGCTCTTCCATCTACCCCACTGTCTGGTGTAGGCGAGATGCTCAGTGAGCAAGTCTGGAACAAGTGCAGGAATGGACCAGGGAGGGTCGTGTCTCAAGATGCTGGAGGAGGTGCGGGTGTTCTGGCTCCAGGTGCAGGGGGCAGAGGCTGGAGAGAGGGAGGACTAGTAGGGAGGACCAGTGGTCTTGGGACAGTCAGGGAGGTGGGCCTGATTCTAGTCCTGCCTCCTGCCTGCAAGCCATGAGCTCTGATCAGGGCTGGGCCCAGCCACCCGCCCTCCTCTGAAGCCATTGGAGCTGCAGCCCACCCCGAGCTGAGCCGGGGGGAGGGAAAGAAAGAAACTCTCTTGCCAGCGCTTTCTTCCCTTTTATGGTTTTTGGCCTGCCCCCTGGTGCTCACACAGCCGCCATCTGGCTCTCTCTGCTGCAGCCCAGCCCCCGCAGGCTCCCAGGCCTTCCTGGGAGGGGCTGTTCACTGTAAAAACCCAGGGTCCGGGGTGCCGCATGTGGCGTGCCAGGCTGGAATTTCTGAAAGTCAGGGACTGACTCCCCAGCCTGGTCCCTGGCCAGCCTCTGCCGAGTCCTGCGAGAAGGAAGACTCAGTTTGTTTCCGAATGGAGCTCTGCAAGGATCAGGCAGGTCCCAGTCTGACAGCTCAGCCCAGGGGGAGCAGGGAGTGGTGGGGGTACTCAGAGACATCCTGGGGACAGCTGAATGCTACCTCTGGGCCTGCAGTCTCCTGGAGGCACCCCACCCTCAGAATCCCACTTCACGGGCTGACAGCTTTTATAGACAGCGCCTCTCATCATCCCCTCACACACATCCCCCTCCCTGGTTTCATTTTTAAGGAAATAATAACAACAGCAATTAGCGCTTCACTGGTATGGTTCCAATAAAGGAATAATTTAAAGGGCCCGGCGTGCTGGAATCGCCCCTTCTCATCCTCGTGGGGAGGCAGTGGCAGAAAGCTTGCAAGGACAGCCCGTCATGATGGACTTGGGGCTCACCTTGGGGGACCCCTGCTCCAAGGCCACCCCACCTTCCGGGAGCCCCGAGCTCCACCCAGTGTGGCCGGGAGGAGCTCAAACGCACACTCCAAAGATGCTCCAGCAGCAACTGACAGACAAGCTAACAGATCAAACACGACACTTCAAAGGGAAGAAGAGCCACAGGATGAAGCCGGGCGGATTCCAGTCCCCAGACGTGGGGGACGCAGAGGCTCCTCCCTGCCCAGGGCTTGGCCAGCATCCGAATTCCAGCCCAGAGCACTGGGGATGGGTCCTTGGGGAGGACGTGACCAGTTCCTGCTCTCTCCGTGCTCAAGCACTCGGAGGGGCTAATTAGTGCTTTTAATATGCAAATCAGAGCCTGGGCAGATTAAATCTAGGGGAAAAAAACAGCTGGTGAATATGTTATTTTAATTATTACTCCAAAGGAAATATGGGCCTGGCTTAAGAGGATGGCAGGTGGGTGTGTATCAAGTTCCTGTGGAAGAACCCTTGGTTAAGGGGAGGTCGACTTAGCAGCAGCAGCAGCCTAGAAAGGGAGACCTCGGGTGGGGGAGGGTGCTGGAGGGCGTGGAGGCCCACTGGCTGCGCAGTCTCAGGACCTCAGTTTCGTCCTGGATGACATTAGGAGTGTGGACCAGGTGGTCCCGTCCATCCATCCATCCATCCATCCATCCATCCATTCATTTAACAGACACTAACCAGCTACCTACCACGTGCCAGGAGCTGAGCCAGCAATAAGGTCTTTGTCTTAATGGGGCTTGCATTGTAGTGGGGAGGCTGGCAATCCACACGCAATATACAAGCAAAACAAGTCCCCTTGATGGAGGTATAAGAAAGAAACAAACCAGAGGCTGGGCTAGAGACTAATACGGAAAGCTATATTGTTTGGTTAGGACTGCAAAGACAACTTATTGGAGACGCCATTGCCGCTGGGATCTGGAGGATGGAATGGAGCCGGGGTGTCTTATGGACAATCCTTGTTTTTTGGGGTGTCATTGAGCGTCCCCACAGTGGGCCCATCTGACTCTGGGATGGTTGATCCAGACTCACTGAAGCGGTGTTATTACAGGAGGTGGAGGAGCATGACGGACGTGACATCCTCACAGTAAACAGAAAGCTTACCCAAGGGAGGTGATCCTGGCTCAGTTTCTCCTTTGAAACGGGGGTGAGGAAGGAAAACTCATTGGGAGAATCTGTCTTTCCCTGGTCCTTCTCATCACATTGGCTCCATTGACTCAAGACTCTGATCCAGTAAATACACTTGTCAGGGAGGCAGGTAACACCTGCACATGTCTCCCTTCTGTGTGTGTGTGTGTGTGTGTGTGTGTGTGTGTCTGTGTGTGTGTGTCTGTGTGCTGGTGACCTCGGCGAGAAACATAACTTCCAATTCCTGCATCCTTGGAAACTTGGCGAAAACTTTCTAACAGATTCCTGCCCTCCTGTTAGAGACTGAAGCCAAAGGGGGCCCCCAAATCTCCCCTGACCGCCACCAGGGCAGAGGCCACCTGATGCGCCGGCAGGCTCACCACTCAGATGCCTCAGGCTTGGCACCTGACTTTCTGAGTGGGGTTTACTTTTATAGGAAATGACAAAACAAAACTCAGAGATCAAGGTATGTCATATCTCTAGTCACAAACAGAGGGACCTGAGTTCTGCTTTCTTAGGTCCAGGAGCAGAATAATGGGGAAATGGATGAAAAATTCATTCTTCTCCACCAACTTTGCCTGGAGGCAGCAGGAGAAAAAATTCTTTGCACAGGACGGAGAGTCAAGAAGTCAGGGTGTATGATGAATGTGAGGCAGACAGACACAGAGGACAGAGAAAGAAGAGAAGAGAGACGAGAGAGAAGGAAGAAAAACGGAAACAAGATAGAGGCGAGACAAGGGCCAGGAAGCGGCAGGAGGTGAAAGAGGAGAGAGGAGAGGCGGGGAGAGAGGGGTACAGCAGGGGAGCCAAGGGAGGAGGAAGCTGGGTGGATTCAGGCAAGACTCCCCAAGCAGGTGGGTGGCGGGAACCCTGCACCAGCTCCCTCCAGCATGCCTCCCCCAGCAGGCAGACTGTCCCCAAGCGCCCTCTGTCAGCAGCAAGGACAAAATAAGGCTTGTTTCTAAAGCAACGAGGCTGCAGCCCATATGTGTCCCCCAGGGCTCCTATAGAGTCGGGAGGAAGTGAGTGAGGGACCACCCGGGGCGATCCTTGGCCCGCCTGCCCAGGTTTGTACTGACAGACCCTGGGCCATGGTGCCCCACTGGGCACAGTGGAGACGGTTATTTACTCTCCCTGTTTTAAAGACAAAAGAAGGTGCTATCAACTGGGATAGAGAAAGAAAAGGCAACATGTAGCATCAGGTTTTCTGGAGGCAGTGACATTGAGGGACCTTGGGGATGCTCTGCAGACAGCTAGATGTAGGTCTGGACGAGGCGTAGCTTTGACAGCCATCAGCCAAGGACTGGGGACTGTCATGGCAGAAACGAGACAGGACGCCTCTTCCGGTGGCTGGGAAGAGTAAGCGGGCGGGCTGAAGATGGGGCTCTGGAGAACTCCTGTTTTGTGCTGAGGCAGAGGAGGTGGATCGAGAGAAGAGGTGGAGGAGGGCTGTCAGGGGGATTGTGGGAGCACGTCCCGAGGGCAAGGAGGTGAGGGTGGAGGGAGTGGTCGCCAGAGTCAAGTGCTCCAGAGCAGCCCCAGAGAAGCCCCAGAGAAGGGTTGGGAGGCAGCCCTGGGTTTATCAGCTGGGAGATAACCGGCAACCCAGGCAAGAGGAGCTTGGGAGAAGCCGGAATGCAGAAGCCACTCCCCAAGGTTGAGGAATGGATGGTAGCACCGTGCATATGCCCATAGGGCGGGGTTACAAGTCATATTCGTTATCTATTTCGGTGTAACAAACTACCCTGAAACTTAGAGACTTAAAATAACAATTGTTTCTTATCTTGCATCCACCTGATGTGAAGAGCTGACTTATTGGACCCTGATGCTGGGAAAGATTGAGGGCAGAAGGAGAAGGGGACATCAGAGGATGAGATAGTTGGATGGCATCACCAACACAATGGACATCAATTTGAGCAAACTCTGGGAGATAGTGAAGGACAGAGAAAGCTGGCATTCTGCAATTCATAAGCTTGCAAAGAATCAGCCATGATTTAGCGACTGGACAACAGAATTATCTTGCATGGTTTCTGAGGGTCAGGAGTCCGTAGGTGGCTTAGCATGGAAGTTCTGGCTCAGGGCATCTCATAATATAGCAGTCAAGATGTTGGGCCGGGGGTTGCATTCATCCGAAGGCTTGACTGAAGCTGCAGAATCTGCTTCTGAGAAAGCTCATTCACATGACTGTCAGCTAGAGGCTCAGTGCTGTGCTGTGTGGGCCTCTCCACAGGACTGCTTGAGCACCCTCATGACGTGGCCACTGGCTTCTCCCAGACCAGGTCAGACAGAGAGGAGAAAGCTGTCTTGCCTTTGAAGATCTAGTTTTGGAAAGTCAACATACCACTTCTACCAGGTTTATTAAGGCAGATTACTAAGTCTAGCCCACACTCGAGGCTGACTAGGGAAGGATAAGAGAGGCGAGGATCAGGAGAGGAGATGGGAATGACCAAAGGGGCATTTCCTGGGAGCTCATGTCTCAGCCCAGGTTGCCTAGAAAATCAAGTGGAGGCAAAAGCTTGGAGGCAAAAACTTTACTGGAAACTGGAAAACCCAGGGGAGCAAGAGGGAAGGATGGGGGAGAGAAAATATGCCAGGGTGTTCTCAAGTACTGTGGTCAGAACGTGTCTCTCCAGGATTCTGTTCAAACCCTTGCCTCCAGTGTGATGGTGTCAGGTGATGGAGCGTTTGGGAGGTGATCAGGACATGAGGGTGGAGCCCACATGAATGGGATTAGTGCCCTTATAAAAGAGGCCCCATGGAGCTTCCTCACCCTCTCTACCATATGAGAGGATGAGGAGAAAACACTGACCCAGAAAAGGGCAGAATCTGACCACACTGGAAACCTGATCTCAGACCTCCAGGCTCCAGCACTGTGAGAAATTTTTGTTGTTTATAATTGAAATTGGGAGATGAGGGTGGACATGTATGCACTACTGCTACTATGTATAAAGTAGAAAACTAATCGGAACTTCCTGGATACAGCACAGGGAACTCTACTCAGCACTCCGCGGTGACCTACGTGGGAAGGAAATCCAAAAAGGAGGAGACACGTGTATACATATAGCTGGTTCACTTCGCTGCACAGCGGAAACTAATAAATCATTGTAAAGCAATTATACTAAAAAATAATTAATTAAAAAAATAAGCCACCCAGGCTGCCGCCTTCTGTTAGAGCTGCCCGAATGGACAAAGGCACTGAGCTTCAGTCACGTACAGCTGACGGCTTGTCCTGGCAGGATGTCTTTTTGAGGCCCGGGAACCACGGCAAACTTGAACATTTTCAAGGAAGGAAAAGACCTGATTGCTGACTCTGCTTTCCCAACAGTGATAATTTGCCTCCTGGGCCGTCCACCTTTTGCTCTTACAGGGAATGCTGCCCGGCTCCTCTAGAAGCTGCCAGGGCAGCTCCATGTCCTGAGCGTGGCAGTGGCCTTTGCAGCACAAGCCTAAAGCCTGCAGACTCACGGGCCCAGAGGGGGCAAGTCCCTTCAGGTGTGAGGGTGCCTCCAGATACACTAGCAGGAGCAGAGATGCCCGGGAGCCTGAGGTGAGGGGATGTTGCAGGAGTGACCTGGAGAGCTGGGTTCAGCCACAGAGGGACCATTGCGGCAATGTGATCCTGCCCTGAAACTGGCAAGTCGTTGTTGTTCAGTGGCTGAGTGGTGTCCAGCTCTTTGTGACCCCATGGACTCTAGCACACTGTCATGGACTAGCATGGACTCTCAGCTAGTGCTCACAGTTCAAAGGAAAACAGACAGATTGGTAGACTGGCAATTACCAAACATACTTTTGAGTGCTGTGCTAAAGGTGAGCAAATGACCTGCTGGGAGCCCAGGGGAGGTTCCTTGTCCTGGGCTGGAGCAATGAGGGCTTATGGTAAAGTGAGGCTTCCCTGGCAGCTCAGTGGTAAAGAACTCGACTTGCCATTGCAAGAAATGCAGTATTGATCCCTGGGTCGGGAAGATCCTCTGAAGAAGGAAATGGCAACTCACTCCAGTATTCTTGCCTGGGACGTCCCACGGGCAGAGGAGACTGATGGGCTACAGTCCATGGGGTCACAAAAAAGTCGGACACAACTTAGAGACTAAACAACAATAACATTTTAAAGTGGAAGTGGGAAAGTGTCTTTGGCAGGCAAGTATACATTATGGCCATAAAAATATCTAGTGAGCTCCCAGATAAAAGCAAAGATGATGATAATGGTATAAAATGATTAAAATAATTATTATCTAATAATAACATTACAACAGCAAGATAAAAATGCACATTTTCAACACAGCATTTCCATCATCCCCTTTCAGCATCTCAGTGATGAGGAAACCAAGGTGGAGAGAGGAGAGGTGATCTGCCCGGAGAGACACAGTTGATCAGTGGCAAGATTGGGACCAAATGTCATCCTTTCCATTAGGTTGGGAGATAACATTGACCTCCTCTATTTCCATCAGTTCAGTTCAGTCGCTCAATCGTGTCCGATTTTGCAACCCCATGAACTGCAGCAGGCCAGGCCTCCCTGTCTATCACCAACTTCCGGAGTCCCCCCATACCTAGGTCCATTGTGTCAGTGATGCCATCCAACCATCTCATCCTCTGTCATCCCCTTCTCCTGCCCTCAATCTTTCCCAGCATCAGGATCTTTTCAAATGAGCCAGATCTCTGCATCAGGTGGCCAAAGTATTGCAGTTTCAGCTTCAGCATCAGTCCTTCCAATGAACACCCAGGACTGATCTCCTTTAGGATGGACTGGTTGGATCTCCTTGCATTCCAAGGGACTCTCAAGAAAGTCTTCTCCAACACCACACTTCAAAAGCGTCAATTCTTCAGCACTCAGCTTTCTTTATAGTCCAACTCTCACATCTATACATGACCACTGGAAAAACCATAGCCTTGACTAGACAGACCTTTGTTAGCAAAGTAATGTCTCTGCTTTTTAATATGTTGTCTAGGTTGGTCATAACTTTCCTTCCAAGGATTAAGCACCTTTTAATATCATGGCTGCAATCACCATCTGCAGTGATTTTGGAGCTCAGAAAAATAAAGTCTGACACTGTTTCCACTGTTTCCCCATTTATCTGCCATGAAGTGATGGGACCAGATGCCATGAGCTTAGTTTTCTGAATGTTGAGCTTTAAGCCAACTTTTTCACTCTCCTCTTTCACTTTCATCAAGAGGCTTTTTAGTTCTTCTTCCTTTTCTGTCATAAGGGTGGTGTCATCTGCATATCTGAGGTTATTGATCTTTCTCCCGGCAATCTTGATTCCAGCTTGTGCTTCCTCCAGCCCAGCGTTTCTCATGATGTACTCTGCGTAGAAGTTAAATAAGCAGGGTGACAATATACAGCCTTGACGGACTCCTTTTCCTATTTGGAACCAGTCTGTTGTTCCATGTCCAGTTCTAACTGTTGCTTCCTGACCTGCATACAGGTTTCTCTATTTCCATAGCTTTGTATAATTTTTAAAAATTACCTATTTATTTATTATTTTATCGTGGCTGTGCTGGGTTTTACTTGCTGCACATCGGTTTTCTCTAGCTGTGGTGAGTGGGCATGCTCTTTCTTTAGCTGTGGCGCGAGGGCTTCTCATTGCGGCAGCTTTTCTCATTGCAGGGCATGGGCTCTAGGGGTATGGGCTCAGTAGCTGTGCCGCATGGGTTTAGTTGCTCCATGCCATCCAGATTCTTCCTGGACCAAGGATCGAACCCGTGTTGCCTACGTTGGCAGGTGGATTCTTAACCACTGGACCACCTGGGAAGTCCTCCATAGCTTTTATAATTTTTGGAGTAATTTCCCATTTATTGGCTTCCCTGATAGCTCAGTTGGTAAAGAATCCACCTGCAATGCAGAAGACCCCAGTTCGATTCCCGGGTAGGGAAGACCCACTGGAGAAGGGAAAAGCTACCCACGCCAGTATTCCGGCCTGGAGAACTCTATGGACTGTACAGTCCATGGGATCATAAAGAGTTGTTCACGACTGAATGTCTTTCACTTTCTGTTTATTATCTTATTAGAATTTTTCATAATCCCATGATTCATATAAGCATCAATATTCTCAATCTACAGCAGAGGAAGCCAAGGATGCTGGAAGTGGCATGTGTACCAGGAAGACACAGACCCAGGCCTCCTGCCCCAGGCCTGTTCTGCGCTGTCAGGAGCTGGGGGTCAGGAGTCCTTCCCTGATGCCTTGGTTTTGCTGTGGTGTGTCAAAGTGAGTTTTGACCAAGGCTTGCTTTTCTAGTTCTGCAACATTTTAGAAGATAGGAAGAAACTCCACCTCTCCCATTATACATGGAGAAACAACTATTCTTTGAATTCTTAGAGCAGGGGTTGGCACACTAAGGCCTGTGGGCCAATCTGGCTTGCTGAGTGTTTTTGTAAATAAAGTTTTATTGGCATGTAGCCACGCCCATCTGTTGACACACTGTCTGTGGCAGTTTCTGCACTACACCACTGGAGTCGAGTAGTTGTGACAGAGGCTGGCTGGCCTGCAGAGCCTAAAATACTTACTGTCTGGACTTTAATAGAAAACACTTGCCTGCTGTAGAGCCCTGGTATGGTCTGAATGTTTGTGTCCCACCTAAATTCACGTGTTGAAATCCTCATTCCGGATGGTATGGTGTTAGGAGGTGGGGCTTCAGAGAGGTGCTCAGGTCAGGAGGGTGGGGCCCTTTGCTGGGATTAGTGCCCATGTATAAGAGGCCACAGTGGCATCACTAGTCTCCTCCCCCACGTGAGAATACAGGGAGAAGGCATTGGCTATGAACCAGGAACAGGGTCTCTTCAGCAAAGCCTGACCATGCTGGTGCCATGATCCTGAACCTCCTGCACGCAGGGAACTGGGAGAAATAAATGCTTGCTGTTTCTAAGTCACCCAGGGTGTGGTATTTTGTTATAGCAGCCTGAATGGACTAACACCTATAAAAGGCTATTTTAGGCCCTGGCTCAATACATATCTGTTAAATGGAAGAACTGATGTTGAAGCTAAAACTCCAATACTTTGGCTACCTGATGCGAAGAACTGACTCATTTGAAAAGACCCTGATGCTGGGAAACATTGAAGGCAGGAGGATAAGGGGATGACAGAGGATGAATTGGTTGGATGGCATCACTGACTCAATGGATGTGAGTCTGAGTAAACTCTAGGAGTTGGTGATGGACAGGGAAGCTTGGCATGCTGCAGTCCATGGGGTCTCAAAGAGTCAGACACAACTGAGTGACTGAACTGAACTGAAATGAAATGAATCAGTGAGTCCCTGGTAAGAACATTAACCCCCCCAAAAATCCCATTTGTGGTTGGATAGCTGATGTTCCTTCCCTTCACTTTGACCTTAAGGGGTGACTGAAGAAGAGGTGAATTGAATTGAGGGTTGTGCTTTTCTCATTGAGGAACTTCTCTGAATTCTGAAGTCCAGCTTGCTGGCTGGGGTGGGTGGTGATGAAGAGGTCACTGCATCAGAGAAAGAATGTTATCCTCCCATCTGGGAGTCCCAAAGCCAAGGGGTGCACCACAGAGGAATTTGGAGGAAGGAGTCATGCTCAGAACTGAGGCTGATGCACGTGTAGGTAACACACACACAAGGCTTCAAGGCGCACATTTTAGGAACGGGAAGAAAGCAGGAGACAGGAGGAGCTGTAGTTGGTGTACCTTCAGCTGCATCTCCAGGGGCTTTGCCCTCCAAGGCTGATTGGCATTCATCACCACGCACATCCAGAGCATCCACTGAACACCTGGTGGGATGCAGTCAAGGGCACCGGGATCGTGGAGGGGCCTCCAGCGGTCACCCGGTTGAGTGTCCTGCTTTCCGGGCAGGGAGAGTCACCCCCAGCGGTTGGCAGTGTTCCAAAAGCCAGGTCAGGCCTCACTCCAGTTGAAGGACTTCTGGTCAGGACTCTGCTGATCCTCACAACGGCTAGAAATTTCAAGTCAGCTCAGCTCTGGGAGTTTTGTGTCAAATATGGAATCTGAGAATCCTTTCTTCTAAGAGTTGGTGGGGGGCTTTCTGATTGCCAAGATTAACATTTCTCTTAGTCCTGGTGAAAGCTTGGATATCCCCAGGGATAGGGCTTCACTCCCCACCCTTCTCAAAAACGCCCATCCTTCTTTTGAGTACTCCCTTGCTAAAGTCCCTCCTTTCATTTACCTGAAATATACCTTCCTGCAAAATGTCCACCCATCGGTCCTCAACCTGACCTGTCAGCTAAGAGCGATGAGCAACGCTTCTCCTTTTGCTTGTTAACTGGAAAAGTGATGTGGAGGTCAGTGCCTTGGGAATCAGACTGGTCCCCTGCTCACTAGAGATGTGACCTCGAGTGAGTAATTGAACCTCCTGAGCTCCAGTTCCTTCATCAGAAATGGAAAAGACTCGGGAATGACCTCATAGCTGTGCTAAGGAGCAAATGAGAGGATAGGCGAGAAGCACCCAGTACAAAGCATTGCTCACAAAAATGGCAGCCGTCGCGTAATTGCCAAAATCCAAAAAGTTCTGCAGGGGGAATCGGTGGGTGAAGACGTGGAGATGGATAAAGCTGTGCCCTTCCAATGAAAGCTGGGTTCTGAAGTGGAAGGAGGATTATTTTATTATATGTAATAATAAAGCAATGTTTGGATGTGTGATTAATGACATGAAATGGTATGGACTTAACAGAAGCAGAAGATATTAAGAAGAGGTGGCAAGAATACACAGAAGAACTGTACAAAAAAGATCTTCATGACCCAGATAATCACAATGGTGTGACCACTCACCTAGAGCCAGACATCCTGGAATGTGAAGTCTAGTGGGCCTTAGAAAGCATCACTATGAACGAAGTTAGTGGAGGTGATGGAATTCCAGTTGAGCTGTTTCAGATCCTGAAAGATGATGCTGTGAAAGTGCTGCACTCAATATGCCAGCAAATTTGGAAAACTCAGCAGTGGCCACAGG
>SJYF01000094.1:2572343-2600166 GCA_006410515.1 Procapra przewalskii
CCGGCTCTAAGACACACAGGCAAAAGCTTTTAAATTTGTCACAGCTCAATTTATCACTTTTTCCTGGTATGGACTGTGCTTTTGGTGTCATTCCTAAGAACTCTTTGCCTAAGGCAAGATTAAAAGTGTTTTTCTAAGTTTTCTTGTAAAATTCTTTTTAGTTTTAGTTAATTTTGAATTAATGTTTGTGTCTGATGTGAGAAAAGTTTCTAAATTCAGCCTTTTGAATATGAGTATCGGATGGTCAGAGTAGCACTTGTTGAAAACACACTTCTTTGCCCATTAAATCACTTTGGCACCTTGGCTGAAAATCAACTGATCATAAATGCAATAGTGGTTTAATCTGGACTCACAGTTCTGTTCTATTGATCCTGTCCTGATGCCAGGACCACATTATCTTGATTAGAGTAGCTTTGTAGTAAGTTCTTATTGTTGTCGTAAGTTTTAAAGTTAGGTAGGATAAATTCTTCCACTTTGTTCTTTTTAAAACTTGCCTTGGTTATTCTTGGTCATTTGCATTGCCATATGAATTTTAGGATCAGCCAAACAATTATGACGGAAAAAAAAAACCCTTAATGTGTTTTTAATAGGGATTATGTTACATGTTTAGATCAATTTGGGAAGACTTGTTATCCTAACAATATTGAGTCTCCAATCTGTGGACATGGATCAACAACCCAAATGTCTTTCCACTGATTTAAATTTTCTTCAAATTATCTCACCAATATTTTATAATTTCAATGTCCAACTTTGCATTTCTTTATTAAATTCACTCCTAAATATTTGATTCTTTCAGATATTATTGTGAATGAGATTTTCCACCTTAGTTTTTCTTCCCAATTGTATGTATACAATATGGAAGTGCAGTTTGTTTTTTATGTTTTCTTACATCTTGTGACCCTGCTGAACCCTCTTATTGGTTCTAGCAGCTGTGTGTGTGTGTGTGTTCCTAAGGCTTTTCTACACAGAATTGTTATTACTGAATAAAGACAGTTCTAATTCTCTTCCAATCTGGATACCTTTTGTTTATTTTCCTTGCCTTAATGTACTGGCTCAGAGAAGGCAATGGCACCCCACTCCAGTACTCTTGCCTGGAGAATCCCAGAGATGGGGGAGCCTGGTGGGCTGCAGTCCATGGGGTCGCTAAGAGTCGGACACGACTGAGTAGCTTCACTTTCACTTTTCACTCTCACGCATTGGAGAAGGAAATGGCAACCCACTCCAGTGTTCTTGCCTGGAGAATCCCAGGGATGGGGAAGCCTGGCGGGCTGCCGTCTATGGGGTTGCACAGAGTCGGACACGACTGAGGTGACTTAGCAGCAATGTACTGGCTGAAACTGCCCGTAGAATACTGAAAAGAGGGGAGACTGGACATCCTGCGTTGTTCTTAATTTTAGGGGGAAATTGTACGTTCATTTACCATCATGTTGGTTATTAGCAACAGGTTTTCTGAAGATGCTCTTTGTCAGGTTGAGGAATTTCCCTTCCATTCCTACTGTTCAGAGAGTTTTTAATTGTGCATGTTATATTTTTGTCAAAAACGGTTTTTCTGTATCTTCAGATGATTTTTGTCCTTTGTTCTGTTAATATAGTGTATTAAATTGATGGATTTTCAGATATTAAACCAACCTTGTATTTCTGGGACACATCCTACTTGGTTATGGTGAATAATCCTTTTTATATATTGCTGTATCTGGTTTGCTAGCACTTTGTTAAAATTTTAACATCTATGTTCGTGAAGTATGTTGATCTGACTTTCTTTTCTTGTGATGTCTTATCTGACTCTGGTATCACGGTGAACCTTGGTAATCAAATGAGTTTTCTGGAACTTTGTAAAGGGTTGGTGCCATTTCTTCTTTAAACATTTGGTAGAATTCATTGCTGATGACTAGATTTTTCTTTGTGGGAAGATTTTTCTATTATTAACTTGAAAAGTTTAAACAAATGATAGATTTATTTAAAATTTCCATCTTTTTAAAACAGTGTAGGTAATTTGTGCCTCTCTAGGAATTTGTTCTGGAGAAGGAAATGGCAACCCACTCCAGTGATCTTGCCTGGAGAATCCCAGGGATGGGGGAGCCTGGTGGGCTGCCGTCTATGGGGTCACACAGAGTCGGACACGACTGAAGCGACTTAGCAGCAGCAGCAGCAGGAATTTGTTCAGCTCATTTAAGTTGTCTAATTTATTGTCATAAAATTGTTCATGGTGTCCCTTGTTAACGCCCAGCTCATAATGATGTTTCCCTTTTTATTCTTGATCTTGATAATTTGTGTCTTTTTTCTTCTTGATGAGTCCAGGTCTGTCAACTTTGTTAAACTTCTGAAAGAATGAACTTTTGGTTTCATCGATTTTTTTCTATTGCTTTTATGTTTTATTTTTCACTGGATTCCATTACATTTTTATTATTTACTTCTTTTTGTTTGCTTGGATTCAGTTTTCTTTTTTTTTCTTAAGATGGAAGCTTAAGGTATTAATGAGATTTTTTTTTCTTTTTTAAAATTAATGTTTAAAGCTATATCTTTTCCTCTAACCACTGATTTGATTGCCTCCTATAAATTTTAATGTCTTGTTTTCCTCTGGTTAAAATATTTCCTAATTTCTCTTGTGGTTTTTTTCTTTGACCTATGCATTAATTAGAAGTGTGTTGCTTAATTTCCAAATATTTGGAGATTTCCCAAATTTCTTTCTGCTTTTGATTTTAATTCTTTGTGACTGGATAGCATAATTTGTATGATTTCTGCTCTTTCAAGTTTATTGAGACTTGCTTTATGACCCAGAACATGATCTGTTCTTGAGAAGGCTCCATGTTGAGGAGAATGTGTGCTCTGCTGCCACTGGGTGAGTATCTGTAGACACTGGTCAGGTTGTGTTGGTTGACATGTTGGCTGTTCTTTTTGTATTCTTGGTGATTTGCCTAATTATGCTGTTGAGGGTGGGGTATTGAAGTCTACATCTATTATTGAATTGTGTATCCTTTCCATTAAATTTTAAAAACATTTAAATTGTGGTCACAAATAAAATTTACCATCTTAAAAATGGATTCACAATGTTGTGCAGCAGATATCTAGAACTTTTATATGTGTGTCTGCTTGTTATGAATCCAACATCCATAAACCCATCAAACACTGTCATAACTACTGTTTCCTGCAATCTTATGTCTTTTGAAATTAGGGAAAATTTTCAAATAAATGCAGTTTTTTATATTATCCACACAGTTACCTTTCCTGGTGCTTTACATTTCTTTGATTGAAGTAACTGTCTGATGTTGTTTCCTTTCAGCGTACATTATTTCTTTCTGTGCTTTTTTAAAGGAAGGTCTGCTAGCATAAATTATCTCAGTCATTGTTTGTTTGAGAATGTCTCCATATTACTTTTCAGGTTTGAAGAACAGTTTTAGTGGATACAAAATTCTTAGTTGACATTTTTTTCTTTAAGGATTTTGAATATGTGACTCCACTGACTTCTGGTTTCTGTTGAAAAGCCTGTCATTAACTGTATTGATGTTTTTCAATTTTTTCTGTTTATTCATTAGTTTTACTGTGATGTGTTTAGGGTNNNNTTACTGTGATGTGTTTAGGGTGAATCTCTGTGTTTATTGTACTTATGTTTCATTGAGCTTCTAGAATATAGCATTTTTCATCAAATTTGAAACATTTTGGTCATTACTTCTTTATTATCATCCTCAGCCCCCATCTCTCTTTCTTATCCTCCTGAGGTTCTCATTATACATATATTAAATTTTTTTTATGTTGTCTCACATGTCTCCAGAATCAGAAGCAGAAGATATTAAGAAGAGGTGGCAAGAATACACAGAAGAACTATACAAAGAAGATCTTCATGAGCCAGGTAACCATGATGGTGTGATCACTCACCTAGAGCCAGATATTCTGGAGTGTGGAGTCAAGTGGGCCTTAGGAAGCATCACTACAAACAAAGCTGATGGAGGTGATGGAATTCCAGCTGAGCTATTTCAAATCCTAAAAATGATGCTGTAAAAGTGTTGCCCTCAATATGCTAGCAAATTTGGAAAACTCAGCAGGAGTAACAGGATTGGAAAAGGTTATTTTTCATTCTATTTCCAAAGAAGGACAATGTCAAAGAATGTTCAACTACCACTCAATTGCACTTATCTCACATGCTAGCAAAGTAATGCTCAAAATTCTCCAAGTGAGGCTTCAACAGTATGTGAACTGAGAACTTCCAGATGTTCAAGCTAGATTTAGAAAAGGGAGAGGACCCAGAGATCAAATTGCCAACATCCACTGGAAAAAGCAAGAGAGTTCCAGAAAGACACCTACTTTTGCTTTATTGACTACACCAAAGCCTTTGACTTTGTGGATCACAACAAACTGTGGATAATTCTTCAAGAGATGGGAATACCAGACCACCTTATGTGCCTCCTGAGAAATTTATATGCAGGTCAAGAAGCAACAGTTAGAACTGGACATGGAACAATGGACTGGTTCCAAGTTGGGAAAGGAGTATGTCAAGGCTGTATATTGTCACCCTGCTTATTTAACTTATATGCAGAGTACACTATGCTAAATGCCAGACTGGATGAAGCACAGTTGGAATCAAGATTGCAGAGAGAAATATCAATAACCTCAGAAATGCAGATGACACCACCCTTATGGCAGAAAGTGAAGAGCAGCTAAAAAGCCTCTTGATGAAAGTGAAAGAGGAGAGTGAAAAAACCAACTTAAAACTCAGCATTCAAAAAATGAAGATCATGGCCTCCGGTTCCATGACTTCATGGCAAATAGATGGGCAAACAGTGGAAACAGAGAGAGACTTTATTTTCTTGGGTTCCAAAATCACTGCAGATGGTGACTGCAGCCATGAAATTAAAAAACGCTTGCTCCTTGGAAGAAAAGCTATGACAAACCCAGTGAAGTCACTCAGTCATGTTCGACTCTTTGCCACCACATGGACTGTGCCTGCTGGGCTCCTCCATCCATGGACTTTCTAGGCAAGAATACTGGAGTGGGTTGCCGTTTCCTTCTCCAGGGGATCTTCCCAACCCAGGGATAGAAACTGGGTCTGCTGCACTGCAGGCAGATTCTTTACCCTCTGAGCCACCAGGGAAGCCATGACGAACCCAGATAGCATATTAAAAGCTGAGACATTGCTTTGACAACAAATGTCCATCTAGTCAAAGTTATAGTTTTTCCAGTAGTCATGTATGGGTATGAGAGCTGGACCATGAAAGAAAGCTGAGCACTGAAGAATTGATGATTTTGAACTGTGGTGTTGGAGAAGCCTCTTGAGAGTCCCTTGGACTGCAAAGAGATCAACCCACTCCATCCTAAGAAGATCAGTCCTGAATATTCATTGGAAGCACTGATGTTAAAGCTGAAACTCCAATACTTTGGCCACCTGATGGGAAGAACTGACTGATTAGAAAAGACCCTGATGCTGGAAAAGATTGAAGGCAAGAGGAGAAGGGGACGACAAAGGATGAAATGGTTGGATGGCATCACCGACTCAGTGAACATGAGTTTGAGAAAACTCCGGGACTTGGTGATGGACAGGGAAGCCTGGCGTGCTGCAGTCCTTGGGTTGCAAATAGCTGGACATGACTGGGCGACTGAACCGAACATGTCTCAAGGTGCTGTCATTATTATTCATTCTTTCCCCTCTTTTTCTTTTTTCAGATTAGAAAATTCTATTTATCTGTCTTCAGATTTGTTGATCCTTTCTTATCCCCATGTCACATCTGGTATTCTCTTATGAATCTTTCTTCAATTAGTTGTACCTTTTGAGTGCATAGTTTTCATTTGCTTCTTTTAAAAATAATTTCTATCTTTGCTGATATTCTCTATTTGTTGAGTCATTGTTACATTTTCTTTTAACTTTCTGTATTTTTTTTTCACTTTTATTATTTATCTATTTGGCTGTGCCAGGTCTCAGCTGCATCACTCACACTCTTAGCTGTGTGTGGGATCTAGTTCCCTGATCAAGGATTGAACCCGGCCCCCCTGCAATGGAAGTGTGAAGTTTTAGCCACTGGGCCACTAGAGAAGTTCCTTATATTTTGTTTTAATTTTTGAAAGATGGCTTCCTTTACTTTTTTGAACATGTTTATCGTAGCTGCTCTGATGTTTTTTTGTCTGCTAATTCCAACACTGGAGCTTCCTTAGGCAAAATTTCCACTGACTGCTTTTCCCCCCTTCTTTCCTTAGTTAACATGTCTCACTCACACTTTCCTGTTTCTTTGCAGAGCTTATAACTTCTTTTGAAAACCGAATAATTTAAGATTATACAGTGTAGCAACTCTGGATTCTGATCTCTTTTCCTCCAAGGGCGGTTGTTACGGCTGTTTGGCTGTTGTTTAGTAACGTGCATTGATTGTTCTTATCTGAAGGGCAGTAGTTTTTCATGTTCAACTGCTTCTCACTTTGGTGTGTTGCTTTGGTTGATTTCTAGATCTCTGAAATGGGTTTTGGGGGCAGTTTTGTCCAGTTTCATCATTGGTTCTTGCTCTGCTGTCCCAGAATGTCCTGCTAGCACTGACTTTTAAGGGCTCAGAGTTAGAAATGCAGTCATGGGACCAACTGGAGGACATTTGCAAGACCAAACCTAGTGTGCTCCTAAATTTGCAAATTCTGCCCCTTTGAGAATGGAGAGAGAGAGGACCCTGAGAACGGATGCATGAATGAGAATCCCCATCCATCCATCCCCCCTTCAGTCCATCCATTCAGTCATTCTTTTATTTATGAAGCCTTTATTAGGTCTTCATTCCATCTCAGGCACTGTGCTAATTGCTCAGAGAACAAAAACAGCTAAGATAAGGTTCTTGCTCTCAAGTAAAGCACACCATAGAAGAAAGCGTTGGTGATGACCAGTGTGCGAGCAGGCGCGCTGAGAGTCTGCACAGAAGCAGGCCAGGAGGGGTGGGTAGGAGTGACAGCACGGCTCTGTGGGTTGTCCTCTGGCTCTGCCCAGCTTCTCCAGCCCTCACCCTCTGCTCCTCTCTCCAAAAACTTCAGGCTGTACCCCGAGACCGCAGCAGCCTCTCTCTCATCCAAGGC
This sequence comes from Procapra przewalskii, assembly GCA_006410515.1. Taxonomy (NCBI): domain Eukaryota; kingdom Metazoa; phylum Chordata; class Mammalia; order Artiodactyla; family Bovidae; genus Procapra; species Procapra przewalskii. The sequence continues at coordinate 2,579,376 of SJYF01000094.1, forward strand.
AGAGCCCGTTTAGCTTTGAGGGGAACTATCTTCCCTGCTTCATATCACCAAACTCTAGACAGCAGTTCTTTATCTTCCACTGAGAACTGTTTCATGCTCTGGCATAGTGAAGTGTCTGCAGACAGAGATAAGCTGTGTTTTCACATTTTTGTCTACAAAATTAATGATCTACAACTATAATAAAACCATCATCTCCTGTCACCATGGGGATCATAGGGCATTCTGAGCTTGAAAAATAACAACACAAACCCTCAGCAGCAAAAAGTGCAGATGTTTTTATTTTTCCTTCCGCAGTGTGTGTGTTTGTTAGAAACACGGAATAAGGAAACGCTATTGTTGGAATGCTCCTAAAAAAGGTTCTCCAGCCTGAAGCCTTTGTTTTACCGGTGGGGAGATGGGCCATGTGTTCATGGGGGTTTGATCAGTGGCTCTGTCGAGGCAAGATTTAGAATCTCCCCTGTCACCTTGCTTTCTGTTCCTCAACAGTGAGTCTCAGCTCTCTGCTTGAGCAGGAAGGCCGCAGCCTGGCTTGAAAATCTGGCTCCTGGAAAGTGCCCTAGCCTTGGGTCTCCTGGTACCTCATCTTCACTTGCTGAGCACATATTCTAACCTTGGCTCAGGACTCAGCTTCAGGCTAACCCCTGAGTCTCTTTTCAGACTCAGGAAGCTTTGAGGTGGTAAGATGCAGTGGTTCAGAGCAGGCTGATCCTTGGCAGGTAAGGTACCTGTGTGGTTGCACGAGTTGTTAGAACACTGAAATGTTTGCATTCCAGTGGTAAACAGCTGCTGCCTGATCTCTGGAGACGCTCTTCTCCTCTCCCCGCTCCTCCTGGCTCCATAGCCCAGAGCACCTGGTAATCCAGCAGCAGAGGGGTTAATTGTGGCTGGTGGGGGGCCCCCAGGACCCAGCTCTGACCCTAAGGCTGGTATCTACTCTGCTATCCTCCTGCTCATTAGCTAGTCTGCCTATCAGCCCTGGTTAAGAGCATGGGCTCTTGGAGTCTATGTGCGGTGAGTCTATTGGAGTCTATTAGAGTCTGGCTCTGTGACAAGGGCACAAAATTCTTTAGGCTTCGGGCCTTTCTTGGTGGTCTAGTGGTTAAGAATCTGCCTGCCAACGCTGGGGACTTGAGCTTGATCCTTGATCAGGGAGGATCCCGTGTGCCGTGGGGCAGCCAAGCCCATGTGCCACAAACAACTGCTGAGCCCTCGCACATGCCTAGAGTCTGTGATCTGCCCTGAAGAGCAGCCCCCACTCTCTACTACTGGAGAAAGCCAGAGCGAAGCGACAAAGGCCCAGTGCGGCCAAAAGTAAAGCAATAAATAAGTCTTCAAAAAAAATTCTTAAAGCCCCAGTCTTCCCATCTGCAAACTGGGATAAACACACACCCCATAAAGTTATTTTGAGATGCACATGAATAAAAATGTTTGGGTTTCTCTCTTGCTAGTTCTCAGTGCTCACACCCCTTGCTTCCTCTCTGTGTCCCTGAGTCAGCAGCGAGGATGCCCTGTGGGCCTCTGTCTTATCCTCAAGTCATCTATGGCCACACTTGGGAGCAAGGACAGAAAGCAAGCTCTGACTGACGGCACCTTGCTGGTGATCCCTGTCACCTCCTGGGCTCTGGCCTCTGCCTGCCCAGATAGGTTGTTGCATCTTCCTTTTAAGGACCACAGGCTCTACTTCCTCAGAGCCAGCTCTCCCCTCCTGCTACCCACATTCTGCCTATAGCCAGGGCTACTGTCAGCCCATTCAATGCCTTTGTGAGAATTAGAAAAAGTAGATTCTCTGAAAAAGGGCAATCTGGCAACTGGGCCACAGGCCAGATTTCAGCCTCCATCGCCATGCTGGCCATGTGCCTTTGTGCAGGGCACATCCTGTGCAACTGTGCGTGACGCCCCTGCCGGCCGCACTCAGGAACATCCAAGAAGAGTGTCAATAACACCTGACTGTGATCGTTAGTTCAAGTTTATAACCAAACGGCATGACTAATAAAGAAGGTGTCCCGAGTCCTTAATACTTATTTAATAATCAGTTGTTGAGAGCCTTTGAAGCAACGGGCATACCCGGACCTGAATCTGATCCCTAGGGGACATGGTATCTAGGAGAGAGACAGTGCATAGATGCAGAGTTTCAGTCCTGGACCAGTCAGGACTTGACCCTCGTGTCTAGAGCAGGGAGGTCCACCCGGGGCTGGAATCCAGGAAGGAGTGAGTGGCTCTGAGCAAGGGGGCAGCTCTCTCATTCCTTCACTGGGCCTTCCTGCCAGGTGGCCTTTGCTCCAAGTTCAGTCTAGTCAAGAAACTCAGCTTTCCTGCTTGGAAGTCCCCAGCTGTTTCTTTTTCTTTCTTTGGGAGGCTGAGGCTGAATCCTGATGGCTTAGCCCAGCTGCCCCCTGGAGGTGAGCTGTTGCAGTTTGGAAGCGGACACCACACTCACCGTACAGGCAAATGCGATGATGTCAGAGGCATGACATATAGAACCTGTGCGGGTTTGCAGACGAGGGAGTTCTGCCCGATGACTGTCCCTGGAACAGAATCACCTTTTGTACGGTATTAATGTAAAAGTTTCATTTAAAAGACACCAGCTGTGGTGCTACCCAGGTTTATTCATATGGGACCTTCACTGGGTCAACTTAATACTTAACTACTGCTTATTATCCCATCAGTCTTCAGGGACAACCCATGATCTAATTGCCCAGCATTTATGTTGCTTGGTAACCACAAATAGAGAATAATAGTCCTTAAAGGGGCAGTGTGGAATTTCATGCCCCTGCAGTGAAGTACACTTCATTTCCCAGAGCACCCTGTGTTTTTTAATTCAGTGAATAAAAATGTGTAATGAATAATTAATTATGTGCTTGGAGGCACAATAGCTGCCTACTTTTGAATATTCATCAGTGGCATTATTAATTCACTAGAAATCCCAGGGAGGGATGGGATAGGCTTTTAGCTTAGCTGGAGGACTTAAAGATAATGCTTTGCAGCACGGACAAACTTTTTCAGAGCTGAGTTTTCTTCGGGAGACGCTTTCTGGGTAATTTTCCTCTTTTCAGCGCGTTTCGCTCTGGCCTGGATTCCTGCAGAGGCGGTGGGGGATGCAGAAACCGCTAGTGATCGTGACAAAGGCCCACTCTGGACCTCCCGCCGGGAAAGTTCATTAATAACCAGGCCTGCTGGTCCCGGGCAGTCCAGAGTGTGCCCATGGGGGCGATGGGCCCGGTGTCCGATGAGAATGAAAGCAGAGAGGCTGTTCCGACAGCCTTGCACTTTCCCACGAGGATGATGGTCTCTCCCTCCATAGCTGTGGAAGGACTGATCTGCCCACAACAGGTGCTGGGCAGCTTGTGTGGCTCCCGTGGGCGAGTCTTCCACAGTCAGGGCTGGAATCCTGCCCTCTGGGCCTCCTCTTCCAGTTCTCCTAAACACAGCTCTTGATGGGCGTCACGACGAGGGATCCTACACCGTTTCCTCCTGCAGCTTTCTGGCATCTTCTGTGAGGATATGACGCCTGATCCCAGCTCCTCCTGTAGCCTTTGGAATCTTCTTGCAGCTGGGATTACCGGCTGCCTATCCTGCACCTGGCTCCCTGCTTCTTCCTTACAAATGTGACCTCTGCATCCTGAAAGCGACACCTCTCTGCCTCCCTTGCAGCTAGAAGTGGTCATGTGACTAGGGTCCAGCCAATGATATGATACTTGCAGAAGTTGCTAGGCAGAGCTTCTGGGAGCATTCTTAAAAGGAAGGGGCACGGGAGTTCTGTTTGCCCTTCTGCCTTGCTTCTCTCCTCCAGGCTGCTCTGTAGATGAGATGGTTGAAGTGCCCGCAGCCATCTTGGGCTGTGAGGCAGCCCTGAGGATGGACATGGTGTGCTTGGAGGTAAAGTGGGAGAACTAGAAGGAGCCTGGGTCCCTGGTAACCGTGGCACTGCCATGCCAGTTGGGTTGCCTCCTTCCTGTCTTATGTCACAGGAGAGGAATGAATCTCTGACTTCTTTAATCTGAATTGTTTTGAGCCTCCCGTTGTGCGCTCCTCAACCAAATCTTTATCTGGTTCCCCTGTTCAGAGTCCTGTCATAGTTCTGCATTCTTTGTAGATTTCTTAGCTTTTCCTCTTTCTGACAGCTGTGAAAGTCCTTTCAAAAGTTAACTCTTGCTGCTGCTAAGTCGCTTCAGTCGTGAATGATACGATATAGCCCATATAACCCAAGCAGAAATAGGTGTTGAAACCAGTGTTTTTGTCAGGAGGGCTATAGACCCACTCTATTTTCTTCTTGGAGCCTCAGACTCTTGACTGGAAAAGGTAGGGGGTCTAGCCATCTCTCTGTAACTGTGGTTCAGTGAAGTTCTTTCATTTGGAGCTTCACTCAGTGAAAGGACTATTCCAACTTGGTCAAAGCCATGCTCTGAAATGAGAACTTCCCCAGTTCACCACGTCCAAGACGTTATTAACCACAAGGCACACTGTTATTTTATGTATCACCATGGGAGACAAAGGCAGCGCTTCTTTGGCGGCTCAGATGGCAAAGAATCTGTGTGCAATCTGCAAGACCAGGGTTTGATCCCTGGGTCAGAAAGATGCGCTGGAGAAGAGAATGGCAACCCTCTCCAGTACTATTGCCTGGAGAATTCCATGGACAGACAGGAACCTGGCAGGGTCCATGGGGTACCAAAGAGTTGGAAACGACTGAGTGACTAATATGGAAGAAAACCAAAATTCTACCATTTATAATTGTGAGATATTAATATGCCCCAATTTCAGAAATGTGAGATGTGAAAAAATGTGCTTTCAGAATCAATGCAATAGAGTACATATCATTAACTATACAGCTAACTTAAGCAGAATTACCCACAACAGCTACGCCATGGAATTTTGATAATAACTTCCATTCTTGCCAAGAAGTAGGTGAGTCCTTTCTGGATCCCAAGCAGTTTTCGTTCCACAGTGAAAATGTCAGGAAGGGGAGCCATTTTTTGGAGTTAGAACCTTATTTCTATTTGTAAAACATATCTGTGTCTCCATACATGGGGATCTTCAAAGTTTTGTCTCAGTGCTAATTCTCTCTTGCTGGTAGTGCTGGAGGAGGTCTGCCCTCTCCACCCTGCTCAGGAGAAAGCATGGAGCTGGGGGATTCAGCCTCTACCAGCCACCCCTAGCCCTGGGCTCCCCCTTCCCTGTTCCCTTCTTGGGTATCTCAGATCACTTCCCAAGTAGTAAATTATCTGCCCCAAAGTTCTTATCGGGCTTGCTTGGAGAGAAACTCTGTGTATCAGAAAGAGCAACTTCCTGATTGGAGACTGGACTAGAAACGGTTTCTTCCAGTAGACGAGAAAGTAGACACCATATTAAAAAAAAAAAAAAAAGCTCCCTTGTGGCTGCAGCTTTGGGGTTGTGATTGAGACAGTCACAGTCCCAAATGAGTTGCACCCCCAGAGTCCCAGGCCTTTGTGTGGTCTCCTCCCCCACGGACTCCGGTCTGGGCTGTAGGACTTGCTGCCATCAGTAAAACATCAACGAACATGATACAAGTAGAGACAAGGTAGCCTTGCGCAGTTGAGGCTGCACTTCTGGAACATTTCTGTTGTCCACAGGGTTGCAGAAGAGTTGGACGTGAAAAACTTGGCGACTAAACAAAAGCTAATGGCTATAAAGACCTCAAACCCATGCTGCCCTTGAACTCCCAAGACAATGATGCACATAAGAGCCCTCTCCAGTCCCCCTGTTCCCAGGACTTCCTTTGCATTCCTCCCCTTCCTCCATGGCCTCTGGACAGGGTCACTCTATAGGGGACTTCTCACCTGTCAACCTGTCAAAGTGAAGTCGCTCAGTCATGTCCGACTCTTAGCGACCCCATGGACTGCAGCCTACCAGGCTCCTCTATCTATGGGATTTTCCAGGCAAGAGTACTGGAGTGGGGTGCTATTGCTTTCTCCATAAATTGCCTCAGTTCAGTTCAGTTGCTCAGTCGTGTCCGACTCCTTGCGACCCCATGAATTGCAGCACGCCAGGCCTCCCTGTCCATCACCATCTCCCGGAGTTTACTCAGACTCAACGTTCATCGAGTCCGTGATGCCATCCAGCCATCTCATCCTCGGTCGTGCCCTTCTCCTCCTGCCTCCAACCCCCCTCCCCCCCAGCATCAGAGTCTTTTCCAATGAGTCAACTCTATGCATGAGGTGGCCAAAGTACTGGAGTTTCAGCTTTAGCATCATTCCTTCCAAAGAAATCCCTGGGCTGATCTCCTTCCGAACGGATTGGTTGGACTACACCCAAATACAGCAGTCTGCACGCTACTGCCACCTCGTGGCCATTTCCTCCATCATCCCTGGAGTCCCTGGAACTCAACTGCAGTGGGGGCATAGGACCAGAATGACCTCACCAGGGCTGGAGCCCACAGCATCGTTAGTTGATCGGCAGTGTCCACTCCTGGAAGTCGTGGGGGCTGAGAGCCGGTGAAGGCAGGGCACCGGGGTGGGGGAGTGGCCCACACCAAGGTGGCTGAGATGGATGCTGGCTGGGGTGGGTGAGGGGGAAGCTCCTGGAATCACAGAGGAAAGGAGAGGAAGGGTAATTGGTTTTCTCAAGAGTTTCTAGGGATTGTGTTCTTGTTTGGACTTCACTGTTCTCAATGGGATCTTGTTCTGGCGCTGGACCCTTTAGGCTTTGTGTCTGACACACAATGAATATCCTTCAAATACACTTAAAAAAAAACCCCTCTCTAATCAAGAAATAAAACTTTCCAGATGTTTCTCTTTCACCAAATTCCTGACTGAGATACAATGTTTTCACTTTGAACAAGTGAGACAACCACATCCACACAGTCATGGCTTAAATGATTTTTTTTCTCAGCAAAGTCATACTTTTATTAAAATTGGTCAGGAAGTTCAGGGGCATGGATTTAGAACAAGGAAGACCTTCTTCCATTTTTTTCCATAGCTTGGGTTGAGACCAGAAGTAATATTGACGTGGGTACCTTGGATTCCTGGGAGTATAACATTGGCTTGATAATAACTGGGAGAAAGCAGTTACTGCTGCATTCCAGACTTATTCCTCCCTTATGTTTCAAGTAAGGAGTGGAAGAGTCATGAATAATGAATATGGAGATAAGAGAATGAAACTGGGAAATCAATTTACTGCAAAATATTTGCATATTTTATTAAAGGGAACTGTGTGCAAGCCCCATAACAGGGTGGATGGTTTCTATTTTGATTTGATTTGGGAGCACTATACCCCTGGGAGGACTTATCTTTCCCACGGGTGTCAACATCCTGCAGTGTGTTAGGGTTCTCAGGCACTTAGATACTCTGACTCGATAGTGTTACAGACGTGGAAACTGAGGTCTGGAGTTATTACTGGGTTGGTGGTAGAGCCACAGTTCTTCTGGAAGAAATTCCACTGTCCTACAGACATAAGGAATGGGTTAAAGCCTTAAGTCATACGAGTGTGTATCTCCACATCTTCACTCAAAGTTAGGAAGACAACTCTTTATAAAAGCAGACATAAAGAGAAGTGAATATCTAGATATGTTTGACATCTATTGGAGAGAGACGAGAGAGAAGAAATTTTCATTGTGTATTCACCCATCATCTCTGCACTACGAACATGCGTGCATGCTAAGTTGCTTCAGCTGTGTCGACTCTTTGCGACCCTATGGACTGTAGCCCACCAGGTTCCTCTGTCCTTGGGACTCTCCAGGCAAGAATGCTGGAATAGGTTGCCATGCCCTCCTCCAGGGGATCTTCCCAACCCAGGGAGCGAACTCGAGTCTCTTAGCTTCTCCTGCATTGCAGGTAGATTCTCTACCGCTAGCACTACCTGGAAAGCGAGTTACAGCAGACCTCTTTCTTCAGTGAAGTGGTGGGGCATTTGTGGGCTATTTCCTCCCTAATTCAGACCCTCTTTGCTATAGGAATAATGCTTTAAAACTAATGTCCTACTGCTCTCTGATGATACCTGAAGCTTGGGGTGGCTACTCACTTCAGTCTGTGGTGAGAGCCTCTTTCTGTCAGGTCTGTCTGCAGTTCATGTATCCAGAAGACCACAGTTCTGTTCCACTCTGGGTCGATCATCCCAGGAACTGACTTCTCCCTTTCAGCTGCTGCCTTTGCAGACCCATGGGTCCCCCGAGATGGCCAGGAGCCCCCTAAGATTGCTGGCCAGAACCCTCTCCCGTTCCCACAGAGCTTCTGCCAAGCTCCCTGCGCTGTTTCACCTGCTTCCTCTCTCCAAGGTTGGCTGTGCCTCCCGCTGGCGGGGTGAACAGAAGCTGTCGGGGTGCATGTGCAGAGCATGGCTACGGACTGCCTGCTCTCAGCACAGTGCCCGGCACAGAGCGTGGTTGCCATGTGGCCGAACCGGTAGGCACCAGCTCTAGGAGGTGTGGGTCCAGGGAAAGAGGAGCGCAATCGAAATGAGCAAAGGCAGCATCGCTGTATCTATGGACTGGGGGGAAATGAAGCCATTCACTTGGGAATGCCTTGTTTCAGAAGGGGAAGTCTTAGTTGCTTCAGTCGTGTCCTACTCTTTGAGATCCTATGGACTGTAGCCCTCCAGGCTACTCTGTCCATGGGATTTCCTAGGCAAAAATACTGGAGTGGGTTGCCATTTCCTCCTCCAGGGTATCTTCCTGATCCAGGTATCAAACATGGGTCCCCTGCACTGCAGGCAAATTTTTCACTCTCTGAGCCACTATGGGAAGACAGATTTAAAGCCAGTTCCTTTGTCAACTATCCACATGACTTTTGGAAAATATGCCATCCACTTCATCCCACCATCCATGCAATCGTTCACTTGTTTTCACAAAAGCTGACTCTACATGCAGACATCACCAGATGGTCAATACCAGAATCAGACTGATTATATTCTTTGCAGCTGAAGATGGAGAAGCTCTATACAGTCAGCAAAAACAAGACCAGGGGCTGACTGTGGCTCAGATCATAGCTCCTTATTGCCAAATTCAGACTTAAGTCGAAGAAAGTAGGAAAACCACTAGGCCATTCAAATATACTTAGTGGAAATGACAAATAGATTCAAGGGATTAAATCTGATAGACCGTGACTGTCTATCAGAACAGTGGACAGAAGACTATGGACAGAGGTTCATGACACTGTCCAGGAGGCAGTGATCAAGATCATCCCCAAGAAAAAGAAATGCAAAAGGGAAAATGGCTGTCTGAGGAAGCCTTACACATAGCTGAGAAAAGAAGAGAAGCGGAAGGCAAAGGAGAAAAGAAACATACCAATTTGAAAGCAGAGTTCCAAAGAACAGCAAGGAGAGATAAGAAAGTCTTCCTAAGTGAACAATGCAAAGAAACAGAGGCAATAGAATGGGAAAGACTAGCGATCTCTTCAGGAAAATTAGAGATACCAAGGGAACATTTCATGCAAAGATGAACACAATTAAGGGCAGAAACGGTATGGACCTAACAGAAGCAGAAGATATTAAGAAGAGGTGGCAAGAATACACAGAAGAGCTATACAAAGAAGATCCTCATGAGCCAGATAATCATGATGGTATGATCACTCACCTAAAGGCAGACTAGACATCTTGGAGTGCGAAGTCAAGTGGGCCTTAGGAAGCATTACTACAAACAAAGCTAGTGGAGGTAATGGAATTCCAGCTGAGCTATTTAAAATCCTAAAAGATGATGCTGTGAAAGTGCTGCACTCAATATGCCAGCAAACTGGAAAACTCAGCAGTGTTTTGGTTTCACTCAGCAGTGTTTCCGGTCCACAGGACCAGAAAAGGTCAGTTTTCACTCCAATCCCCAAGAAAGGCAATGACAAAGAATGTTCAAACTACCACTCAATTGCAGTCATCTCACACGCTAGCAGAGTAATGCTCAAAAAACTCCCAGCTAGGCTTCAACAGTACATGAACCATGAACTTCCAGATGTAAAAGCTGGATTTAGAAAAGGCAGAAGAACCAGAAATCAAATTGCCTACATCTGTTGAATCACAGGAAAAGCAAGAGAGTTCCAGAAAGACATCTAATTCTGCTTTATTGATTACACCAAAGCCTTTGACTGTGTGGATCACAACAAACTGTGGAAAATTCTTCAAGAGATGGGAACACCAGACCCACCTCACCTGCCTCCTGAGAAATGCACATTAAGAAGCAACAGCTAGAACTGGACCTGGAACAACGGACTGGCCCCAAACTGGGAAAGGAGCACATCAAGGCTGTATACTGTCACCCTGCTGATTCAACTTATATGCAGAGGAGTCATGCGAAATGCCAGACTGGATGAAGCACAAGCTGGAATCAAGATTGCCGGGAGAAATACCAATAACCTCAGATATGCAGATGACACCACCCTTATGGCAGAAAGTGAAGAGGAACTAAAGAGACTCTTGATGAAAGTGAAAGAGGAGAGTGAAAGAGCTGGCTTAAAACTCAGTATTAAAAAAATGAAGATCATGGCCTCTAGTCCCATCAATCCATGGCAAATAGATGGGGAAACAATGGAAACAGTGAGAGGCTTTAATATCTTGGGCTCCAAAATCATGGCAGATGGTGACTGCAGCCATGAAATTCAAAGACGCTTACTCCTTGGAAGAAAAGCTATGACCAACCTAGACAGGGTATTAAAAAACTGAGGCATTACTTCGCCAACAAAGGTCCATCTAGTCAAAGCTATGTAGTTATGTTTTCCAGTAGTTATGTATGGATGTGAGAATTGGACCATTAAGAAGGCCAGAATGTTAGTTGGCAATCCTTACAGAAGCATTTAGAGATGAAGAGAAAATAGTGCTGGAAAGAGAATGAAAATCAGAGGGAAGAAGACGCGGGGTTCCATTTATTAGAAATCTGACTCACATGTGATGCTTAAAGAATGATGCTGCTTCTGCTTCCTGGGGCTGTTCCTCCTTCTTCTACTAAAGTGCCCTGCTGCCTCCTGGCAGCCTGTCTCTGCTCCTTTGTGTGTATGCTGGGAGGACCTTTCAATCAAGGGGCCAATGAGCACGTGACCCAGGCTCAACCCATCAGATTCTCTCCTGAAATTCTCATGCAAGTTCTGTTCAGTTCAGTCACTCAGTCGTGTCTTGACTCTTTGCGACCCCATGGACTGCAGCACGCCAGGCCTCCCTATCCAACACCAACTCCTGGAGTTTACTCAAACTCACGTCCGTTGAGTCAGTGATGCTATCCAACCATCTCATCCTCTGCCATCCCCTTCTCCTCCCACCTTCAATCTTTCCCAGCATTGAGGTCTTTTCAAAGGAATCAGTTCTTAAAAAAAAAAACACACACACACACAGAAAAGCTAGTGCTGGTTCATCCCAGAAATGACCTTTTGAAGGATGCAGGACGGTCCTCACTGCCCGCCTTCCCGGAGCCACCATGGTTCTATCTCTGTGGTTTTAGTCAAGCTTTCCCTTCACTTTTGTGAATGTATGGTCTTGAGTGCACCACTCTGTCTGGCTTGGCCTCCATTTCCTCCTCTGTATAATGGGATAATAATCCCACCTTGCTGTGCTGTTGTGATGAACCAGTGGGGCCAACGCCTTCTGCACACTGTGAGGTGCCCTCGGAGTTCAAGGGGGCGTTAGTATCATGACCATGACTCAGGAACAGCTAGTGGTCACTGAAAGCGAAGCACAGGCGTGTTCCGGATGGCCCTAGTGAGAGTATTAAGGTGCTTCCTACCAGCGAGTCCATTTAAAATGTGCTGCAAAGGAAGCCCCCGGGGAAATAGACTCTGCTGAATCCATAGTTTTGCATGCTGTTCATTAGAAAGAGTTTCTAAAAATAGGCCCAGGTCAGAGAAGATGTCCCAGACAGAAGCATTTTTCAGAGCGTGACCCAAATCCCTGTGATCGTGTTCCCCAGCAGCAGCAGGGCTGCCTGGGAGACAGGCCTGGCCCAGCTCGGCCTCAGTGATCATTGTCCGCCTCCTGTGAGGCCTGGGAGCCCTTTTTCTGCACGTTTGGGCCAGGAAGTCCCACCCGGAACCACATCTTCTAAAGCGCTGGAGGCCGAGCGCTGCCTGGCCCCGTCCAGCCTGCTCTCACATGGCTTCCTTTTTTGACCGCGGTTGCAGCCCTGAGCGTGGATCTGAGGGGCACATCTGTGATGCGCCCCAAGATTCTTCGGTTCCTGCCTCTCCTTCAGGCTCCTCGCTTGAGCTTCAAGCTGTGTGGGGGGCGACCTGCTGCAGATTTCTGCAGAAAGGTCCACAAACCCACTGGTCCATGATGACCGCGTTCTGCTCCACGCCCACTCCCCAGCTATGCACCTCCTTCCCCACCTCCTCACCCACCTGGGAGCCCAAGCCTGACACTTGGAGTCCCGCTGACCTTCCTGATCTGCCGCTCTCACCCGCCAACCTCACTCCAGCCCTCCACCAAGTTCTGCAGACATTCATCCTCTAAATATCTCCAGGCTGTGCCCACACTCTCGTCTTCCCTCCGGAAGCTCAGAGTGATAAACAGGAAGCTTGCTTTCTTTCTTTTTCTCCCCTTCTTCCCTTTCCCCATCTCCTTTCCTCCCTCCTTTCTCTCCCTCCTTCTTTCTTTCCTTCCTTCCTTTTTTGAAGAAGGTGGAAGGGAAAAGCAAGGATAGCAAATGGGAAGGTGAGGGGCTCTATAATTCTGACCAGGACAGACTCCTGAATCTTCTCCCATTTCATAAAGAAACAGATGTTCCGACAGATAATGGACCAAGGCTGCCGCAGGTCCATCTCATGCCTTTGTGAAAATTAGGAAAACTGCCCCTTTCTCTGGACAGACACAGCTTTGTCCCAGAGTGCACAGCTTGGCAAGCAGAGTGCTGACCAGATTTCAACCTCTGATGGCTGCCTGTGCAGTAAGCTACCTACACAACCTTACAGGGCAGACTTACAGATGAATTGCCTGAAATCCCACAACCAGGATGCTGAGATGGGAACTGAGGACTTTAGTTAGGTTTTGAGCTCTTTCCACTATACTCCTGGGGTTGGTGGGACCCCTTCTTCTCTCATCAGCTGCAGCAGCATTTCAGAAGCAGGTGACAAAACAGCTCCTGCCAGTACCCTGTCCTAGGCCTTAGGTCCTCACAGAGTGGACCAGGACTATTGTGATTAGGAGCAGAAAGTTTCCCAGCACAGAATTGTGATAGCTTAGTACGGTAGTGGTCGAGTAAGGTGCCCTTGGACAAGAGGCATCTCTTCTAGCCCCCAGAATGGTTCTCCCACCCATCACTCATGAAGGCTATGGAGGGTGTGTGTGTGTGATTGACACTGACAGCACTCGGGATGTGATGGAGCCCTCCCACACACTTGGTGTCTAAGTGATCCAACAGGGCTTTCTGAGAGCACAGGACCCTGGGTCTGTCTTTGACAAGGGAGTTCCATTTCAACCTCATTTTGTGCAAGAGAAGGTAAGCTGTATGCCTAGTGAATATTACCAAATTGAGGGAAATTTAAATTGATCTATCTATCTATCTGTATAATCAAGGGATTAAATAGAGGATGAGATGGTTAGATAGCATCACCGACTCAGTGAACAGGAATTTGAGCAAACTCCAGGAGACAGTGAAGGACAGGGAAGCCTGGCATGCTGCAGTTCATGGGGTCACAAAGTCAGACACGACTCAGTAACTGAGCAACCACAACCATCAAGGGATGTTTAAAAGGCACTAGAAGAGCTGGCTTTGTTAAGCAGAGAACCAACAAGTGTCCCTCAAGTTTCCTGAGCGGGTCTGAACCTGGCTGACTCTGAAGCCTACCTCCTTATCCACTTCACTCTTTCTGGAACTCAATAAATGACTGGATCAGACAACCTCTGGAGGTCTTCTTTGCACAGGGCACTGCACGCATGTTCTCTTATCAAGTGATCCGACAGCTCCATGGAGCAGTGGCAGGCCATCATCCTCTCCACTTCACTGACAGGTAAACTGACATTCTGAAAGGGTAATGGGCCCGGGCTCACTGCTCAGCAGCCAGATGTCCTGAGGGCTCATCCTATTTGGTCCTCCATTTCTACAGCTAAAGAGTGGGGGAGATAGGCAACTTTACAAGTCGTTGGGAGAGCAAAAAGGAAAGAAGTAGAGAATATGCTTTGAAAGGGCATCCGTGATATGCAAATAGGAGGCATAGCCAATTGATGGCAGCACTCAGGAGCCCCAACAGGCCAGAGGTGTCAAGTCCTGCAGTACCCTACCCCCCAAAATCTATCTACATGCTTGGAGGCCAGAGAGCGCCTTCCAACAGCTCAGTGAACCTGGCGTGAGGAAACCTGTTTTCACAGGGTTATTTTCCCAACTCACTTCCTTATACCCCATGACTGGGAGGCATCCCCAGTAGCTCTCAAAGCAATCCGGAAATGCAGACAGTGGAGTCCTGTCTTCAGATTCATTTTCTCTATTTCCAATTTCTTCTGTGCTCTGGCAATGATTCACAGTGAAAGGAATCAATCTACTCAAAAAAGAAAAAGGGCTGTTCTTTCTGATTGGACGCCGGGCAAGCATTAGGTTTCCACCTGCTTCTCTGCTGTGGCCAGGACGTTTCCGTGGAGTTCAAAAGCATTCCTATTTCCCTTCTCAAACTCCTGACATCAAGGGCAGATGCTGCCCTGATCCATCCAGGACTGCTGTGAAGCAGGAGACCGGGGCTGTGGCTTGTGAGGCCAGAGGCCTGGTCCCGCTCTGCCACTAACTGGGTGTTTGACTCAGATGGGGGCATTTTTGCCCTCAGGGACAATGGCAATGTCTGGAGATACTTCCGGTTGCCATGACTGGCACGGTGTTCCTCCCCCAACTGGTAGGTGGGGGCCGGGGGCGCCGCTAAACCTCCTACAAAACGCACAGACCCTCCCCTGTCCTGTCTTGCCAAAGGCTTATCTGGATCCAAATGTCAGTGATGCCCAGGTTGACAAAGTCCCTAGAGGAAGCCCTCCTGCTTGCTGGCCCAGAATTTCTCCTGTGAGCTTGGAGGGGGAGAAGCTACCCTGGTGACACCCAAGGCCCCCCAAAGCTTCTGATTTAGTTGTGTCTCCGGGTTGGGCACGACTTAGAAGGTTCTGCATCACTGACTTCCTGCCCCTGTGACATCAGCATCCCGTTATAGCACCTCTGACGCCAGGGCGCCCACGTGATGCGGCCTTCAGCTGGGGGACACCAGCAGGAGGCTCTTTGTGGTGACGGTCACCAGGAAATGCCACCCGGGAAGGCAGGCAGACACTCTCAGCCCCCGAAACTCTTCTTTCGTTTGTTTGCTTGCTCATCTCCTCCTTAAATAGGGCACCATGGCTCACTGGATCTTCTCGGCAGGCTATCACTTGGACACTGAGTCCAGCAACTTGCCCAAACTCTCCAGAGTGTTCCAGCTTTGTTTGGTCTCTTAAGATGAGTCTGAGCCAACGAAGAGATCCTAGCAGTTGGTATTTGATTTCAGAATCTCTGTCCCCTCTGACTTCTCATTTTGTCCACCAAAGGGTTTCATCAGACCCGCACCTGGGCTGACCCCCACCCCGCTCTGTCCCTCATCTTCTCCTTTGTTCTTCCTCACCTGCGTTTGAGTCAGATGCCTGGTGGGACTTGTGTCCTGACTCCACCATTTCTTACTTGTGATGTGGTGGCCACAGAGGCGCCCTGCCCTGGGCTCCTTTCCAGAAAACCTGCAGTGGGCGGGGCAGTAGGCAGACAGTCTTCGGTGGCTGCGCCTGCAGGCATGTCCTGCCCTGACTGTTCCCAGCCAGGGTCTGAGTTCAGTGGGGTGGTGGAGCAGGATCACCACTGCCCGAGTGACCAGCATGCCTCTTACAAGCAGTCTGTGCTCTGAGGTCCCCCCAGCCTCGATGAGGCTTCTCGGGGCCTCCCTGCTGTCCCGGCTCTTCTCATCTTCCTCCCACCCCTCCTAGAGGACCCGCATCTCAGTCTGAAGGCTGTCTCCGCCCACTCCTGCTCCCCATCCCCTTCATCCTTCCCTGCTTCTTCTTCTTCTTTTTCAAAATTCTTTATTTATTTGGCTGTGCTGGGTCTTTGTTCTGCATATGAATGCTGGTTGTGGCTCTCAGGCTCTAGAGCACGGGCTTAGGAGTTGTGGTATGTGAACTTATTTACCCCTAAGCATATGGGATCTTAGTTTCCTAACCAGGTATCAAACCCGTGTCCCATGCCTCGTGAGGTGGATTCTTAACCACTGGATGGCCAGGGAGGTCCCCCGCATCTGCTTCTTGAAGGACCTGAACTGGCAGATCTGAGCAAGTCAGTGAACATGCCTGAGTCTCAGTTTCCTTGCCAGTAAAACAGAGAGATGTTATCAGATCTGAAGTAACTCACAAGGTTATTGTAAGGAATAAATGACAGAATACATGTATAACTTTGTACACCATGTAGCAGTACAAATTACTGGGTTGGTGCAAATATGTGCTTACTTGCTAAATTGTGTCCGACTCTTTGTGACCCCACGGACTGTAGCCCACCAGGCTCCTCCGTCCATGGGAGTTTCCAGGCAAGAATATTGGAGTGGGTTGCCATTTCTTCCTCCAGGGGATCTTCCCAACCAAGGGATTGAACCCACATCTCTTGCATCTCCTGCACTGGCAGGTGGAGTGCCACCTGGGAAGTCCTGGTACAGATATAATGCCCCCATTGTTCCATCAAAACTTGCTGGTCTTATGTCTCATTTCCTTAGAGTCTCTTGCAGGCCAGGCCCAGGTAAACAAGGTTGCTATTGACGTTTCAGTTGGAACTGTTCTTTGTCGGGTGGGGTCGCATCCTATCTACTGTCAAAGTCCATCTGCGAGGCGTCCGCAGTTTTCTTCCGCCCCCATAACTGCGACCACCAACAATGACCTTGTATCATTTCCACACGCCTGCTATGGGGACCACCGGGTCCTTAGGTGAGAACCACTGTGCCAAACTGAGTCTAGCTGAGATGTTCGTGGGTCCTTCTTCCTCCCAAAGCATTCACATTTCACCTTAGTCCTTTAAGGTTGAGTCCCTGAAGTCTCTCATTTTTTGTCCTGCAGCATCTACATATATTTTTGTAGGCTGCCTGACTCCTCTATTGAATGAGATGGCAAAAGAAGAAAATTCGTGAAATAGTAAATCCATCTTCTGATGCTGTTCTGATGTCCAAGTCGCCCCCATCTGAAGCTGCCTTCTTCCTCAGCCAGAATTCCTGCCCCAGCCACCGGCAGCAGCTACGGCTGGCAGTGAAGTTCGTTGTCCAGTTTTTTTTTACTGCTCACTTGGAAAGGCTTTCAAGTGATTACCTTCTCTGGCACTTTTTTAAGTGTTTATTTATTTGTGTGGACTTTTGGTTGCAGCATGAGGGATCTCATTTCCTGGCTGGGGCTGGAACCTGGGGCCCCTGCATTGGGAGAGCAGTCTTAGCCACTGGACCAGCGGGGAGCCCAGTTTCTCCAGCATCTTATCCTTTGCTTTTGATCCGCGGCATCTCGTAGTAGCTATGTAGCCAGGGGCAAATCACAGCCTCCTTCAGTTCCTTAGCGACAAAGTAAAAACCTTAAAAAGAGCATAACACCCTCCATCTTGGGCTGTTATCTTAGGATAATAGCTGAGAAGCTGTGCCGAAGGTGGAATCTGATTTGCAGAAAGGGCCACCATATTCCCCAGCCCTCATCCTTGTTCTCTGACTTTTCATTCCTTCAATCCCTGGGTTGGGAAGATCTGCTGGAAAAGGGACTGGCTACCCACTCCAGTATTTCTACCTGGAGAATTCCATAGACAAAGGAGCCTGGTAGGCTAGATCCTGTGGGGTCACAAAGAGGTGGAAGCAACTGAACAACTGAGACTTTCACCCTTACTGAGTGGAGCCCGTTTCTTGACCCCATGTATGTGGTCTTAATGACTTGCCTTGATCAACAGAATTAAGCAGAAAGGATGAAACCGTTTCTGAGCCTAGGTCTCAAGAGACCCTGCACCCTCCACGTGCTCAGTCGGATTCCTGCCCGTGCAGGGTGGGTGCTCCCAGGCCGGCCGGCCCGAGGATGGGAAAGCACAGGGAGCAGAGACTAGCTCTCCCAGCGGAGACCCGCTCAGACCCGCCAGCCCCGAGCCAAGCTGGACGCTGACTTCTGCGCACCAACAATGTTGCCCACCACATCAGTAAACAAAAAGTGCTGCTGGAATCCAGCCCTCAGCCACCGAAGCCGCCCTGATGATGCACCCTGAGGGGTTCAGGATGAAAAAAAAAAGACAGGAGACTGGCTCTAGATAGCTAAGGTGCATATCAAATGAATGATTACAATGAGTCCAGACCATTGCATCTTGCTAAAAATAGAAAGGGCTTCCCTGGTGGCTCACTTGGTAAAGAATCTGCCTGTAATGTAGGAGACCTGGGTTGGATTCCTGGGTCAGGAATATCCCCTAGAGAAGAGAATGGCTACACACTTCAGTATTCTTGCCTGAGTGGCTAACACACAGACACATACGTAGAGTGCTATTTTCTTTAATTAACGTGATCTTTTTGTTACCGGAAGGGAGAACCCTTCCAGGGCCCGAGAGTGAGCTCCTGTCTAATGCTTGGAAATGGATTGTCCCAGGAGATACACGTGCACACAAAGCAAGAGACTTTATTGGGAAGGGGCACCTGAGTGGAGAGCACCAGGGTAAGGGAACCCAGGAGAACTGCTCTGCCACGTGGCTCGCAGTCTCCTGTTTTATGGTGATGGGATTAGCTTTCTGGGTCCTCTCTGGCCAGTCATCCTGCCTGTGCCCACATTTGCTCTGACTCAGGGTCCTTCCCAGTGGTATGTGTATCTCTCAGCCAAGATGGGTTCCAGTGTGAGGGCTTCTGGGTGGTTGACAGGACATATGATGGGTTGGAGTCTCCTCCTGCCTTTTGGCCCCTCCTAAGTTCTCCCAGTTGGCTTTCAGTGGCATACACACTTCTTATCAGGACCTCCTGTTGTGAGGCAACTCTGCAAGCAGTGATTATCATGCCTGGCCAAGGTGGGCGGTTTTGGTCAATGGTTCCCTGGCATTTTGACGTCCTGACTACCTGGGTTTTGTTGCAAAGCTCCTATATATCTTGGCTCCTCCCTCACCTCTTTGGAGAAGTCCCTCAGAGCTTTTTGAGAGGCTGTGCTCTAGGCTTAAATGCTTAGAAAGTTCGCAGGATAAAGCATAATTCTCTCCTTTCAGGTTGTGCGTTTTTTTTCAGTCAACACTAACAGATGCACAAGTGAGTCCAAATGAGACCAGAAGGCCCACCAGTCAGAGAAGCCCACCCATGAAATCCAAGCAAAAGAAATGGTCACTATTTGATTCCGCTCCATTTGGGGATGTTTGTTATGCAGCAGATTCTAACAGATGCACTTTGGATACAGGAGAAGGAAAGTGAGTGGTTTGAGGCCAGTCATCCCTGGAGTGGGCAGCTTCAGGGCAGTTCGTGAGGAAGCACAGAGAAATCAGATTCCAGAGCAGATTCTTCTGCCTCCTCAGGGCAGGACAAGGAGTGCTGAGCATTGGGTATCATATGTCAGGGACCAAAAATTGCATGCAAGCAGAAAAAAAAGAAAAAAAAGCCTGGGTCTAAGATTGTTATTTATAGCAAAAAAAATTAAACAGGGAAGCTCTGTCAGTTTTCTGAATTACTGACAGTTGCAGAAATGTTAATACAAATCTTTATAAGACTGGCCAGATGTTCAATATTAAACAAACATCTGTTTTGTATAAAAGACTTTTTATGCCCTCGCCACTGTCTCTTTCTCTCTCTCGCCTTCTCACCCGCACCCCCTTGATCCCACGATATGTCAAGGCAGTAGCTGAGGGTAATTGCTGCGGCTCTAGTTTTATTTCCTTTCTGAATGCCGGTGTCCACGGTGTCAAAAATACACCCCAAAAAATAACCCCGGGAAAGGTTAATAATGGCCTTTCTGGTGTCATATTCTGCACTTTATGTGTTGTGGTAATTATTATCATTAGGGCTGTAAGAATGTCTGGTTATCTTTCTTAATCACATACTATAGAGGAGTGCTTCTGAACACATATCTATTATTTAATCAAAATTTCACAGTTATTGGCATTTGTGCTCCACCAGGGCTGTGTTTATTTTCTGTTTGCAAGGGGGAGCACTGCCTCCCAGAAGAGAGGGGGCCCCGCGTCCATACCCACTTTCATCACTGTCATAGCATGTGACACTCGGTGCTATTAATATCAGAGACATCAAGCACATGTTATTCCTCCCTGCTCCCCTCTTTGGGTCGCATCCTAGGAAAAGCACTTTTATTAACAAATAAAAGGGGGGAAAGGCATGGCACTGATGAACCATGCTGCCTGGCAGAGGAGAGTTGGGGCTGAGACCTTTAGGGATGTACTGCTTCCAGGGATGGGGGCAGAAGGCAGACCACTATGCATGTCCTGTGCCGGTCACGTGGGGGCATGCCCACCCACTGCTCTGGAGGGAACTGCCCCTCAGAGGAAAGGGGCTAACGCTCAAAGAGGCGTCACTGTCCCATTTTACAGTAAGGCAAGTCGAGGCTCAGAGAGAATCTCTTGCTCGGTCACCCAGTCAGCGGGCTGCAGTGTGAGGCTGACTGCTTGCTTGATTCTGCTGTCTGTGTTTCCATCATAAAGCCATGCCTGGCCCCCACCAACAAGCACTGCCCAAACACTGGCCACCAGCCTTGTGTGGCTACAGAGCACTTGAAACGTGGCTAGTCCAATCTGAGATGCTTTGTGAAGTGTAAAATGCACATGGCATCTGGGACACAATATTAAAAAAAAAAAGAATGTGAATATCACATTAGTATTTTTTGATATTGATTTCAAGTAGAAATGATAATCTTTTGGATATAATAGGTTTAATAAAATAGATGGTTGAAAATAATTTCACTTTTTTTT
>SJYF01000094.1:2600696-2612198 GCA_006410515.1 Procapra przewalskii
AGGACGCCCCCCGCCCCCCCCCACCAAATCCAGTCCAGAATGTCAGTAACGCTGAGGTTGAGAAACCCTGGTTTTGAATCATGCCGTGTATATTTCGTTTTCCTCTTGGGGTCCCCCAAGGCTGTCGCTTATGTTCTAGAAGAGGAGCAGTACCAGGAAGGTAACAATATTAGCCATTTCTTCCTGTTTCGCTCAGGACACCCTTCTTCCTGATCTTTACTCCTGGCGAAATTAAAAACCCACATGCACGCATGCTCACTCGCCTCAGTCGTGTCCAATTCTTTGCAACCCCATGGACTGCTGCCCGCCAGGCTCCTCTGTCCATAGGATCCTCCAGGCAAGAATACTAGAGTGGGTTGCCAAGCCCTCCTCCAGGGATCTTTCCCACCAAGGGACTGAACCAGCGTCTCTTGCACTGCAGGTGGACGCTTTACTGCTGAGCCACCGGGAAAGCCCCTAAACCCACAACTGCCCACAGTTGTCACATATTCCTGCTGCACAGCTGACAGTTTTTGAAACTGTGCAATATCTGTGCCATATCTCCTCGATGGCCTTTTCCAGGTAGCAAAGTCCCTCTTCCCACGGGGAGACAAAGAGCTTCTAGGAGAGGATGGAGTGCTGTCGGATTTGGGAGGTCCTGGATGGAGGAGGGGATTAACAAGGGGCCCACCCTGTGTGGGATACAGGCTCCCAGTCGCTGGGCAGACTCCAGGGAGGAGAGCCTCTGACCTGGCCTGGACTCCAGCTGGGAGAAGAGGTCCAGAGGGAATGACCTGGGCCCCAGAGTGGATACCTGCCACCATGATAATGGTCCAGGTGTACAGCAGGTGAGGAAGACCATTCTGCCATAAGGGCAGACTCTCCAGGCCACTCCAGGGCCTGTGGAGTCTCTGGGGGGCCAACGTGGTATGATGCTTCTGGATGACTTTGATGTGGTCGGGGCAAACCCACAGGGACCTGAAAAGTGGGGTTCTCAGGTGGAAATATGGAGAGGTGAGACACACCTCTGAGCAGAGGGGACAGTGCTCAGATGGGGATGGAAACCTACCTTCAGCCACAAGCAGAGCAGGAATGGGCTTCAGCTTAGGGTCTCCAGGCAGCCCAGGAGGGTGTGGCCAGGGAAATACATTCGTAGTGATTGTGTAACTGGTGTGAAGCTCAGGCCATTAGCTCAGGGGTATGAGAAATGCCCCTCTCATTTCTCATAACTCAACCAAGGCAGAAATAGCCAGACGTTGTTATTTAGTTGCTAAGTGGTGTCTGACTCTTTGAGACCCCATGGACTGCAGCACGCCAGGCTCCTCTGTCCTTCACTATCTTCTGGAGCTTTCTGATTCGTGTCCACTGAGTCAGGGATGCCATCCAGCGTCTCATTCTCTGCTGTTCCCTTCTACTTTTGTCTTCAGTCTCTCCCAGCATCAGGGTCTTTTCCAATGAGCTGGCTCTTTGCATCAGGTGGCTGAAATATTGGAGCTTCAGCTTCAGCATCAGTCCTTCCAGTGAATATTCAGGACTGATTTCCTTTAGAAAGGACTCCTCGTTTGATCTCCTTGCAGTCCAAGAGACTCTCATTGAGTCTTCTCCAACACCGCAGTTCAGAGGCATCAGTTCTTCAGTGTTCAACCTTCTTTACGGTCTAACTCTTACATTTGTACATGACTACTGGAAAAACTATAAGAAAAAATAAATTTGACTTAAAAATTTTTAGTTATGTGTTTAAAGACAGATGCCAGTCACAACTTTTAGCAGTGACATGAAATGTTGGTTCTTGATTTCAATAAGTTCATTCCTCTGGGCCCCTTGTTGCCCCTCAGGTAAGGAGATATCAGATTTCCCAGTGATGAGGCCTCCCTCTCCCAGCTTTCACAAGTCCCTTTCTTCCTCATGTCTCGGGAGCTGTGTGATCCCGGGGCTCTTTATTCCTCTGACTTGGTACTTGGGAGATGATTTTATTATAGCAGAGCCTGCACTGGTCCGGGCCAAGGCCATGGGAAGAGTGAGTCCAGGCCCCACTGGTGAGAAGTGTTCCGTCCTGGGTGGAACTCCAATGCCATGCCGTGTTCTGTGTCACACCAGAAATAACTCCTCTGGATAAGAATGCTCAGCCATTACTGCTTAATCATATCACACCCAATATTATGTGGTCTACGATTATAGTCTGGGGAAGTCAAAATACAACCCAGGATGGGGAATTGTTAAAGTGATTGAAACATGGAAATGAATCTGAGCAGAAAGGTCTAAATCTTACCTGGGTTAGCATTATTGTTATAATAAATAATCATAATAATCCCATACATTTTATAGCTTACAAAATCCTTCTTATACATTGCTTCATTTGACTAGGCTAGGGGGAATAAATCTGAAGGCTTAATTTCTCTTGGAAATATCAATCTCTAGCCTATACTACACCTGGCTGCCTTTTTAATGGTCCCAAAGCATAGCTTCCCTGTCCACTCCCCAGCTCAAAAACTTTTCTGCATCTAGAGAAGAAACTCCTTATCCTGGTATTTCAGATCCTCCAGGATCCTGCCAAAACCTCTCTTTTCAGCTTGTCTCTTGATGATCTTCAATCCCGCATCTAGCCTTCATACTTGACCACAGCACTTCCTGCTTCTAGGGAGCACCACGCAGGTCCTCTAGCCTTGGTACCCTCCATCCTGTGGACGCTCTTCCTGCATCCCCTCGTATGCACATGGCCAGGCCCCAACTCACAAGTGCAGGGCCCAGCCACAGACACCTTCCTGAGACCTCTTGCAGACAGAGATCCTTTTTCTTCATGTGCCCTGAGCACTTCCTCTGACCCTGTCTCAGGACAGTGAAGTGAAAGTCACTCAGTTGTGTCCGACTCTTCGTGACCCTGTGGGCTATAGCCCACGAGGCTCCTCTGGAGTGGGCAGCCTTTCCCTTCTCCAGGAGATCTTCACGACCCAGGGATCACACCCGAGTTTCCTGCATTGCAGACAGATTCTTTACCACTTGAGCCACCAGGGAAGCCCAACCTGCCCTGTAATAGGATAGCAGCACACACAACTTATTTCCACCGCTGGGCTGTAAGCAACTTGGGTGGGCAGGACGTCAACTGCACCCTCCCGCTTCTGCTATGCATCCGACCAAGCGTCTAGCCCAAGATCGGCCAAACCTTTTCTGTAAAGGGCCAAATCATCAATATTTGAGGCTTTACAGGTGGTGTGATCTCTGTTGCAACGATCAAGTCTCCCTTTGTGTTGCGAGAGCTGCCATGGCCAACGTGTCAACAAATGGGCATGACTGTTTTACTGAAACTTTATTTACAAAAACAAGCCTCAAGCTGGTCCATGGCTATGACCTGCTGATGCCCTGGCTCAGCCAAATGACTAGCAAAGGTGATACAGAAATGATTGTTGATGAATGGGTGGGTGCATGAAGAAAGAAAAAGATATGAGTGTTTCAGAATTGGGTCTACCCAAGCACAAGGGGTCAGGCCCAGAGACCTGTTAGCACGTGTCCATTTGCACAAGAGGGAAAAAATTATTGCCTGGGCCCCGGGATGTTCTCATACTTGAAGGGGTCCCTGAGAGGAGCTGGGTGTCCTCTGGGCTTGGTCGCAGCAGAAGAGAGTTGGAAGCAGAGCTGGGGCCCCTCGTGTGCCAGTGACGGGCGTGTTGGAAGGTTTGCTCCGGGTCTTCTGTCACCCCTATGAGTAAGGAAGCTGGCAGCTTGGGGTTTTCGCTTCTACAGAGTACATCCTGCTTTGGACAGCGTGGATGCCATATTATCAGGCTGTTTGCTTCTTGTCTGTCTTAGTCAACCCATCATCAAGAGAGTGGTCTCAAAGGTCCCGAGAGAGAGCCAGGCAGGAGGTGGGCCCTGAGAGTGCCCAGCAGAATCTTGTGCAAGAAAGGAGCCTGGAGCCAGTCTCCCTTAGGATGGTGCCTGATACCCATGTAAGCCCTTTCATCTACTCAGGCTTTCCCTACATCTCATCTCATGTGATGCTCCCCGCAGCTGTTCAAGGTGAGCAGCGGCTATTATTACTGTTCACAGTTTTCACGCGAAGAAGTCTTGGAGAACGGTAGGAGGATTTGCTGAAGGCCACAAAAGGGGGTGCTGTGTTCTCTTCTCCAGGGGAAGCAGAGCTGAAGCCAGGACCCAGGCAGCGCCCCTCCAACCTGGAGCTCCTCGGAGTTGAGAATTTCTGTCTCAAGGTGGGACAACTCCCTTGCAAAAACTCCACCTGCAAGTCCCTTGGCCATCACAATGCACAGCCACGTTCATCAGTACATTCGCCTTTCCATAGGATGAGCAGAAACTCCTCCCTTTGGAATCTCACTGTGTGGAGAGAGCTGTCTTTCAAACAGGAAACCCTGCCACAGGTGTAGGTGAATATATAAACAGAGCCCCACCTCACAAAGAAAAATGAACTGCTGGTGATCCATCTGAGGAGGGGCGCAGAGCGGGACTGGTGATCCATGTAGCCATGAAGATGTTTCAAAGCTGAAAGTGGACTATTTTCAAATCTTTCTAAGATAACTGAGGACATGAATGATTACCTGAATGTCCCTCTCCTCCTTTCAGATGAAAACACAGGTAAAAAGAAAATAAAATGATGCTTCTGAAGAAGAAATCGAATTATAGGGACAGAGCAAAGATATGATCTCTCATCCATGTGTTTTTTTTTTTTTTAATAAAAATGCTTCTTTGGACATAAATACACTTTTATCTAATAACATCCCATCATGGCTTTCCATAAAAGTAAAGAGCTCAAGGATAAGTGACTCAGATGGTAAAGAATCTCCCTGCAGTGGAGGAGACTTGAGCTCGATCGTGGGGTTGTGAAGATCTCTTGGAGGAGGAAATGGCAACCCACTCTAGTATTCTTGCCTGGAGAATCGCATGGACAGAGGAGCCTGGTGGACTACAGTCCGTGGGGTCGCACATAGTTGGACACGATCGAGCAACTAACACTTTCACTTTTTTCACATTTCTATCTAATAACATCCCATTATTGCCTTCCATACAGCTGAAGAGCTGGAGATTAACTTTAAGAAGTTGAACACAGAGTATTTTTGCCTTTTGTCAAATGGGCAAATTCAAGACCAAACCACTTAAGAACAGTGGGAAAAGAACTTGAAAGAGAACAATCCATTCAGTCCTTAAACAAAACTATATACAACAAATGAAGGCTGCTTCTTGAAATCGTCTTCATTTTTCTGTATTTTTTCCTTTTAATGGACACGAGGGAAAATGATCAGATTAAGAAACAGAATCAAGGAGACCCAAGTGGGGCCAAGATGCTGCTTCCTTTCACTCTTCTGGGAGAGATGATAAAAACCTCCTCTTAAAGAGAAGGGAGCTCCTGGATTTTCTTCCTTTGGCCAAGACTTCTGCTCACCCCTGCATTACTCCTTTCACTTTTCACTTCTCAAGCCTCGCTTTTCTCTCTTTCTCCTCGTCTCCTCCTCTTCCTCCAAGGTTTAAAGCCCTGCCCCCCAACTCTCAATGTTTAAAAAATCCTTAATGATGCAACCTGCAGTTGCCATGGCAACCAATTTCCTCTCGGAGGAGGTGGTAGAGAGGCCTGTGAATGGGCTGCCATTGAAATCGCAAAATAATTTTCCTTTTCTTTTAAAATTAAGTAGGCTGTCTAAAGTGTTTCACTGTGGTTTTCCCTGCCCCTAAAGAGCAAGTCTCCCGTGCACTGAAATATTCAGTTATCGCATCGCCCTAGTCTCTTTTATGACTTCCCTCTTCACAGCTACACAGAAGGTCCCTCTGGAAAATAGCGAGAGCTTACTCCTCCTCTTTTGTCAGTGTGAGAAACGCTTCTGAGAAGTCCAGTGACACTAGATGGGCTTCTCCTCCTCTTTTCGAATCGCCTTTGGTTTCCCATTCTTAAGAGCAACCAAGTTTCTTTCTCTGTGATTCTTGTTTATTTATTGAATTGAAGTATAGCTGTATGATGGTTTGTGATTTCAGGTATACAGCAAAGTGTTTCAGTTATATATAAATATATATGCAGATATACATATGTGTGTATATATATGTATATTTGTTCTTTTTCAGATTCCTTTCCATTATAGGTTTTTTAAAATCAGATATTGAATATAGTTCCTCATGCTATACAGTAAGTCCTCGTTTATTTTATGTATAGTAGTGTGTACATTCGTCCCAAATTCCTTATTTATCCTTCTCCTTCCTTTCTTTCCCCTTTGGTAACCATAAGTTTGTTTTCCTTTTTAGAGAAAATATTTACATATTTATTTATTTGGCTGCACCAAGTTTTAGTGGTGGCATGTAAGATCTTCAATATTCCTTGTGACAGATGAGACCTTTAGTTGAAGCGTTAGAACTCTTAGCTGTGCCATGTGGGATCTGGTTCCCTGACTAGGGATTGAACTCAGGCCTCTTGAATTAGGAGCCCAGAGTCTTAGCCACTGGGAAATCCCCTAAGTTTGTTTACTATGTCTGTGAGTCTGTTTCTCCTTTATAAATGAGTTCATTTGTACCATTATTTTTTTAGGTTTCACTGATAAGCAGCATCATATATTCATCTTTCTCTGTATCTGACTTAATTCACTTTGTCTGATGATCTCTGGGTCCGGCCGTGTTGTGGCAAGTGGCATTATTTCATTCTTTTTTGTGGCCGGGTAGTATTCCATTGTATACACGCACCATCTCATCTTTATCCATTCATCTGTCATCTCTTTGAATCTTGAGGACAGCCTTGTAAATAGCGTGTCAGAGCACAGAGAAGCCTGAAGTTCTGCGTTGGTGTCACCCCGTGCGACTCTGCGGAAGCTGTCCCTCCGAGGAGCGTGTGCCTTGGCTGTTTCCCAGCATGGGGTGATTGCAAAGAGTCAGATACGGCCGAAGCGCCTTAGCAGGCTCACAGGCACGCACAGCACGGGCTGAATCTCTGCTTCTGTTCCCTCATCGTCTTGATCAAACCCAACTGGTCTACTTTCCTGCCTCAGTGTGGGCTGCTCCCTGAACAAGTCCTGTGCAGGGGCATAAGGCGTCAGTCCCAGACAGAGCTCATCATTTCATTCTCATGTTCTTCTCAGGTCCCAGGAACGTGGGGAGCTGTTGCCGTCTCCTCGGGGCAGAAACCTGGGAGGCAGCTCTGAATCTTCTCCCTGCAGCTCCGCGGTCCTCAGGTTAACATGCTCTCGTGTCTCCATCTGGAGGACTTCCGGCCACGCCCACCAGGGCTCCGCCGACCCCTGCAGCAGCCTCCCTACCAACGCCGCTCCTCTGGGCCACCAAACACCCTCGCTGATAAAAACTCAGTGAGACAGGCGCCTGCCCACACACCGCCCTTGCCCCAGGAGCGCAAGTCCCTGTCCGTGGTGGTGTCCTTCGGGCTTGCGGAGCCTTTGGAGGTGATGACACGACTGGGGGAGGCTCTAGGCCAAGGGCAGGAAGTGTTGGGGTCCTGGAGGAGGAGGGAGCTGGGTGGGTTTCTCTGCAGCATTGCCTGTCTCATCAGGACACAGGCAGGATGGGAGCCGGAGCCTCTTAAGTCCCACGCTTTTTCTGGAGGGAGAGGACTGGTTCCTAGAGCAGGGGACCCCAATCTCTGTCCTTCAGACCAGTAGGATGCAACCCACAAGCCACGACACTGTGCCTGTCTCTTGATATTGCAGTGGCGCGGGTGTTTGTCCAATTCCCATTTGCTGGCGCACCTGCTCTCAGCTGGCCCTGTTCCGGATCCTGGGATGAAGGAGCAAGTAAGGTTCTATCCCTGATTCCCAGCCTAGGGGAGGAGCTGGCTCTGGAAGGGAGCCCTGGAGACCGGGGAGAGCCAGGGAGCCGTAGCTCCCTGGGAGCAGCAGGGAGGCAAGGACCGCAACCTCTGACGCCACTGATCTGGCGTCTGAAATGGGGTGGACTGCACTCTCCCGTGGCTGAGCTGGGAGCTCCCCAGCCCTGAGGGCTTCCTGGCACCCTGGTTAGTCACCGTGGCCTTGGTCAGACTGCACAAGTGCACAGAGTCTCAGCTTCCCTGTCTGCAAAGTGGGAAGAGTCAGGACCCCCTCCTCCCAAACTGGAGTGGAAGTCCGAGGAGATGAGGAGAGGAGGATGCTCAGGCAGGAACGTGAGGCTCTGGGAGCCCTGGGGAGCGGGGAGCTGGTCAGGAGAGGTGTCCTAGGGGAGGGGTGAGAAATAGCAGGAGTGTGTGTGTGTGTGTGTGTGTGTGTGTGTGTGGTGTGCATGCTGTTACTGTGGTGTGTTTGTGTGTTTGTGATATGTGGGTATGTGATGGGTGTGTATGTGTGTATTGCCTCTGTGGTGTGTGTGTGTATGTGATGGGGTGTGTGTATGTGTGACAGGTGTGTGTGTCTATGGGTGTGGTGTGTGTATCTCTGTTTCCATCTGTGTGTGTGTGTGTGTGATGGGAGGGTGTGTGTGTATTGTCTCAGGTACATATGTGTGTATGTTATAGGATGTATGTGTATGTGTGTGTGGTGTGTGTATCTCTGTGTTTCTATCTGTGTGTGTGGTTTGTGTCTGTGTGTATCTATGTGGTGTGTACCTCTCTGGGGGTGTGTGCGTGTGTGATGTCATCACAGGTACATGTTGGTGGGAAAGGAGGCTGGAGAAGCTGATGAGGGTCGTGTCACTGAGGATGGCCACACCGGTCGTGTTAAATGGTTTTGACTTTGTCCTGAGGAAGGGCTTTCTCTCCTGGTGGCTCAGACGGTAAAGCATCTGCCTGCAATATGGGAGACCCGGGTTCAATCTCTGGGTCAGAAAGATCCTCTAGAGAAGGAAATGACAACCCACTCCAGTACCCTTGCCTGGAAAATCCCATGGATGGAGGAGCCTGATATGCTACAGTCCATGGGGTCGCAAAGAGTCAGACACGACTGAGCGACTTCACTTTCCTTTTGTCCTGAGGGGCCCTAGGAGCCGTGGGCAGGTTGACAGGGGGGACATGATGTGTGGTCAGCCCCTCAGGCAGTCAGGAGGGTGGGGGAGACACCAGAGGGGGAAAGGACTGTCAGGAACAAACTGGGAGGGCCAGTAGGTGGAGGAGGGCCAGAGGCAAAGGGTGGGACAGCAGAGGCATGTGGGTCATTCCTAACACCTTCTGAGGCCCCTGCACACAGGCACGTGCTGGGCGCTGGACATCGGGACTCAAGCCTTGTCTCTGCCCTGCAGTGGCTCACAGGTGTACAACCCACCTCTGCTCCCCACTCCAGGCATTTGGGAGGTTCTAGAATGCTTCTCACATCACTGGGATTTGAGACAAGATCATGCAGCCAAGTGGACAATTTCCTTTCTGATTTCCAGACCTATAATTTGTCAGCCTTGGGAGAGCGGTCACTTAGCACCCAGAGCCAGCAGCTCTGACACCTAGTGGACACACTATAAATACGTGGGGAATGAATGAATGAATGATTGTCGGGTGCCTTCTCCATTCTGTTCAGGGAGCTGATAAGTCCACTGTGGGCGTTCCTGACTGCTTGTAGCAGGAAGCGTCCCTGGTTAGGACCCCAGCCTTGCTCCGCAGATACCAATCCTGTGCGCCCTTAGAGGATGAAGCTTGCAGGCCTCAGTTTTCTTCCATGCTCTGCTGCTCTCCCCCACACCACCGAGCTTAAGTGAGGATGGGGTGGGAGGTGGCTTTGCAGGTGATAAAGCGTGAAGGACCTGTGGCTCACTCATCAGGGAGAGGCTGGGGCGATGGGAAGGCAAGACAGAATCCATGGGAGTGCCAAGCGAGACCACATTCCACAGCAAGAGCAGGGTTCTCAGGCACTTTCCACTTAGTCTCACCCAGGAGGGACCAGGTAACTGTGAGCATAAGTGCCTTAGGGATTGGAGAATTCAATTAAATCCCGATATGCTTCACACTCACCATCCAGTTCCTGCACACCCAACCCAATACCCCTGAACTATCTCAAGCCTGCCCAGCTCCGGCTCCCTTCTCTTTGTATTGTTGCCACTATCTACTGAGATAAATGGAGGTCCCCAAGGAAAATTCTTTCCTTTGAGCCTCACCGACCTCCTAAGCAAAGATGATTTATCTGGCGTCATCGGAGGTTAAAGAGTGGCTCAAAGCCTTGAATGGAAACGAAAGAGTATCTGTTTACTTGGAGAGCTTCTTCTTGTACTCCTTCACAGGAGGCATCGGCAGCATGGACGGAACAAAGCCTGCGACGCGCCGGGCAGGGCAGCCTCAAAGCGGAAGGCAGGGTGATTCACTGGGAGTCAAGGTCTCCCTGAGACTGTGCGGGAATACTCAGTAATGATGATAAAGCACTCAGAAAGTAATGATGTACTTACATGGACATGTGAAGTGCTTTTAATTTTTTTTTTTTGACAAAGACGAAACTGAAGTGGGCAGCTTCAGTGAAACATACACCTCTTTCCCTAACTTATGCTGAGTGGTTGATCGAGGAACGTGCGCGCCCTTGCCGAAGGCATTATCACCAACAAAAGATTCTTTTCAGAGGCCGGGAAGCAGACCTTGGCCTCTATTGCCTTCTCTTGCCTGTGAAAGCATTTCTGTTAATGTGCGGCTTCAGGAGAGGGGGACTCCACCAGTGTCTGCAGGATATGGACGCTTGGCGCAAAACTTGTCGATGGAGGGGGTGAGGTACAGTTGGTGGTGGGATGAGGGAAGCATACCGGATCCTTTTCAGGGGAGAAGGAGTCTAGTTCTGGGCGTAAGTTATCAGATGGGACCCTAAGGAGACCCACAGAGTGGGACATGTATTGGTTAGCTGTTGCTAGAAGCTGCTGTGTAACAAACCACCCCCAAACTCAGTGGTTTTAAACATCACTTATTCTTACAAATTTGTAGGCTCAGCTGGGCAGCTGTGGTTCACTGTGGGTCTGGTCTTTCTTAGCAGGGTGTTCTGCCCCGTATGTGTTAACTCTGGGACTTTGACAGAACAGGCTGCTGCTACCCCAGGGGAGGGATTCTAGTGGCAATGGCAGAACCGCAAGACAACACGGTCTCCTAAAGCATAGGTTTGAAAGTGGCTAACTCACTCCCGTGCATGCCACTGGCCAGAGAAATTTACACGATCAACCTCAGAGTCAGCGGGTGGAGGGAGCAGTCTGTTAGTGACGAGACCACAGCAAGGGTGTGAATAGGGAGGAGTGGGGAGCTGGGGCTGGTCACTTGATTCCCATGTGAAACAGCATCTGTTGAGCATCTCCCACATGCCATTTACTTAGGCTTGTGTACTGTATGCATTTTCCCATGTTTCTTCCCAGATATTCTGGAAAACAGGAGTGATGGCCCCTACTTTAAAGATGAGATTTGACAAGGTAAGGTAACCTGAAGACTCTTACACAGCAGCATGAGATTAAAAGCTAGCTAGGAGACATTACTTTGCCGACTAAGGTCCGTCTAGTCAAGGCTATGGTTTTCCCAGTAGTCATGTATGGATGTGAGAGTTGGGCTATAAAGAAGGCTGAGCACCAAAGAATTGATGCTTTTGAACTGCGGTGTTGGAGAAGACTCTTGAGAGTCCCTTGGACTGCAAGGAGATCCAACCAGTCCAT
>SJYF01000094.1:2612241-2628081 GCA_006410515.1 Procapra przewalskii
CCCTGGGATTTCTTTGGAAGGAATGATGCTAAAGCTGAAACTCCAGTACTTTGGCCACCTGATGTGAAGAGTTGACTCACTGGAAAAGACTCTAATGCTGGGAGGGATGTGGGGCAGGAGAAGGGGATGACAGAGGATGAGATGGCTGGATGGCACCACTGACTCGATAGACGTGAGTCTGAGTGAACTCCAGGAGTTGATGATGGACAGGGAGGCCTGGCATGCTGCGATTCATGGAGTCGCAAAGAGTCAGACAAGACTGAGTGACTGAACTGAACTGAACTGAAGTCTTTCCGACTTCAAAACGCAAGTCTTTTCCACCCCCAGTTCATCCATTCATCCATCAGTCAATGAAACATCCAACCATTCATCCAGCTAGACATCCATCATTCATCCAGCAAAGCATCTATCCATCCATCCATTCATTCAAAATTCCATTCACATAGACATCCTTTTAATCAGTATTTCTTGAGCACTGGTCATAAGAAAGATGATGAGCATGAGAGTAAGTGGATAAAGTGAAAGAGTGAAAAGACAATCAGGTTTTAAAAGTACCTACTATGTGCATAGCACTTTAGATATGACATTCAGCCTAATTCTCACAACAGCCTGAAGATTAGGTGTGGCTTGGCAATGGGGAAAACAAGGCTCAGAAAGGTTTGTCCTTTACTCAAGATCATTCAGCTGGTAAAGGCAGAAAGTGAAAGTAGAAAGTGTTAGTCACTCAGTCATGTCCAACTCTGCGATCCCATGGACAGAAATTCAGTCCATGGGATTCTATAGGCAAGAATACTGGAGTGGGTGGCCACGCCTTTCTCCAGGGGATCTTCCTGACCCAGGCATCAAACATGGGTCTCCCACACCACGGGAAAATTCTTTACCATCTGAGCTACCAGGGAAACCAAAGCCAGAACACAAATCCAGTCCTTCTGAAGCTCAAAGCCCTCTTGTTCCCAGGTACCATGCCACCTGCCCTCCTTAGGCTCGTTGCAGCAGAAGGGCACATAAAGCTATCATTCTTGAGCATTTCATGTATGAAATTTACATCATGTCTCCTCTATCCATGACTCTTGCCCAAGAAAGCCTAAACTGATTGCTACAAAGCTGGAATTTGCTCCATGGCACAGACCTCTGATGGCTAAAGATGGAGAGACTGTGCCAGGAGAGCCAGAACAGATGGCTTCTCTTGGTGCCAAGCTGATGAAGCCCCGTTGGGAGGAATCCTGTGAGAGCATCACCTGTGCTCTGCACGCCCTCCTCAGACTCCTGAATGCTGACGAGAGGCTCATCGTTGCTTCTGGCTGGCTGCAGGGTCTTTCAGAGCCTCTGACGACAGCCTGCTGGGGACTGAGGTCACGGAGCCAGAAGAAGTTAGAGTTAAAAAGCACTTGAGGGGATTATCTTGTCCTAAGGGGGAGACTGAGACAGGAGAGTGTAGCAGGAGCTTCTGGGGCTCCCTCTCGACCACCTGGACCCTCTGGGATCACTTGACCATCTCACACCCACTGCTTCCACTCCCAAGAGCCTGCTGTGGGCCTTTGGCTGAAGGACTGCCATCGGGTACCCGAAGATCACTTAGCTCAAGTACACAAAGGGCTGGAGGTACCAGGAATTGAGGTAAGAGTACCACCACACTTGGCCTCTGAGTGGACAACTCTGAGACGTGTCCCCTGCTCAGGGGTTGCCCCAAAGTTGCCATCTGGGAGACTTTGCTGGGTACCTTGATGGCTCTCTTTCTGACCAGCCCTACTTCCTTGCTCCCTTTCACATTTCTAGTGGGAACACCTCCTAGTGGATTATTTCACAGGCATCCACATTACAGGGGCTGCTTCTGAGGAGCCTCTTCCAAGTCACAGAGGAGAAAAAAACTACTGATCTTGCACCAAGTAGAGTCAATTCAGTTTTATTTACAGCTGGGTTGACCATCTCTGGGTCCAGATGACCCAAAGCCACTGGTGTGATTGGGCTTTAATCAGATGGACCAGGTCGTCAGTCTGATCAGCTCAGCAAACATACTGGCACATCAGCTGTGTGCCAGGAACACCATGGTGTGGGGGCAGAGAGCGGAACATGTCTAGTGAACAAAGAAACCCATTTCATGTGGTCAAGGGTGATGACAGAGGGTGTGTGCAGAGGACACAGGGGGACACTGGGCCTTTTGTGGGTGTGGGATGGGCAGGTAAGGACATTCCTGTAGGAGGGGTACGACTGGGGAGGTGGATGAGTCTGGGTCAGGGAGGCCTTCCTGGGCAGAGGGAACAGTGTGAACAAAGGCATGGAGCCACCAAGCAGCACAGAGTGGCTCAGAGCTGCTAAAATGGCAAGTTCAGGACAGGGAGGGCCGGGAGGCATGACTGGAGGAGCCAGCACGGGCAGCATCGCAGCTTCCTTGTGGGCCACTGGAAGGAGTTCAGCTGTTGCCCTGGGGAGCTCATGTGGAGTTCAGGCAGGATGATGGCTGGAGGCCATTGCCATGGTGATGAGAACCTGAAACAAGGAGATGCTAGGATGGAGGTGGCGCCTGTCTTGTACTTCAGGCTCCAGTCCCATCAAAAACCTCAGATGCCCTCCATCCTGCCTACCTTTCTCACAATGCTGTGTCTTTGGTCCTTCTGGCTCCTCGTCCTAAACTCCTTCACCCTGCTTGACCACTCGGTTCTGCCTCACTCTCCCCTGCCTCACTCACCCTTCAAACCCCAGCTCAAGCTCCACCTCCTATGATAGGCTTTCTCTAACTTCCCACAATCAGATGAGTAATGACATCATCCTCAGCATCCCAGGGACACTCTGTGGGATGTCCCCACTGGTCCAAGAGCCCCTTGAGAGTTGGGGCAATATTTCCATTTCCTGTCCTCTGTGCCCAGCACCACACTTCTTGGCCCACAGATGTGATCTAAAACACTGGGTAAAGAAGAGATGAAAATGACTTCTTGTTAAGGGTTGACTTGGAGACAGGGACCCTACCACTTGTCTGTGACCCTGGTGGCTGGCAGACCTGGTACAGAGAAGGGAACGATGAAACAGGGATTGATTGCCCATCACAGTGTGGGCTGATTAAAGGAGCGTGGTCTCAGGTTTTCTTAGTGAGGTTGCAGGATGCCTCTACCAATGTAGCTTCTAGTGTAGATAAGCTCAGAGTTGTCAGGGGTCCAACGCCAGCATATTCATCACTTACACCACAGTCTAATGCAGGTGTTACTGACCAGGCAACCTGTCCTCTGGCCACTGGGGCCCTTCTATCTGTGTTTCTTCATCCTCAGAGTGCTCTCTCGGTTCAGCCAATGGATAATGAAAAAGCTTGCAGGAGCTCACGGGAGGGGAACACAGGTTGGGCCCAAGAAATGGGACTCTCTGTTTTGCTTACAGTCCTTCAGTCAAAACTCAGTCATTCAGCCACTCAGAACTGGCAAGCAGGAGCATCTGGTCTACCTGCCTGGCCCTGAAGAAAAAGAAAGGAGTTTTGATGAACACATAGCAGCATCTACAACAGGCAAGTAACTTAACCTCTCTGAGTTAGTTTCTACTGTAAATGGGGAGTAATCATACCCACTTCCTCTGTCATTGTGAGGGTTCATTGTGCTAAGACATAGAACGTGCTTTCCACAGGAACTGGCAGCTTGGGAAATGTTAGCTTGATCTCCATTTTTCTTTAAAAAAATTTTGCTTTTAAAATTATTTTTGGCTGTGCTGGTGCTTTGTTGCTGCAAGGGCTTATCTCCAGTTTCAGTGCATGGGCTGCTCATGCTGTGGCTTCTCTTTTTGCAGAGCATGGACTCCAGGGCACACGGGGTTCAGTAGTTGTGGCCCATGGGCTTCATTGCTCTGGGGCATGTGGGATCTTCCTGGACCAGGGATTGAACCTGTGTCTCCTGCACTGGAAAGCAGTTTTTTTTTTTTTTTTGTACCAGTGAGCTACCAGGGAAGCCCTCACCATCCTTCTTAGACTGCTGTTATCAAGCCTGGGCTCAGCACTATCATGTGGGAATTGAAAGCATCATCGTCTTTAGCAGCATCTCAGAGAATCTCCCCCTCTAGACCAGGAAGAAACCCCACAGACCCCCTTTCCACAGGCAGTCTGAGACCAAGCTCTTTCATCTTCCCCAGACTGGATGTAGAAGCAACATAGACCAAGGGGCTCTGAGAGCCTGCATTAAGCTCCAGCCTTGGGCCAGGCTGTGTGTTCTTGGCCTGCAGATGTTTCCTAGTCATAGCCTGTCCTCTGTGCCCTGGCGAGTGTTGCCATTGTTATTCAAAGTACCCTGAAAAATAAACTTTATTGAATCCATTTCCACCCTGAATGGAAACACGAAAGTCTGCCTCTTTCAACAGAAAAGCTTTCAGAGGTTCCCACCCCTCATCAAATTCCTCCTTCTTTAAATAAAAGACTCCCTTTTCTCCCCCTCTTTCTCCCTCAGCAGCGTTGTTCAGCAGGCGGTATTATGCGGAGGTTTTTCTACAGCAGGAGCCTTTGGTGACCCTAGTCTTAGGGAACTGCTTAAGCATTCAATAATAGCCCGTACAGTGGCTCTCTAAAAATAAACATCTGCTTACAAAGAATTTAACCTGGGCACGTCACATTTTAGAGGCAAGGGCATCCTTAATGGACTCTCAGTGCAGAGCCGAAAAGGAGTCCATTGCAGCTGAAAACTGACATCCTCTAGTTGTCATGATACCAGGGATGTTGTTAACAGCTGGGCCAGATGGACTCCGAAGGGTGGTGGTGATGGCGGCTCGCCAGGAGCCGGGAAAGAAAAGGAGCCCCCCTGCCTGAATTCTTGGGGAGAATCTTCTTTGTAAGGCCATCTCCTCCTCTGTGTGGGGTGCCTGGGGCAGATTCTTTAATCGTTGGACCTTCCTTGGCCCAGCCATGAAGAGGGAGGGGTCTCCTGCATTGCAGGCAGATTCTTTACCAGCTGAGCCACCAGGGAAGCCAAGTTATTGAAACCGATTGAAAAGATGAGATGCCATGTGCTGGGTCCCAGGAGGCAGAACTGGGAAGCACCCAAGAGCGTGGTTTGTTCTTGTTGTTGTTGTTCAGTCACTAAGTCATGTCCTACTCTTTGCAACCCCACCAGCTTTCACACGCCAGGCTTCCCTGTCCTTCACTGTCTCCTGGAGTTTGCTCAAATTCATGTCCATTGAATCAGTGATGCTGTCTAACCATCTCATCCTCTGTTACCCTCTTTTTCTTTTGTCCTTCAATCTTTCCCAGCAGCAGGGTCTTTTCCATCGAGCCAGCTCTTTGCATCAGGTGGCCAAAGTATTGGAGCTTCAGCCTCAGCATCAGAGCCTGGTTGGAAAGACCCAAACATTCAGTGGGGTTTGTTTGAAGTCAGTTTGAACAACTGATGTTACAAGTGTCGTTTCTCAGGTTCTGCCCACCACAGCCTGGTGAGAATGTGACCTGGTTTCTGAGATGAGGAAGCCGTGGCTCTGAACTGGGATTATGTCATCCAGGCTGTAGGGTAAGAGGAGTTTAATATGAGTCCCTTAGAGTCCACTGACTCAGAATTTCTTCCCTGTAACGCACAACCTGAAAAGAATAACCAGTAGCCTGTTCCACTGGACTGCTCATCAGCGTAAATGCTACCAGTTTACAAGGCAGAAAATGCTTACATGATACATGGGTCAGGTGAGGGGAGCCATGCTGAGGTCTCTGCTCAGTTGTGAAGCTCCCTGTGGTTGACCAGTTAGAGGGCTAGGCAAGGACAAGAGTTGGTGATGGTAGGGAAAGACCCAGAGTTTCATACCTAGATATTGCAGCCACTTTGGAAAAGTCCTGCAGTTTCTCAAATGGTTAAACATAGACTTATGATATGATCCCTGTAGTTCCTTGGATGGCAAGGAGATCAAACCAGTCAACCTTAAAGGAAATTAAGCCTGAATGTTTGTTGGAAGTACTGATGCTGAAGCTCCAATACTTTGGCCACCTGATGCGAAGAACCAACTCATTGGAAAAGACCTTGATGCTGGGAAAGCTTGAAAGCAAAAAGAGAAGGGGGCAACAGAGGATGAGATGGTTGGAGGGCATCATCGACTCAATGAACGTGAGTTTGAGCAAACTCAGGGAGATAGTGAAGGACGGGGAGCCTAGTATGCTGCAGTCCATGGGGTTGCAAAGAGTTGGACACAACCAAGCGACTGAATGACAGCAACATGATCCAACAATTCCACTCCTAGGTATAGACAACCAAGTGTAATGAAAATGTGTCCATGTAAAAACTTGTGTATGAGTGTTCACAGCAGCATTGCTCATAATAACCAAAAGGGGGAAACAACCCAAATGCTCATCAATAGGTGAATGGATAAACAAATGTGGCATGCCTGTGTGAGTTCTCCACTTCTACCGGAGTGGGTAGCCACTCCCTTCTCCAGAGGATCTTCCTGACTCAAGGATTGAACACAGGTTTCCTGCATTGTATGCGGATTCTTTACCATCTGATCCACCAGGGTCTGCATTGCGAAGGAATATTACTCATCCATAAAAAGGATGAAACACTGACATGCTACATTGTGGAGGCATCTTGAAAACTCCTTAGGTTAGATGAAAGAAGTGAATCACATAAGACAGTATAATGAATGACTCCTCTTTATATAAAATGAGCACACTAGACAAATAGAGATAGGAGTATAGAGGTAGGAAAAAGATTAGAGTCTGCTTGGATTTAGGGGAAGAGGGGAATGAGGGTAACCCTAAAGGGTACAGAGTTTATTTTTTGAGGTGATGAAAATGATCAAAATTGACTGTGATGATAACAGGACACATCTGAGAATATACTAAAAATTGTGGACTTGTACAGTTTAAATGGATCAGTTGTATAGTATGTGATCCTGTTTCAACAAAACTGTTATAAAAAGAGGAGTTGGAGAGGGTGGGTGCCTAAAAAAGAAAATTGGGGTGCCATTTCCAGAAGACTAGGAAATAGATGCTAGGCAGACACAAGCAGTCAATGTCCACTTTTGCTCGGCTTTTTAATCATGCCTGGGCTTCCCTCATAGCTCACTTGGTAAAGAATCCGCCTGCAATGCAGGAGACCCCTGTTCGATTCCTGGGTCAGGAAGATCCACTGGCGAAGGGATAGGCTACCCACTCCAATATTCTTGGGCTTCCCTGGTGGCTCAGCTGGTAAAGAATTGGCCTGCAGTGTGGGAGACCTGGGTTCAATCCCGGGGTTGGGAAGATCCCCCAGAGAAAGGAAAGGCTACCCATTCCAATATTCTGGCCTGGAGCATTCCATGGACTATATATGTGACTCTTTGGGGTCACAAAGAGTCAGACACTACAGAGAGACTTTCACTCACTTCACTTAATCATGTATAAGGATTAAAGGATAACACAAGCAAAGGAGCCTCTCATTTTTATTCATTTTTGGCCGTCCTGGGTCTTCGATGCTGCATGCAGTCTTTATCTAGTTGCGGTGCTCAGGCTTCTCATTGTGACGGCTTCTCTTGCTGCTCAGCATGGGCTCCAGGGCACAGGGCTCAGTAGTTGGGGCTCCCAGGCTCTAGAGCATGTGATCTGCAGGTGTGCACAGGCCTCGTTGCCCCGCAGCCTGTGGGATCTTCCCGCATCAGGGATCGAACCCATGTCCCCCACACTGGCAGGCGAATTCTTTACCACTGGATCACCAGGGAAGTCCTCCTTCCTGCTTTGAAGTCGGAAACTGATGTAGGCCAGCATTTGTGAGAGGCAGAAAGCAGGTGAGACGTGTCCCATGGTCAACAACTTGGAGGAGTGCTGGGGTCCTGTAGGAGATCTCTCCCATCTCTCGCACGAATGCTGTGAGCCTGGCTGAGACACTCCTCCCCACTCACCAGTGAGTGTCTGGAGAGGTCAGTTTTATAAGGAACCCGTTTGGGAAACATTTGAGCCTGTTATCATCTGAGGCCCCAGAACTTGATTCAGATAGTGAAGGACAGGGAAGCCTGGTGTGCTGCAGTTCACGGGGTCACAAAGAGTCAGACACAACTGAGCAGCTGAGCAACAGCAGTGGCAATAGTCACACCTGAGATGCTCCTGTTGATTCAACCTGAAGTCCTCATTGTGTGAGGACTGGCCCCTTTCAGCCTGCCTTTCAGCCAGCAGCTCTTACACAGTACTCCAAGGCTACTTGGGCATGGGCACCAGGAGGCTGGCATGGCTGGGAAGGCCCCTCGTGTGTCGCGGAGCAGGCCAGTGCGACTGTGTGGCCTGGGGGTCTTGCTCTGTCATGGAAGCACCAAGCCCTGACCATTCCCAGGGAAGAGACTTCACGCTGTTGAAGCCCAAGCCAGCCTCAGACAGCGGAGGGCGCTGGTCTCTGACATGGAGTCCCCTCCAGTGGCTGCCCTCCAGGTGCCCTGCTCAACCTCTTCAGGACCACTCACTTGACCTTTCTGAAGACATGCTTCTTTTTATGACATGGACTCATACTGCCTATTTCCTGACTGACAAAGTTGTTTAAGCAAGATGTGTTTTGTGAGAACACCGGGCAGAGTAGCCGAGTAAATAAATAGATGCTCATTAAAACTTTTCATCATCATCATCCAGGGAGGGGTGATCAGCCCTTTCCAGGTCACTCAGGCAGACAGAGCCGTCTGCAGAGTGTCAGGAGCAATATCCTTCTCGTGCTTCCTGGAATTGGAAAGTGGCATTCTCCCATGTTTTCTGGAGGAAACTGAGGTGTGTCCTGATGACTCGGCTGGGGTCAAGGTCCCCTCCAAGGATAGTTTTCAGCCCAGATGACTCAGAGTCTTGTCTTTTTCCCTGGTGAGCACCCGAATTCCCCCAAGGTGAGCCTGGCACTGCTTCAGCAGGAGACCTGGCAGGGTGTTAATGAGGGGCCCGTTTAAAAGCCAGAAAACATCACCCCCCAGACATTCGCCTGATATATTCATGCCATAGGTCATTGGCTGGGGTGCCCTAATTAACGGGATCTGCCTGTCGGGGCTGGTTTGAGGGTGGTGTGAGTCTGTGGAGATGCTCACTGCTTCTGTCAGACTAGGCAGAGACGATGGGAGAATGAACTCTGGGAGGATGAGCCCTGGGCTGCTGGCCCAGCAGAGGGCAGGGGCTTGGGGGCCAGTTCCTGGAGCCAGTCGAGGAGTGGCCTGTGCCCGGCTGACAGTCCCGGTTGTCAAGTAGGTGTTTTGGTGCCGGTAGGAGAGAGGAATTTATTGAGGGCTTGCTATTTGCCTGGCACAGGGCTACATGCTGGGGAACCAGCAGCGGGGAAAGTGGGCAGAAATCCCTGCCCTTGTTTAGCCTGCAGTTGGTTGCAGAAATAAGCCACTAAGAAAGCCAATCCTAGAGTGTGGTGGAGGGTCACACGTGCTGCTGGGGAAAGTCGAGCAGGACCGGGCGTGCATGGCGGGGGTAGTGCTGCAGGGAGGGGGTGGGGGGACCATGGCTCCGGGTCCACGAGGGATGGGTGGCCAAGGGGGCAATGGGCACCAGTGGACAGGCTGTGGGGTGGCGGCTTGGTGAAACCTCGGTGGAAAGCAGAGCCTCTGGAGGGAGGACGTGAGTGCTCGTGAGTGATGGCTCCTCTGCTGAAGCTTCCGACTCAATTGCACGGATGCCCTGAAGGGCAAAAACTAGACTCCGTTTTGCAACACCCACCTGCATGTCCCACAGAGGCTCCTTTCCAGGGTGCAGGCCAGGCAGTGGGAAATTCATTAAAATGAACGTGGCGTTTGTCTTGTGACAAGCAATGTGAACTGTGCTGCATCTGGGGCTGTTAAAAGCGTTTGTTTGGTAAACATGCACATTCGCTGTGTATCACACATTTTGTGGCCATTGTCGCATTTCTACATTTCTGGCCCTCTCTTTACTTCTGAAAAAGTAACTCTGATCCCTGAGCTGCCCATTCAACATGGATTAAACACTTCTTTTTCTGGGTCTCTAACTGTCTTTTTCCTTTTTTAATATCAGCTTTGTTGAGTAGAATCCACATACCATACAATTCACCCATTAAAAATATAAATTCTATGGCTCTTATCATATTCACAGAGGTATGCAACCATTACAATGTTAAAACATTTTCATCATCCCAGAAGAAATCCTGTGCTCAATAGCAGTCACTCTCTGGATTAAATACTTCTTTCTTTTCTCCAGTAATCTTGGGCTTCCTTTGTGACTCAGCTGGTAAAGAATCTGCTTGCAACACATGAGACCTGGGTTTGATCCCTGGGTTGGGAAGATCCCCTGGAGAAGGGAAAGGCTACCCATTCCAGTATTCTGGCCTGGAGAATTCCATGGACTGTATAGTCCATGGGGTCACAAAGAGATGGACACGACTGAGTGACTTTCACTTCATTTTTCTTTTTTTAAAATTAGGTATCTTTTCCCCCCTAATATTTTGGTCAGGTCTTGGAGCATGTAGGATCTTAATTTCCTGTAAGTAACAACAGTAATAGTGTTATAATGAACAGCACAGGGAATATTTGAACCCACGTCCCCTGCATTGGCAGTGCGGAATTTTAGCCAGTGGACTGCTGGGGAAGTCACTTAAACACTTCATGATTGCTGACTTCATGCCCAGCATCATCCCAGGTGCCAGAGGTAGGGCAGTGAGTAAGACAAGAAGGTATGCTCTCCTGGAACTCGTGGTCATGATGGGTAGCGACAGATAAGGAGAATACGCTGTAGGTCAGATGGTAGGATGTGCTGTGAAGACAAAGCAGAGATGGGGGACAGAGAGTTGGGGAGTAAGACAGAGCCTAGGAAGGGAAATGGGGAGCGTGGTGGAGGGAATAGGACCTGGGGGTTCCTGCCTTGGAGTCCATGGGGATGAGAAGTGCCATGGGAACTCAGATGCCTTGGGGTGGCCTGATGTGACCCGAAAGAGAGACCAAAGCCATGGTCCTCCCCACCCCATCCCTGCAGCACTACCCCTGCCATGCACGCCCGGTCCTGCTTGATTTTCCCCAGCAGCACGTGTGGCCCTCCACCACCCTCTTTGCAGGTGCCTTGGGGTGGCCTGATGTGACCTAAAGGAGAGGCGCTGTGTCATTTGTCCCCAAGACCTCCAGGGACCTGGAGGCAGTGAGGCACTGCGTGGTGGAGGCTGTGGAGTAGGGGACTGGGGGTCTGCCAGGGGCTGCCTCGGGGCTCGCTCTCCACCCCTGCTAAGGGTGCCCTGGGAAGCCCAAGGCAGGAAGGCTTCATCAGAGTCGACAGAGCTGCTACACTTGGTTGGGGTTTGCAATGGTGTGGGGAGGCAGAGAAGACCTATGTCCACTGCCTGGCTGAAGGCTTGCTGTGTCTCCCTCCTTCTGAGGCCATTCTCTGGCCCCCAGGGCAGTGGAACCACCAGGGTGCTAGTGGCCTGATTTTAATTCTCAGCCAACGAGGATGGGCAGTCGGTGGATGAATGCCCAGGCTCGTTTGCTTCTGGAGGAGAGGTTTTGGGGCGTGATCTATGAAGTTTCGCCCAGGGACCCCGGAGCCACGCTTTGCAGGTTCTCCTCCTGTCTAGTGTCCCTTTCTCATAACCTACGTGTTCTTCCTGGGATCATCTCTCAAATAAACTACTTGCACCTAAATCCTTGTCTCAGGCTCTGCTTTTCAGAAGCCCAAACTAAGGTGGGGAGAGGCAGTCGATCCACATCATTGCGTTCAACCCACAGGCTTCCACCAGTTTGCAAGTGCTGCCGGTGGCGGGGTGTGGAAAGTGCTGTTAGGCGGTTCTGGGTCTCTCCCCACCTGAGCTTCGTGGGGGACGTGGTGCAGATCGTCTCTGAGTGCCTTTTCCTCCCACCTCAACTTGCCCTGTATGCCAGGGCTGTCAGCCCTCCTCAGTCTCTTGATGGTCTGAGTTCTTGTCC
This sequence comes from Procapra przewalskii, assembly GCA_006410515.1. Lineage (NCBI taxonomy): Eukaryota > Metazoa > Chordata > Mammalia > Artiodactyla > Bovidae > Procapra > Procapra przewalskii. Next base: position 2,624,050 of record SJYF01000094.1, read on the forward strand.
AAGTTCCTGGTCAAGAGCTCAAAGTTCATAAAGAAACAGCGTCAGAAAAGATCACAAGCATTAGAAAGTGAGATTCAAATCTCACTTCCAGGCTTTTAAGAAACACCACCTTTGCAAGCATCCAGCCATGAGACCTGGGCAGGGCTCCAAGGCCTCTCTGAGCTGTGCTCCCTTCTTCCGTGAAATGGGCGTGACCCTCCCCATCACAGCTTGCTGTCGTCCCATTGCAGCAATCTGCAATCAGCAAATCCCACTGATGGGCAGCGCATGGCTTGTGGCGATGGTCATCCTCGGTGAGAACCCAAGGTCCTGAGTGTGAGGTCATGGGGGTGAGCTAGAACTGGGGTTCCCACATCCCAGATTTCCAGCATCTCAAATAGCTAAACCATGGATTCACTCATTCAGTGCTTTTTCTTCTCTCTTGCATAAAAGAAAACAAAGAAAGAGAAGTTGTGCAGTCGTGTCCGACTCTTTGCATCCCCGTGGACTGGACCATCCTACCAGGCTCCTCCACCCATAGAATTTTCCAAGCAAGAGTACTGGAATGAGTCGCCATTTCCTTCTCCAGAGGATCTTTCTGACCCAACGATCAAACCCAGGTCTCCTGCATAGCAGGCAGTTGCTTTACTGTCGGAGCCACCAGGGAAGCTTTCTTGCATGAGGGCTCCCAAATTCCCAATCTGGCCCATGAAACTGGAAGCGGTGTCATCCTTCCACCTTGCTAGGGAAAAGCTAAGGAGCCCTGTCCCACACCTCACCCTCTGGGGGAGGATTGAGGTAGGAGCACCCTTTCTTTGAAAGCTTCTCCCTCTTCCAGGGAGAAGGAGAGCTGAGCGGTCCAGGACTGGGTCTCACTTGGGCAGTGTTAACAGGACACCATTGCTGCGCCTGTGTCCAGCAGTGGCTCACATGCCACAGTCCATCTCCGGGGGGCACTGTTCACCACGTCACCATGGAGCAAAATCAGGACACGCGTCCAGCACGGTCCCCACCCGGTGGCCACTCACAAAGCTTCTATCCGAGTGTGTGTAGCCCGGGAGCCTGTTCCCAAACTCTAGGCCTATAATCAACCTTGGACTGATTTTAAATTACAAATTTCGACTCTCCGACATGGTGGCTATGCTTTTCCTTGTGAACTGTTTTAAATGCACTTCCAACAGTGCAGGATATAAACAAACATGAGATTCTTTTTTGGGATAGAGAGAGAAGGATGAATTTTGTTTTTGTTTCATGTCATTCTGTTTAATCATCATGGCTAAATGTATAACTAAATGAGATTTTTTTTCTCTCGCTCTAAAAGCAATCTGGCACAATTAGACGGCTCTACTGTCTTTTGCTTCCCAAAGTTTTTCACACAGAATGGTTCTGTGGTCAGGTCTCTATTTTATAAATAAACTCCCAAACTAGGGAGGCCTCTTTGTGTGAAGACTTGTCCTGTTTTTTGAGTAGGAAAATGTGATAACCTTCAAGGGACGCAAGATAGGTTTAGGGCCAGCTGGGATCCCTGTTCGGCCACCAAGTGGCCACCAGGACTTGGGCAAGTCACAGCATCCAGGGAGACCTCAGTTTCCTCGTCTGTGAAATGACATGGCTGAAAGAGATGATTGGAAAGGCTCTTTCTAGCCCTAGTTTCCCTCCCCCCTCCACCCTGCCCAGGTCTCTACTAAATGAATCAAAACGGTTGTTAGTGTGAGTGCTGACATAAATACCCATTTCCCATAGCTCTGAAATCTCCAGGTCAGATTTCATGCTTACCTGCCCCATGGAGATTGAATCTGCCTGCTGGGATGAAGTCTTTGTACGCAGATTCTTAAAGGATAATAAGTTCTTTTCTTATCTGGCAGTGCACTAGGGATAAGATGACTGTAATTTCTTGTCTGCAAGGACTCGGCTTCAAAAGGAGAATTCCTACTTGCAGAAGCTCGGGGACAGCAGCGACAAGAAAAACGTATGTGAAATTAGAGAGAAGACAGAAAGACCCAGGCATAGCTATTCTGGATATTTTCCATCATTCAGATTGTCTAGGAAATAGGGAGAGCCCATTGTCTGCTTCAAAAACCCGTCAGGAAATTATTAAAAATTCTGAATTCCTGTATAATCACCAAATCTCCTAAGTGTACAAATTACACATGTGGTGAATGGGAGTAAATTTATTAATAGAAACTGATTCGAAATGAACTAAAAGTTGGGCACTCTTTGTTGTGGTGCTAAATGAGGCTTGAAAAGAGGAATCTTTGAAGTAGACACATCTGTTATACTTGAAGGGAGAGGAAAACCTATCAATAGATTGTTGGGACATTTCTTTTTCTTTTCAGTTGTATTGAAAAAGCAATATGACAGCCATATTAAAGAAAACTGTGAAAAACCGCTTAAGTCTGAATATCCAAATCTTCCAATACTTCTTTTTGTTTTTCTATGTTTTATTATAATAAGTGTCTGTGAGCACGCATAGTTTTATAGCAGTGTAAACACAACGTGGGCTTCCCAGGTGAAACAGTGGTAAGGAATCCACCTGCCAATACAGGAGACGCAAGAGCCGTGGATTCGATCCCTGCATCAGGAAGATCCCCTGGAGTAGAAAAGGGCAACCCATCCCAGGGTTCTCGCCTGGGAAATCCCGTGGACAGAGGAGCCTGGCGGGCTGCAGTCCACGCGGTCGCAAAGGCTGAGCATGCATGCACGGCAAACACGGTGCACATAATATTCGATGTGCTAATCTTTTCCTTTTAACAACACATCATGAACATCTTTCCTGGTGGTGAAAAAGCATTAGTTGCTCAGTCGTGTCTCACTCTTTGTGACTCTGTGGTCTGTCCATGGAATTATCCAGGCAAGGATACTGGAGTGGGTTGCCATTTCCTACTCCAGAGGATCTTCCTGACCCAGGGATTGTTCCCACATCTCCTGCACTGGAGGCAGATTCTTCACTGTCTGAGCTACCAGGGGTACAATCCGTTTGTTACCATAATGTTTCAAAGCTGCATAATATTCCTGCCTATGGAATTCTACCAACTGAGGTCATCATTCCCCGAGAGTAATATTCTTGCATTTTCTCCCCTCCATTTTCACTGATGCTGACCAAGTTTCAGGTGATAAATTCCCCCTCCCCCGTCTCTTGAATTAGTCCCAGGAAGGAAGATTAGATGCAAAAGCACATTTAAGGTTTTTGATTGCTATCGCCATTTGCCATTCTAAAGTAGTCCATTATAAACCTGTACTACAGGCTCAATCTCTCCCTGCACTACTTCAGCTCAGTCTCACTTGCCTTGCGTAGGACCATTTAACATATTTTTCCCCTAATTAATTGCCATAACATGTATCTCCAGGGTGTTTTAAATGATCTGATCATTAGCTAGAATGACTGTTTTTCCTTGGGTTTACTGTTTGTGCGCCTTCTTCAGTGATTGTGTACATACTCTTTCTTTCATCTCTGTGTGTGTGTTTTGTCTGCACTGGGTCATCATTATGGCTTATGGGCTTAGTTTCCCCATGGCATGTGGGATCTTAATTTCCCGACCGGGGATCAGACCTGGATCCCCTGCTTTGGAAAGAGGATTCTTAGCTACTGGACCGCCAGGGAAGTCCCTGTGCGTCTCCTTTGTTCTTCCTCCAGCAGTGGCAGTGGTGGCCCCAGCAGGAGAGGCGGTCACTGCTGCGAGAGTGACTGGCGTGGACACGGTGGCAGCCACAGCAACAGCGGTGGATTCGTGGTGGCCGTGGAGGAGCGGTGATGGCTGCCGCAGCAGCAGAGGCAGCCTCGGTGGCGGTGCTGTCTGTGATGCATCGTAGCATCAGGAGCAGCAGGCCTGGGAGCGGCCACGACCATGGCTGCGGGGTGCCGGGCTGGAGGTGAGATGGGCCAAGGCCTGGGCCCTTTGTGGCAGTGCCTGCGCTGCAGCCAACATCTCCTTGAGGAGCAGAGTACAAAGAGATGACAAAGAACTGAAAATGACCGCAGGCCTGCGCAGTTGGGGCAAATTATGGACAAGATGCCAAAAAAGACCAGACGCCCGGAGGCCGCTTCTGAGGAGT
>SJYF01000094.1:2628188-2660951 GCA_006410515.1 Procapra przewalskii
GCGCTTTCCCTCCCACAAGTTGCAGCTCAATCCCCAGCAAAGCCTTGGCTGAATTTCTCGTCTGGCTTCTCATCACTTCCTATTGATGAAGGAGTCCAGAGTGCTGGTTGGTAACAACAGCAGTTGTTAACAGTAACAACAGTAACGGAGGCAGCAGTGGTAGGAGGGTCTTGCTCGCGGTACAGTGACGGGACCACTGATATGAGCAGTGATGGTGACAGCAGCAGCGGTAGCAAGAGTACTCAGCAGCAGCGGTAACAGTACTCAGCAGCAGCGGTGACAGCACTCAGTGGCAGTGGTGACAGTACTCAGTGGCAGTGGTAACAGTACTCAGCAGCAGCGGTGACAGCACTCAGTGGCAGTGGTAACAGTACTCAGCAGCAGCAGTAACAGTACTCAGCAGCAGGGGTGACAGTACTCAGCGGCAGTGGTGACAGTACTCAGCAGCAGCAGCAGTGGTAACAGCACTCAGCGGCAGTGGTGACAGTACTCAGCAGCAGCAGTATCAAGAGTACTCAGCGGCAGCGGTAACAGTACTCAGCAGCAGCAGCGGTAAGTAAGCTCACTCAGCAGCAGTGGTGACAGTACTCAGTGGCAGTGGTGACAGTACTCAGTGGCAGTGGTAACAGTACTCAGCAGCAGCGGTGTCAGTACTCAGCAGCAGCAGTAACAGTACTCAGCAGCAGCAGTAACAGTACTCAGCAGCAGCAGGGGTGACAGTACTCAGCGGCAGTGGTGACAGTACTCAGCAGCAGCAGTATCAAGAGTACTCAGCGGCAGCAGTAACAATATGCAGCAACAGCAATAACAGTACTCAGCAGCAGCAGTGGTAACAGCCCTCAGCGGCAGTGGTGACAGTACTCAGCAGCAGCAGTGATAACAGCACTCAGCGGCAGTGGTGACAGTACTCAGCGGCAGTGGTGACAGTACTCAGCAGCAGCGGTAACAGTACTCAGCAGCAGCAGTAACAGTACTCAGAGGCAGGGGTAACAGTAGTCAGTGGCAGTGGTGACAGTACTCAGCAGCAGCAGTGGTAACAGCACTCAGCGGCAGTGGTGACAGTACTCAGCAGCAGCAGCAACAGTACTCAGCAGCAGGGTAACAGTACTCAGCGGCAGTGGTAGCAGTACTCAGCAGTAGCAGCGGTAATCACTCACAGTTGTTGATGTTTAGTTGCTCAGTCATGTCCCACTCTAGTGACCCCATGGTCTGTAGCCTGCCAGGCTCCTCTGTCCATGGGATTTCCCAGGCAAGACTACTGGAGTGGGCTTCCTTCTCCAGGGGATCTTCCCGGTCCAGGGATCAAACCCACATCTCCTGCATCGGCAGGAGGATTCTTGAGGCACAGAGCGGCCCCGTAGTAACAGTACCCACAGTAATAGTGGTGCTGATGGGAGAGGTCATACCAGCAGCAATGGTACTGGTGGGTTTGGTGGCTGCTGTGGTAACAGCCCTGAGCACTGAATGTTAGTACCCAGTATTCAGACCCCCCAACAACTCTGTGAAGCTTCCCAAGACCTACCTTTTATGGACCAGGAAACAGAGAGGCAAATACTTGGCCACGTGGCCTGCAGAGTATGACTGTGCCCTCTTGCTGTCTTCCTGGGGAGCCCTCATGTTCCCTTAACCCCACGAGAACACACTTACAATCATCTCCTGCGTGCCTGCCGTGTGCCAGGCCATGGGGACTCAGGGATGAGTGGGCAGGGGACCCTGCCCTCCAGAAACCAGCCCTTCCCTTCTGTGGGGGGGCTGATCCACCTGCAGAGGCGCAGGCAGGAGGGTTCAAGCCCCAGAAGGGCCACCCCATGTGGAGGGGCAGGAGGCAGGAGGAGAGGTCCCAAGAGAACTGAGCGGAGGGGAGGAGTAGGGGTCCTGATGCCAGGGAAGCTGAGTGCTAAGATTCCTCGGAGGCTTGGGTGACCAGGGGCCTGACCCTCAGTGGGGGGTGAGAGTGGGCACTGATTCAGAAAGTAGGGGCTGATCCTGGTGCAGCCGGAGGCCACCCTGCTTCATTCTGGGGCTTCCACTGATAAGCAAAGGCTTCTTCCCCTGGGTGTGGATTTTATCCATCTTGTATTCTCCCTAGAACCCAGCTTTGGGCTATGCAGCCATTTAGCAGGTGGAGGGGTCAATGCACAGCGTAGCCGCAGTAATCTGGCCTGTGAGCCCCCGCTCAGGCTCCTCCCTTGGCTTCCCACGCACTTAGGCTGGAGTCCAGCCTGCAGGTCCCACAAGGTGGTCTGGCTCCCAAGTCATCGGAAGAGGAGGTGGTTGGGAGTTTGGGGCCCAAGTCTTAAAGAGGTGAACAGGCCCTGGAACCAGCTACGCGGGTTGAAATCCCCGCTCTGCCACTTACTGGCCAAGCACTGGACCCCATTCACTCATTCAGCACAGATGGAAGGAGAATCTACTTCCTAAGATTAAATAAGATGATGCATCCCGGACATCATTCCTGGCACAGGGCTGTTACTGCTATGAGTATTTTCTCCACAATTGTTGATTCATCCAGGGGCCCCAAATGAATAAGTCCTCATTAGAAAGTGACCCGAAACGCCCCTCCCTCACATGCTCTGGGAAGAGCCCTTGTAGTCTGGACTGATGGTGGCCCCCACAGCAGACAACAGATGCAAATGCTGTGATCATCCCTCTGAGGCTTAGAGAGACCCAGCCAAGCTCTTTTCATTTTTTGAAAAAAAAGAAAAAAGAAAGAAAGCAATCTCACTTAAGAAAAGAGGAAAACTGGCCTCGTCTCAGTTTATCTGAAACCTTTTCATATTTTCAGCTTTAATAAGATGTGACGGAAGCTGACATTTTGCAAGCACCAAGAACTCGCGTCACTTTGAAAACTTGCAAGTTGATTTGAAGAAGCACCAAGAGGTAGCCAAGACGCGCTCTGCTCACAGATGGTGGGGGATTAGGTGCCAGTTTGCCGAAAAGCTTGGAATCGGCAGACGGTGGAGGGCAGCTGGTGGAGGCCACCCGCCGGCAGGCAGCATGGGCCCCCCGGCAGGAGGGCCTCGAGGCCTGGGCCACGGCTCACCTGGCCCAGGTGAGGGGCCTCCGGGTCCTCGCTCAGTCTCCCTGTAGGACTGAGGGACTTGCTAGTTCCTGATGCAAGCAAGGCCCAGAACTCAGGCTCAGCTCCCATTCTTGCTACCACCTAGCTTTGAAGACATCATGTCTTTGGGCCTGAATTTTCTCATTGGGAGAAAGAAGGGAGAGAATACTGACATAGAGCAGTAAGAACAGCGGCTTGGTGGGCTTGTTGTAAGGAGCAAAACCACCCCTTTAAATGATAAAGTCTAGTTAAAGTGAAAAAAAGAGAAAGTGTTCATTGCTCAGTTGGTCTGCCTCTTTGCGACCCCATGGATTGTATCCTCTGTCCATGGGATTCTCTGGGCAAGAATACTGCAGTGGGTTGCCATTCTCTTCTCCAGGAGATCTTCCTGACCCAGGGATTAAACCCTGGTCTCCTGCGTTATAGGTGGAATCTTCATCATCTGAGCCATCAGGGAGGCCCCAAATATCTAGCTAAATAACCCCCTAAAATGAGTTGACATGGGACAGCAAGGGCACATGGGGTCCAGGGGGAATTTATAACTAATTATGTGGCTCAGCTGGTAAAGAGTCCGCCTGCAATGCTGGAGGGCTGGGTTCGATCCCTAGGTTGGGAAGATCTCCTGGAGAAGGGAAAGGCTACCCACTCCAGTATTCTCACCTAGAGAATTCCATGGACTGCATAGTCCATGGGGGTCTCAAGAGTCAGACACGGCTGAGCTACTTTCACTTTCATGGAATATATACAAGGAGCCTCTGTTCCGCTCTTCTGGGTATCAGCTGACCCGAGAACTGGGGCGGCAAAGATGAGCACCTCCCAGGAGTTTTGACACCGGCTCCTCAGTTCGCAGGGGAGAGATGACAGGGCTGCTCAGAGGAGGAGAGGGGAAGAGTCCACGGGTGCAGGGGACAAAGGAGGGCCCATGCAGGGGAAGGCATCCAGACACAAGGCACAGCAGGGCCAAGCCACAGCCCAAGTGGGCGAGGCCTGTGGGGAAATGGTCCCTGAGCCGTCCACGTGACCGGGACTCAAGGGAGGCCCGGAGGCTGGGAAGGAGGCCGACCGGGGGCTTCAGTCCCTTCCAAACACACGAGGATTTCGCAGCTGTCTGGCTGCGTTCTGGGCCTGTCAGACGGTTGAACTGCACTTGCATGACATGCTTGGGTCTTTCCACATCCTTCCCCTGGCCCGGGGACTGAGCTTCTCCCACGACGTCAGACTTGAGGCCCAGAGGTGGCTCTGAGATAGCGTGTCCTCTCCTCTTGAGTTGACAAGGACAGAGACCAGTTCCCCTCTTGAGTGAGTCCTGGCTCCCTGAGACGGGAGTGTGCAGGGCCTGAGCTGTCCCCTGCCAGGCGCACAGGGAGACACAGGGAGAGGCTTGGTGGCTTAATCTTGTTCCCTGATGCTCCAGGTCCCTGCCCAGCACACCGCACCTGGCCTCTGAACGATCTCTCCTTACCCTGCAGCCTCAGGACCTGCAGGTTCATGGTGATGTCAAAACGACAGCTCATGTACCTACTGATGTGACTGAAAGAATCAGGAGAGTACCCTCCTGGACGTCAGCCCCAGGAACTCAGGTCTGGGACACGATTGGTCCCCGGTCTTGGAACAGAGGTCTTTCTGTTTGTGGCCCACAGGTCTGAGCAAAGAGGGAGCTTATGGTTCCCACACGGATCTCCCAGGGCACCCTGCCTCTGAGGGGACACACATCTGTCCAGCGGCAAAGTTATGAAAGATCACTGGTCATTCAGATCCCGGTTCAGATCCCTGCTCTGCCACCTTCAATCTGTGTGTTTGGGCAAATCACCTGGCCTCTCTGTGCCTCCTGAGATACTAATGCTGCTGCAAAGGGTGTGGGTGAACTGAGATTAAATGAGGGGAGGGTGGTGAAGTCCAAAGTGCCGCGAACATAGAAAGTACTCAGAAACTCTTGGTTGGATCTGAGTCCTAAGACCTCTCTCCCCTGGAGGTGAGGATGCAGGTCACAATGGAATAGTGGATTATTGTGGGCTATTGTCCACTCAGAAGTAGCCGCTGTAACACCAGCTTTCCATACCAGGGTGGAAGTGTACACCTGGCTCTTCTCTCCAACTTGTGAAAGTTTTCCCTGAACTCTTCATAAATGCGAGCAGTCAAAGAGGAAGTCTCTTTGGATTCAAAGGAACATTTAATTAGAAGCCTGTCAACCAGCCTCCCCACAACTAGTAATAATAGCTAATACTTATGAAGCATTTGCAGGGAGCCGGGCCCTGTGTGAAGGGTTCCCCCAGCCTCACCCTGTTGGATGCTTACACCAACCCTTAGAAGGATGTACCACATTCATCCGCATCAGTCATAGGATGGAACTTTCTAGAAAATAAGGCTTGCCCAGTCTCATGCGCTAAGTGGCAGAGTTAGGACCCAAACCCAGGCTCCATGCCCCAGAACCCAAGCCCACCAGATGAGTCTCTCAAATGCAGAGAGTATCCTGCAGACCAACTTGGCCCAGTTCTCTAGCTCTGGGGAGAAAGACATTTCCTCTCTTACCGTAGCCTAATCCGGAAAGGAAGCATCTTCACATTTCACAGCCACAATTCTTTCCTGCACATAAAATCCATCAATGCTCCTGGCCCCCTTCCCTCCTCTGTGTGCATATTACAGGCTCTTGGCATGTGTGTCTAAATAACCACCAATCAGCCCGGATCCTTGCAGACAGAAGCACTTGGCTCCGAAAGGAGGCTTGCAAACCCTTCACCTTGCCCCCTGCACACTCTGAGCACCCCCTTTACGCAGCTCAAAACTCAGAGTGGGGGGCTTCTCTCTCTGTGCTTACACACAGCTCTGTAAAAATCTCTGTTGGACTGAAATAACCTAGGTTTCTGCCTTGCTCATCAGGCTGCGAGTGCTTCTAGGCCAGGCTAAAAGGAGAAGAGTGTGTTCTCGGGCCACATGGCATGGCGGTGGTGGTTTGCTCACTGAGTCGTGTCTGACTCTTGTGACCCCGTGGACTGTAGCCCGCCAGGCTACTCTGTCTATGGGATTTTCCAGGCAAGAATACTGGAGTGGGTTACCATTTCCTTCTCCATCACATGGCATATGGAGGTGGAACTGGGGTTTCTGTCTTCTTATTATGCCCCCGGGGGATCATGCCCTTATTCAATCTCAAAGGATTCCGCAAAGGGCCTGGCCTAGGTTCCCAGCAAATGTTTGTTGAGTGACTGACTGAAGAAGAGAATGAATGAATGAGCAGTTGTCAAATTTCCAAGAGAACTGCGGAGGAGGAACCGTTTGGAATGATTTAGGCGTCCTGCTTGGAAGAAAGACCTAGATTCACAGAGCACTGGCTGATGGCCTTGTTCCCTATGTCAGACATGGATTATGTTTTCAGAGCACTGGAGGACAGTCTTGTCAATGATAGAGCTCAAAATCCTGCCAAAGGCATTTCCCGCAAATCACCTTTTGTTCCTTAGTGACTCCGCAGAAACGGAATTTTTGCATCTGGTAATTGAGGCCAATTAGTTCTTTCAGTCTGTTCATGGAGGGGATGGTTTTTCATGGCCTTTGAATGACTGGAATCATTTTTCAACAGACATGAGGAGACACAAATGCCACGTCCATCCAGACAGAAGGGTGGCACAGCCCTTATCAGGGTTTAATTTACAAACCAGCTAAGTTCCACTTTTTGAATCATTATTCAATTGTCTGGGATGAATGACCCCTAATTTTCATTGGCTTTGCCTCTTTTTCAATGTTCCCCAAGAGGAGCTGCTAAAAGTTTCTTGGTAGAAGAGAGCTTAGAGCTGTCACTCACCCTCTCCATTCTAGACAGGAAGACACCCAGTTTCCCAGAGAAAAGTGGCTGGTTAGAAAGTGGCTGGTCTCACTCCAGAGCCGGGGTCTCCTGCCGCTGCAGCCAGAGTCCTCTGCTGCAAAAAGCACCAAGCGGGCCAGCGTCACCGCAAGGCTGTGGGCCCTGCTGCTCTGAGACCTTGAGTGCCCCTCTTGATAGGAGGTGGTTTTTTTAAAAAATTTTTTTGTTGTGGTATAAGTCACATAATACCAAGCATACTATTTTAACCGTATTTAACTGTCAGCTCGGTGGCACCAAGTACATTCATACTGCTGTGCAAGCTTCACCATCGTCCATCCCCCCCAGTGTTCACTTTCCTAAACCGAAACTCTGTCCCCGTTAAACACTAAATCCTCATTCCTCCTCCACACTGCCCACTCCTGGCCTGTGGTGTCCATCAATGTACTTTGTGCGTCTATTTGAAGTTGACTATTCTAGGGGTAGTCCATGGGGTCACGAAGAGTCGGATGTGACTGAGCGACTCTCACTCACTCCCTCATCATTCTAGGTATCTCGTATAAGTGGAATCAAGCAGTATTTGTCTGTATCTAGTGTATACTGGAACGCATTTTCAAGGTTAACCTAATTTTTAAAGTATTTAAAGGTATTGGCAGATAGCTGTAGTGAGCTATAACAATGATAATACACCCTGTTCTGTAATGCCCCCTCCTAGAAGTTTACCTCCAGAAAGTAATCAGAAATTAGATAAAGATGTTTGCACCAAGATGTCCATGACTTTGTTACTTATAACAGAAAAAAGAAAGCAAGCTCACAAAAGAACACCACAGGATGGGCTATTAGGCTGCCATGAAAATAAAGTTTTGAAGACTAGAATGACCTTGGAACATGTTCAGGATAAAATATTAAGTGAGGAAGGGAGGCCCAAAACATGTGGACACAGAACAATCTCAAACATGTGAAACAGATAATACACACGCACAAAGAAGGCTGGAAAGAAATGCACCAAAATTTGAGTAGGGCTCATTCATTCAGTGGCTGTGCATCACATTTATTTTTTATCTATTTTAATTGATGTATAGTTGATTTACAAAGTTGCAGGTATAGAGCAGAGTGATTAGTTATACATATATATAAATATAAATATATATATTTTTAGATTATTTTCCATGATAGGCTATTGCAAGATACTGAGTATAGTTCTCTGTGCTCTGCAGAAGGCCTTTGTTTATCTATTTTATATACAGTAGCATGCGCTGCATTTATTGATCACCTACTGTATATCAGGCACTGCGCATTTCACCAGAGATACGGCACTCCAATTAGGATGGGTTTCTGCCTTCACGGACCTTACTGCCTGGGGCAGGGGTGAAAGAAGCGGCAACGTGAAGAAAAGAATCATGAAAATAAACTCAGAAAATGTGATCATTGCCATTAAGAAGATCATTTCTGAAGAGAGGGGTTATGGGTGATTATTATGTTAATTTTTATTTTTCTTTTTATGTTCTTCTGACTTTTCTTTAGCTCTTAAAGTTTCTACCTTGGGCCTGTAATGACTTTATTATTAGGAAAACAGAGGACCTAAAAACACACACAGGGACCAGACCCTTGGGACATGCACAGGTTCCCGTGCCCTCATATTGACAAAGGAGCCTCGTGGACAGAACTGTGGCTTAGCCCCCTAGGAGATGCTGGGAACGCCTGTGGCTGGGACAGCCTTTGGAGCTTTTGGAACTGTATGAGGTTCCTATTGCTGCCGTAATAAATGGCCACAAACAGTGACTGAAACAACCCAAATGTATTCTCTTACAGTTCTGGAAGCCACAAGTCTGTGGTGAGTTTCCCAGGGTAAAAAGCCATAGCATGGACAGGGCTGGTTCCTTCTCAGGTTCTAGGAGAGAATGTTTCCTTGCCTTTGGCAGTTTCCGGTAGCCGCCTGCAATTCTTGGCTCACAACCCCTTTCCTCCTTGCTTCCAACGTCACATGACCTTCTCTTTTTCCTATGGACAGGTATTCTTCGGCTTCTAGCTCATAAGGACTTCAGTGATTACATTTAGGGCCCATCTGAATAAGCCAGGATCATCTTCCTAAAGCATGATCTCTGACTTCAAAACACTTCCTATTGTCCTTTAAGGCAACATTCACAGGTCCCAGGAATTAGGACCTGATCTCTTTGGGGGCCTCTATTCAGATGGCCACAGTGGCTTATCAAAAATTTGCTGTTTTATCGAATGTTAAGCCTTGTTAGCCAGTCTTAGAAGCGCCTTTGTCTAATGCATGTGGGTGTGTTTTCTTGGGAAAAAAAACAAAACAACAACAAAGAATCCAGTGTCTGAAGATTTGTTTGTTCCAGGAGCACTTCTCAAATCCTCGGGAGCTGTCCTCATACCCCACCAGATCTGCTGTTTATTGCACAGGATTTACTTGATGGCTTGCATCAAAAATGGGGGAATGGCTGAATACACAAATAAAAAGCGAGAGAAAGTGAGAGGGAGAGAGGGGAGAATGATTGTAAGCTAAGGCTTGCATTTCAAACACTCAGTCCAGTTAAAACGTTGACATCAAGCATTGTGTGTGTTCCTGGGAGAGGCCTCTCCGAGTTGTGTATCTCATGGGTGTCATTGGATGTTATTGTTGCCTTGCTAAATATTCATGGATGAATATGTGGAATAAATTCTCTTGTAAACTGACAGAGGGCAAGTAAGTCCTGTCCTTGAGTCTCTCATCTGCATCTTCATTTTTGAAAGACTGTCTATTTGGGCATGAGTGTGTGTGTGTGCGTGTATATGAGTGTGGGCGCTGTGTACTTGGTTAATTTAAGCGGAGGCATTCCATTTTCAGAGTAGCAAAGATGTGTCTCCCCAGTGTGATGGTGATCAGACAAGAAGAGTTTTGCTCACTGAATGACTTTGTCTTGCTTTAAAACCAGTGTCTCTGGACCCATTAGGGAGCTATGGTTTGCTTATTCAGAGGTGGGGTGGGTTCCAAGGAGGAGCAAGACAAAAAGCCGCATAGGATGCGTGCACACACACACTTACACGCTAACAGAGAAGAGCTTCTTTGGGTTCAGGATCAAGTTTTTGAGCGTGGCCATGGGCCAGGGTGGGCTTCCCTGGTGGCTCAGCTGGTAAAGAATCTTCCTGCAATGCAAGAAAGCTGGGTTCAGTCCCTGGGTTGGGAAGATCCCCTGGATGAGGAAATGGCAACCCACACCAGTATTCTTGACTGAAAAATCCCACGGACAGAGGAGCCTGGTGGGCCACAGTCCCAGGGGTCACAACGAGTGGCACACAGCTGAGTGACTAACACTTTCGTGGGCCAGAGTGCTTCAGGGTAGAGAAGGAGGGAGTGAGCCAGGGAGGCCGTGAGGATGTAAGTTACAGATCCAGGCGACACAGAGAGGACAAAGGAGGACAATGATTACTGGAGGCTCTGCTAAGATGCCACCTGCCCTAGGACACATATTCTGACCCTTTTTCTTATCCTCCACCGGGTTTTACCAGTTGCCCAGGGCTGTGGACTGAATTGTATCTCCCCCAAATTAGTATGTTGGAGCCCAATGTGATTACTGTTTGAAAGTAGGGCTTTTGGGAGATAATTAGGTTATGAGGGTGGGGTCCTCATGATGGAATTAGTGCCCTAGTTAGAAGAGACAGCAGAGAGCTGTCTCCCTCTCTCCCCACCATGTGGGGACATTGCAAGAAGGTGGCCCTCTCTAAGTTGAGAAGAGACCTCACTGGAAACTGACCACGCTGGCCCTCTGATCATGGACTTCTAGCCTCAAGAATTTTGAGAAATAAACTTCTACATTTCAGGCCCCAATCTATGGTGTTTTGTTATGGTAGCCTGAGCAGATCCAAGCCACACTGTCTTGGGGTTTTCATGGTACAAGCCCAGGAATCCACTAGGTGTTGTTCAGTTGCTAGGTCATGTCCAGCTCTTTGTGACCCCATGGACTGCAGCATGCCAGGTTTCCTGGTCCTTCACTATCTCTTAGGGTTTGCTCAAACCCTTGTCCATTGAGTTGGTGATGCCTTCTAACCATCTCACCCTCTGCCACCTTCTTCTCCTTTCTTTCAATCTTTCCCAGCATCAGGGTCTTTTCCAATGATCAGCTCTTTACATCAGGTGCCCAAAATACTGGAGCTTCAGCTTCAGCTTCAGTCTTCTCAACAAATATTCAGGGTTGATTTCCTTTGAGACTGACTGGTTTGATTTCCTTGCAGTCCAAGGGACTCTCAAGAGTCTTCTCCAGCACCAAAATCTGAAAGCATCAATTAGAATACACTCTAATTATTGGTTAATATGTTTGTCTCCCCTGAGAGTCTGAGGGCTCCTCAAGGTCAAGGGCTTTCTTACTGCTGTGTCCCTAGGACGCCAGCCATATTCCATATACTTAGTAGGTAGGTGCTTGTGGCAGACACTGACTGTTGCATCCCAATGTCTATTGACCCTGTGGCCCGCTGTCATAGGATTTTTGCTGTACACCTGGCCACCTAGAATGAAAACTGCATTTCTTGGCCTTCTTTGCAGTTAGGTGTAGCCGTGTGACTCTTTTCTGGCCAATGAGAACATGAAGGAACTGAGAGTTTAACTTCCATATCAGGCCTTTGAAGAGCAAGCCAGACCCTCCCCTCTTCCTTTGCTTCTCTGGTTGGCTGGCATTTGGGTGTGATGGAAAACCACCGGGGCCATGCAGTCAAGGGCAGCACACTAGGAGGGCACAGCAACAAGCGAGAGCAGGCCTTGCCCAGGACACTGTGAGGCTGCCATCCAGCCCTGCACTGTTTATGTCCCAACTGTTTACCTAGGACAGAACTTCTTTGCTTGATAAGGGCCTGTTATTTTGGGTCTCCATTATAGTAGCCCAAGTAAGTATTCATACAACTCTCAGAATGTTTGCTCACCGATAGATAACAGGCTCTGAGCCTTCCCAGAAACCCTCAGCCAGGGTGTGTCTTTGTCTCCTCATCAGAAGCAGAATAATCCCCTCTCCCATCCCCCACCAATGATGTCCATGTCTTAATCTTCCAAACCCATGAATATGTTCCCTTACACAGCCGAAGGAACTTGGCAGATGCTACTAAGTTAAGGATCCTGAGGTGGGAAGATTGTCCTGGGTTATCTGGATGGGCCCAATGTAATCACAAGGGTCCTTGGGAGAAAGGAGACTTGACAATGGAGGCAGAGGTCAGAGTGATGTGAGGAAGGGGCTGCAAGCCAGGGCAACCTCTATTGTTCAGTCACTCGGTCGTGTGCAACTCTTTGTGACCCCATGGACTGCAGCAGGCCAGGCTTCCCTGTCCTTCATTATCTCCCAGAGTTTGCTCAAACTCAGGTCCATTGAGTTGATAATGACATTCGACTGGCAAGGCACTAGAAAAGGCAAAGAAGTGGATCCTTCCCTGGAGCCTCTGAAAGGAACCAGCCGTGCCAGTCTGCTTTAGACTTCTCACCTCTAGAACAGTAAGAGAATACACTCGTGTTATTTTAAGCCACTGAGCCTGTGATAGCGTGTTACAGCAGCGACAGGAAGCGAATACACATCTCTTTGTCCCGAGGGCTGTTTGCATGACTGAATGTGGGTACTGAGTTTAAGTTGCCAGATGGATCTTCAGTAGTGGACTGGGTGCTCTGATTCCTCCCCCAGCCCATGAGCTCTGATGCAGAGACCTGGGCCTCCTCCTTCTTCAGTGTTCCCTTCCCTCCAATTAAACAGTTTTTTTTGCTTTTCAGCTGATCATGTTACCACCCTGACCTTGCTCAGAAGCATTTGTTGACACTCTTTCAAGTCCAAACTCCCTAGCATGGCACTCAGAGCTCTCTCCACTCAGACCAAAGAGGCTGACATTCGGGGCCCAGCCTGCCAGCATCCCCCACCTTGGTGCAGTTGGCCTGGTCCCTTCATTCCTCTAGGACTTAATTTCCTCACCTGTATAACAGTAACAGTAAAATATTTGGCTCAAAGGCTAGTATTCTTGCCTGGAAGTTCCACGGGCAGAGGAGTCTGGCAGGCTACAGTCCATAGCGTTGCAAAGAGTCAGGCATGACTGAGCAACTATTACTCCAGACAACCAGGACAGCTGACCACCCTACTCGTCTAGACTACTAGCTGTCTCTCTTCTATCCCATAGCAATGGATATGTGCTGATTGAGCATATACGCCAATATATACGCTGCTTGAGGAGAAGGGAGCTGTGGAAACCCTGGCCCACATTTTTGGTGCCACATTGGTAGACCAGCGCTTGTTGATCAGCTTGGAAGTGGACTTTGTGCCCATGATCTTGTGGTGCTCAGTTGAAATGCCAAACATTGGTTATGCTTGGAAAGAAGTTAAAGAGCAGCTGGGGGAGGATATGGATTCCGAAGGGAAGGGGATGGTCTTTCTCGAAGGAAAGCAGAGTGTTTCCTTTGATATCCCTACTGCATCAGTAACAGAAGTATAGGAAAAGAAGCATGATTCACGGCGCAGGCCGCTTTCTGTGGTCACGGAGTAACCAGAGCTAGAAGGCCCACGGGAAGGATACAGCAACTTCAGAGGACAGTGGGAAGGCAATCGAGGCTTCAGGGGACAGCGCGAGGGCAACCGAGGTGTCAGGGGGCAGCGGGAAAGAAGTAGGAGCTTCAGAGGACAGCGATCAGGACGTAGCAACAAAAGCAACAGATTCCAAAACAAAGGCAGAAGTGGAGTTTTAATAAAGCATTTGGACAGTAATTTGAAGTAGAGGATTTATTTGGCAAAAACAGAACCATGTTCAGCAACGTGGAGCTGAACATTATTTTTCATACAAAGTTAAAAGCACATTGTATTTCCTTCCTGACCACTTGCCCAGTCCCCATTTCTTCAAGAGAGAAAAGCTTCATCTAAATTATTTCATCTGATTGATGACTGTCATTTATAACTTTATTGCTACTTCCGTCTTGGGTATTCCTTTGGAAAAGGTATATGGATTCATTACATATTCTAATGTATTATCTATAGATTATAAGATAAAGTCCTGCTGATACCTTTTAAGTTGACCTGTTTTTATACTTAGAAATATCTCTTAATAGTAGGCTTCTGTGGTGGCTCAGATAGTAAAGACTCTCCTGCAATGCAGGATCGCTGGGTCGTGAAGATCCCCTGGAGAAGGAAATGGCAACCCACTCCAGTGCTCTTGCCTGGAGAATTCCACGGACAGAGGAGTCTGGCAGGCTACAGTCCATGGTGTTACGAAGAGTCAGGCATGACTGAGCAAGTGTTACTCACTCATTCTATAGCAGATTATTTGAATTCTACAGTGCTTTACAGTTTTTAAAAGTTCACATACATGATTTCATATAATCCCATAATAACCCTGCTTTTCATTGCGTCTTCCCCTCCCTCTTCCCACTGAGCACTAGCTTATTCTCTCTGTTATAGACTACTAGCTCTCGAAGGCAAGAACTGGTCTTTCTCAGCACCACATCCCCAAAATGCATCATGACTGAGGCTGAGATGTAGTTGGAAATAAACCAAAGTCCAGTTAAGGATGGAAGAAAGGAAAGATGGAGGGAGGAGGGGAGAGAGGGAGGAAAGAACAGAAAGTGGAACATAGCACTTTGACACGTCACTTGTTTTTCCTCTTCTTAGAGAGTCAGACTCTCCTCCCACCTCCCAGGACGCTTGTACTTTCAGACGAAGCCGTGAGACTTTCACTCCAGGGAAGGGAGGGCCGATACTGCCTAGAACAAAGAAGGTTTGCTTTACTTTGTGCTTCAACTGGCTTTTAAAAATAAAAACCCGTTGTGAGGCAATGTTCTTGAAAGCCAGGCTTTCCACAGAGAAAAGCCGTTTCCTCAGTACGCCTCCAGAGCTGGGTTTCTACATCTCGAGTACCAAAGCGTGGAGGACTGATTGTCAAGTTGATGATAAGGTAGGAAGGAGGGCGGTGCCCGCCGCAGAGGAAGGGAGGACATTCAGGCTGGGATCCTGGGTGCTGGCGGAGAGAAAGGGAAGTGTCCCCCAAGTCCCAGGGTCAAGTCTATGGACTGGATCCTCATTCGATGCTTCTCCAGGCTCAGCGTGGAGACTCCCAGTGAAACACCAGGCAGATACAGAAGTGGGAAGCAAGGATGAATCAGAGAGAAATTCTAGGATGGTGCGCCCAAGGCATGTTCTCTGACCCGCCCCCTCTGGCAAGGTGCAGAGAAAGCAACTGAGAGTCAGCGGGCCCTGCGAGGCCCAGAAGGGCACAGCCTGGTGCACCAGAGGTGAGCCGGGTCTGGAGGAGGAGACCACATGGGACCTTGGGGCCAGAACACACTGCCAAAGTGGGAGGCCCAGAGACCCAACAGCCACGCTATCCCTGGGGACACTGATGGGACCAGGGCTGCTACCTGTGGTCCACAGGGCAAGCGATGCCCAAACTGGAGGTCAGCTGGGGCTTCCTGCAGTGCCACCTGGACCCCTTGGCCCCAGACTCCATCTGGGGAAGGAAGAAGAAAGGATCCCTGCAGATCAAGAAGCCCTGAAAGAGGCTCAGCTCTCACCTGCATGCTACAGAGCAGCTTCATTGGAAAAATCAGCGTTTCTGCCATCACAGGGCTAGAAGCTGGAAGGCGAGGTGAAAGCAGTTATAGGCAACAGAGTAAGTTACATCTTCCTGCACAGGTGCATTCTCCCAGTCTAGAACTGAAGGGGAGATGGAATGTGGGGGATGAAACTTGCCACATGAACTTGTCTTCCTGGCCCTCTGGAACTTTCTCAGTGGCTTGTAGCCAAGTCCTGCAAAGGGAACAAGGATGCAGATGCAGGTGGGTGGGGGGCTTTGCCCCGGGGAGGGGCTGAGGACCCTGAAGGAGCCAGGGAGGAGTCTGTCTCCAACCTCCAGACCTGTCAGATCCCTGAGGCATGTGGGACTCACCTGGAGACAGTCTGTTGGACATTTGTTTTTTTCTTTTAAGAGTTAAAGCTCTGGGCTTCCCTGGTGGCTCAGCGTTAAAGAATCCACCTGCTGATGCTGGACACGTGGATTCGATTTCTGATCCAGGGAGGTCCCACATGCCTCCACATGGAGCAGCTAAGCCCATGCACGGCAACTACTGAGCCTGTGCTTCAGAGCCCAGGAGCCACAGCTGCTGAAGCCCGCCTGCCCTAGAGCCTGGGCTCAGCAACACAAGAAGCCACTGCCGTGAGAAGCCCGAGCACGGCCACTAGAGAGTGGCCCCTGCCCACCACGACTAGACAGAGTCCACGCAGCAATGAAGACCCAGCACAGCCAAAAATAAATAGAGGAATGAAGTTTTGGGGGTCCCCACCTTGACCTTTCTGGAGGTATTCCTGAAGGCCCCCCAGGGAACGTTGCCATGGCACCCCAGGGCATGGAGCTGCGAGAGAAGTGGCTTCCTTGTCTCTCGGGCCATTCCTGTCCAGATGCTCAGAGCCAGGTGTGGAGAGGCTCCCTATACCTCCACAGCACGGGCTGAGCCTGCCTGTGCGCGGGTCGATAGCCATCTCCCACCCTGCAACCTTCTCGAGCTGCTTCTCCTATCAGGGTCCGTGGGGTGGAAAACCTCCTCCATGTCCAAGGATTGGGAGGTGGGCCTGAGGTCAGAGGGCACAGTCTGTTCTAGAACCATGGGGCATCAGAGCTGCCGGGTCTCCTTCCCCCAACCTGCCCCCACCCCGGAGGTGAGGAGAGGGGCCTCAGGAGATAAGGTGACTCACTCGAGGTCCACAGAGTGAACAACAGAGCAAGATAAACTTGTCCAGGCTCAGCCCTCCTTCCCAGGCACCAGCCTGCCTCTTATTCGGTTTCCTCTGCCCTTGAAATCCACTCTTTCTGGCCCACAGGGAACAAAATGAGACTCCTTTCCATGCTTCTCCTGAGAGTCCCCTTTCTGAGGACAAAGGTTGCCCAAGATCACAAATCTATAAACCCATTGCTATTCATGAGAGCAATGACTTAACTGGACATGCCCTCCTCCACCTCTCTTCCCTCTCTGGCACATGGAAGGACCCCACTTCCTTCTTCCTGTGGCTGGAGAGGCCACACGACCTGTCCTGACCAATAGGCTGCAAGAGGAAGTGACAGGCATCACTTCCTGTCTGAAGCATTTAATGGCTTGTGGAGAGACCCTCTAGCATTTTCCATTAAATGTATCCCATTGGTCAGCTGAGATTTTGAGGTTGCTTATTACAGCAGTAGAGCCTAGACCATCCTGGTGATCACACGTGTGGACTGCTTAGTCAAAACCTGGCCCGTCTTCTGGAAAAAGAGCCACCCAGCATGGCCTGATGATTTGGGGTGGGAATGAGAGGAGGGCAGTGTCCTCCTGTGTGAGAGGTGACATGAATTCATAGTGGAGGAGGTGACTTGCTTGTTACAGACAGAACCAAGGTGGTCCTCAGACTTCAGTCTGCCTCAGGATGACACGGTGGGAGGGTGTGGGCTGTTCCCCACAAATACAGATGCTTCTCACTTCTGAAACCCCACTTTCTGATTCTTTAGGTCTGAGACTGGGTCCAGGATTCTGGGTTTTAAACAGGAAGTCCAGGTGATTCTGTTGCTCAAGGTCTTTGGGCTATGACTTCACTGACGCTCATGCAACACTCCTGGCAGGGTTGGCTTTGAGTCCCAGTTCAGACACTAGCTGTCAGCTTTGAGTCAGATGGTAAATTCACTGAAACTCAGTGGCTTCTTCTACAAAATGGACAGAATGCTACTTGTCTCCCAAGTGCTGTGTGAAAATTCAGTGAGATTAAGTCCTCAGCAGGATGCCTGCCACAGAGTGAGCATTTAGTAAGGATTACTAGTTTCAGTGACAGGGGTGATAGTAATTATTATCGTTTTGGGATTGAAAAGAGAAATCTGTGAGGCTTGAATGAGGTGGAGGCATGGTGGGGGAGTCTTTTGAATCAACATACCATTCGGATATTGAGAGTCACGATCCCCCTCGGATCTGTGAGGCCAGTTTTGGCCGCCGTGACCATAATGGTTACCTGGGAGCTCTTCCTCTTGGAAAGTCTGATCCAGCCTTGGGCACGGATGGCCTCCCAGAGAAGGGACTTGGGCAGGTGAAGAGAAGGTGCTCCCTGCGAGCACCCAGAGTGGTGAGGCACATGTCTGCCTGCCGGTCTGCCCTCCCACCACGTCACACTCTTATTGGGGTTAACAGTGCCTGGGCCATCGCCATGGTCCCAAAGTCCAGTCAAGGCTTGTCACCATAATGGACTCAATTAACACTAGCTCTTGCGCAAAGAGCCAGGTCTTGTCCCAACCACAAGGCATCTTTAAGAGGCCTCCCCTGTGTCTAAAGTGGCAAGTTGTCCATTTATTCAGCCAGGAAGTGTTCTTTCCAGGTAACTGAGTGTGCTTTATTTCCTCTCTTTTCTTTTTTTTTTTAGCTTTTTATTTTATATTGGAGTATAGCCAATTAACAATGTTGTGATAGCTTCAGGTGACCAGAGAAGGGACTCAGCCATACATACACATGTATCCATTCTCCCCCAGACTCCCTTCCCATCCAGGCTGCCACTTAACACTGAGCAGAGCGCCTGCTACACAGTCCCTCTCTTACTTCTCATGAATGGAAGCAACCTCTCCAAACTCTTGGCCTGATGAGCTCCTACGCGTCTTTGAGGACTGGGCCCAGCATCTCCTTTCCCAGGAAGCCTCTCCAGCAGGGTACCCGCTTCCACTTTCTGCCCTTTGAGCCCTCCCTGGCATTGAACTCCCATCCTGCAGCTTCTGCTGATGTCCGTTTCCCTCAAAAGGGTCTGAGCTCCTGGACTATCAGGAATATGTGTCAGTCATACTTGGTTCTCACACATGAGAAAGTGGCTACATTCTCAAGGCGCATATGTGTGATGAAACATGGGGATGGATGTCAACCCACAGTTTAACCTTAACAACTCAACAACCACATGCCACACCAGCAACCTCCAGGGGAGGGTGGACCCTGCGGCTGGAACACAGGCTTGTTAAGGGGCTATCAGAGATGCATTTAGGAGCATGACTTTCACAGGACAATCCCAGTAGTAAGGGGGAGCCTCTTCCCTGACCTACTGTGTTGCCACGGCGAACCCTGGCTCATTTCTTTATGGGTCACATCTGCTTTAAGCTTTTTCTTCTTCTGTTTGTCCCCCCGAAAGAACCCATGAAAGAAGGAGTGATAAGAGAGTGACCCAAGTTCCTGGATTCTGGCTTTCCTGGCCTTTGGTCGGCTCAGATGGCAGATGCTAAGTCCTCAGGGCCGGGAACTTGACCCTGACTTCCGATTAGAGCGCACGCATGTTTGGGGGAGGTATTCAGTTATGGCTGGAGACTGATCGGCTGGCCAGAGGCCAGATGCTAGCTGGGAAAGGAAAAAGCACTCGCCTCCCAACCTCCAGGGCTTCCCCGATGGCTCGGCGGTAAAGAATCTGCTTGTAATTGCAGGAGCCACGGGAAGCGTGGGTTCGATCCCTGGGTGGGGAAGATCTCCTGGAGGAGGGCATGGCAACCCACTCCAGTATTCTTGCCTGGAGAATCCCCAGGACAGAGGAGCCTGGCGGCCTAGAGCCCACAGGGTTGCAAAGAGTCGGACACAACTGAAGTGACTTGGCACACATGCACGCCCAACCTTCAGCTCATATGGAAGAGAAATTGATGATTTAGGAGCTGACTATCAAGTTGGAGACGGTTTGAACACTTGACTCCTTTTTTTCCTGCTGCCTGGCAGGGTGGAGTAGAGCCCCTGTGGGAAACATGCCCAGAGCATCCCAGCTCTGTGCTGCAAGGGGTTGAGGGAACTGAGGAGTCCCAGCTCCCCCAGTATCCTCACCTTCCCCAGCCTCGCTTTCCTTATCTGTTAAGGGGGTTATAAAACCTCCTTTGCCTAAGGCAGAGTCTGGCTGGCATGGGAACTTTGCTGTCTGCAAAGCATGTGAGTCGATGAGCGAGTGGTCATCCACCTCCCTAGCCAGAAGCTTTGTAAGAGTGACTTCCCTGGTGGTCCAGTGGCTGACTCTGTGCTCCCAATGCAGGGAGCCTGGGTTCGATCCCTGGTCAGGGAACTAAGATCCCACATACAACTAAGCTGAAAAGCCACAGCTAGAGAAGCCCACTCACTGCAGTGAAGATCTAGCACAGCCAAAATAAATAACAAAATGAATTTTTAAAAAAAGCTTGGCGGAGAGTCATAATGGAGATCTGTGTTTTCAGTGGGTTTTGTTTGCCTGCCAATCCCATTTGGCCAAGGCTTAGCAATCCAGCCTGGGTTCTGCCAGTACGGTCTCCATGAGACTGGATGCTGTGTCCACACTCGAAGGTCACCACGCAGGCTTCCCATCAATCCTGCCCCCGTGTCCCCTGTGACTGAGTATCTAGCTGCTGCGGCAGCCTTCACTGCGTGTACCAAGCCCTGTGTTAGGCACAAGCCCCTGTATGAAACGACGTATGAGTTGCCCGGGTTGCTAGCACAATATGCATTGACTTTGAACAACACACGTTGACCCTCTTACAGTTCTGCAAGCCAGCAGCTGGGTACAAGGGGTCAGCGGGGCAAGCCCCTCTTAGAGGCTCTAGGGAGACTCGGTTCTTGCCTTTTCCTCTAGAGACCACCTGGATCCCTTGGCTTGCGGCCCCTTCTTTAGTCTTTAAAGCCAGGTGTGGAACATTTTCAGATCTCTCTGCTCTGTCCTCACATCACCTTTCCCCTCTCTCTCCTCTAAGCCTCCTGCCTCCCTCTATAAGGACATTTGTGATCGCACTAGGACCCACCTGAATAACCCAGGATTATCTCTCCATCTCAAGATCCTTAACTCGGTCGCCACCTGCAGAGTCCCTTCTGATGTGCAAGGTGAGAGAGCCATAGGTTCTGGGAGGTCAGGATGCGAAGGTCTTCCGGGCTGCTGTTCAGTCCCTCCGCTGTTCTCTGCCCTCCAGGTGAGCGAAGGGGTAGCACCCCCAGTTTCAGATCCTGAAGGCCCTGCTCACCCCAGCCTGCTCTCAGTGACACCCACTCCCCTAGTTGCTCCACAGAAAAGGACTTAAACCGTTGGCCTACTTAGCAGGATGAAGGAACTGGGCTCCTGAGGGGTGGTGGCAAGATATTATTACATTATTTAGCAGAAGGCCATTATACAAAGTAGCAAATAATAAACGCCAACTTCCACAATAAGGTAACGCAGTAAATAATATATTAATGAGCTGCAGCTCTCCGGGTTTGGAGCAGCCGATGGTAATGGAGGCCTGTGGGGCGTGAGGTCATAAAGCTGTGGGCACCACATGAAGGGGATGTGGGGCTGGGCTAGGTTGGTGCTGTGTCCAGCGGGGAGGTGTCACCACCAATGCTGAGATGGCCAGGGAGCGTCTTTCTGGAGCCCTTTAAGAGATTTTCCGTGAAGCTGCCTGGCCACACTCACTTCAAAGCTGCTTGCTCTGCTGCCTCTTCTAGTGGGGTGACTGTGGACCTCGGAGGCATCCTGTGATTTGTTGTATAGGTGGCTCTGAGTGCCAAAGACCTGGGTTTGAAGCCTGCTTCTGAGTAAGAGTAAGAGCATCCATCTCAGCATCTGTCTCATAGCACTGTTCCAAGGTCTTGAGAGTCCCTTGGACTGCAAGGAGATCCAACCAGTCAATCCTAAATGAAATCAACCCTAAATATTCACTGGAAGGACTGATGCTGAAGCTCCAAAACTTTGGCCGCCTGATGCAAAGAGCTGACTCACTGGAAAAGACCCCGATGCTGGGAAAGACTGAAGCAGGAGGAGAAGGGGATGACAGAGGATGAGATGGTTGGATGGCGTCACTGGCTCGATGGACACGAGCTTGAGTAAGCTCCAGGAGATGGTGAAGGACAGGAAAGCCTGGTGTGCTGCACCATGCGATCTCAGAGAGTTCGACCGAACTGAACGACTGAACAAAAAGATCAGATGGGAGCAGGCGTGCAAGGCTCCACATGTCAGGCTCAGGAGACAATGATTTGCTCTTTGTTTTCAGCTCTTTTGATTGTAACTGGCTGAATAACAGCCACAAAAATATCCAGGCCTGAATTCCTGGAGTCTGTGACCATGTCAGCTTACATGGCAAAGGGTGTGTTGTAGAGGTGATCAACTTAAGAATCCTGAGATGGGTAGAGGCTCCTGGACTGTCCAGGTGATCCTCCCTGTAATCAGGAGGGTCCTTACAGAGGGAGGCAGGAGTGGATTTGACACTGAAGAGGGCGGTGTGATGACCAAAGCAAGATGCTACCTACTTGGCTTTGAAGGTGGAGGAAGGGGGCCAGGAGCCAAGGAATGTAAACCAGGCTGCTCTAGACACTGGAAAAGGCCAGGCTGCAGACGTCCCTCCAGAGCCTCCGGAGGGTGCTCAGCCCTGCGGACAATGGACACTGACCTTGGACTTCTCAGTTCCAGAACAGTAAGTGACTAATACGTTGTTTTCTTTTTTTTTAATTTTTGGCCTACTTTATTATTTTTTAAAATTATTTATTTTTGGCTGTATCAAGTCTTAGTTGTGATCAGTTGTGAGCTTCTCTTTTGTTGTGATTCAAGGACACAGATGCCCCCCAGCCTGTGGGATCTTAGTTCCCCAACCGAGGATTGACTCTGAGTCCCCTTTTATTAAGAGGAGGATTCTTAACCACTGGACCACCAGGGAAGTCCCTAGCATGTTGTTTTAAACTACCAAGATAGTGGCAATTTGTTACAGCGCCATAGGAAACCAACGCCATGATCATTCACATCCCAGCCCCTGCGCGCAGAAGAGGATTGCCTAGAGGGGTTCTAGGTGGTCCCCTAGGGACTCTGGCTCTTGGATCTGCACATTCAACATTGACTGAACATACTGAGTATGTTTCGGCTACTTTTCCTCAGTGTCAGGCCTACAAAATAAGGCAAGACCGCGCACGCTCTGTTGTAACGAGAAAGCTTGACAGCACCAGTAGGCTGTCTGTGAACTCCGAAGTCACACTGACCTGGAACACCATCCTTGCTCTAATTAGCTGTGAGTCTCCAAGCAAAGTGTTTACAATCTTGGGCCTCCCAGTCTGGGTCTTTAAAGTGGGAATCCTAATGGTATTTCTCTCATGGGGTTGCTGTGGGGATTAAATGAGTAAATACACGAAAAAATTGTAGATTGAAGTCTGGAACATATGTTATTTAAGGGTCAGCTATTACTATGAGAGACTACCTACCGCATTTTAGAGGGAACAGCAAGTGCAAGGGTCCTGCGGGCAGGAGGAAGCTGTGAATTCAAGAAACAAGACAAAGTTAAGAGAGAAAGAGTGGCGTCAGGTGAGGATGTGGGGAAGTGAAGGCCACCTGAAGCATGTTCTTGGAGGCCACGTGAGGATTTATCTGTGCCTTAAGAACCAGGGGAAGCTTTGGAGTGTTTTTTAGGCAAGAGAGTGCTATAATATGACTTGTATCTTTTAAAGGTGACTCTGATGTCTGAGTGGACATTGGAAGAAAGAGAAGTCAGAGAGGCTGTAGGGGGATCTGAGAAAGGGCTTTTGGAGGCAGGGAGTCAGAGGGGCATCACAGAGGAAGGGAGAGGTGTCTCAGATCCGAATCAAGAACATTAAGAGGCTGAGAAGAAATCAAAAGTCAGAAGAGGCAAGAGAAACAAGTTTTCATAGGTCCAATGGCACAGAGGAGTCTAGTGAGCGTGGAGCAGAGTGGAAGATGGGGTGGGAAGCAAGTGGGAAAGGCAAGTGACATCTTGTGTGGAAAGGAATAGATATCAGAAAGGACCCTCATGTCTAGGACTGCCCTGTGCAGTGGTGCAGGCTGGTCACTGCACAAGGGTCCCCAGGCAGGTGGGGGGCAGGGGTGGGGATGGTGAGAGGTGCTGACCCCCAGCCATGTTCAGCTGGTGAAGTTGGGCTGGATCTGCCCAGAGAAAGGGTCATTTTCTACTTTCCACAAATGTACCCTTGAGTTCTGAGAGTGACCTTGCCCTGGGCTAATCCTGGTTGTGCTGACTTCAAGAACAAGATAGAAGATTGGGGCAGAGCCACTGCTCACTCTCTGAGTGATCTCCAACAGGTCTGTAACCCTCTGATCTTCATTTTCATCATCTGTAAAAGGGGCACAATCCTCTCTCGTCTATGTTGCTCACCTGAGCCCCAGGGTTTAGAAAGGATTAAAGGATACCATGTACATTCCTTCTTTCTGTAAACTGCGAAGCCCCAGGCAGCATGAGCCATCCGTCTGCATGTAACCACCTTTCCATCCCTCCTGAGTGCTCTCACCCTGTGTGTGCTGGACAAGGTCCTCGACTGCCAGGTCAGCAAGAGACTTTCCCAGATACAGCTGGTCCTCTTAACACTGTAATTTCTCTTAACAATGCTGACTGCCCGGCAATCATTCCAGTTCATACTTAGATTCTTCTTTTGCTTTTATCTTGCTTCATGAAACTGTCAGCTAGATCCTCTGTGTCTCAGTCCCTTTTGTATTTCCAGCACCCAGTACGCCTGGCATATATTAAAGTGAAAGTGTTGGCTGTTCAGTTGTGTCCGACTCTGCAACTCAACAGATGGTAGCCCCCCAGAATCCTCTGTCCATGGGATTCTCCAGGCAAGAATACAGGAGTGGGTTGCCGTTTCCTTCTTTAGGGGCTCTTCCTGACCCAGGGATCGAACCCGATCTCTCGCATTGCAGGCAGATTCTTTACCATCTGAGCCACCAGGGAAGCCAGTGTATAATATATTAGATGCTCAGTAAAGATTTGCTGAATGAACCAAAAGAATGAATGGATTCTGTGCCACTGGAGAGCACTGAAAACCAGTGGGGACCATCTCTCTTTCTCTCATATAAATTTATACACAGATACCAACCAGGGGCATATACATGGCGGCAGTGCCGGGGCCAACTGGGACTGGTGGGAGGAAAAATGCCTAAAGTTTTGAGGTTAAAAAAAAAAAGATAAATGGACACTTGAAGGTGGACAAAAGGGCACAGAGAGAGGAGATATCTATTTATCTCTGCCTCTATTTTTCATCTATCATACCTGTGTCCCTACCATCTATCCTATTTACCTACCTATCATCTGTCCATCTATCACGCCTACTATCTGTATCCACCATCTATCTCTCCTGTCTATTTGTCTATCTGTCTATGTAGTAGTTAGTCACTCAGTCATGTCTGACTCTTTGCGACCCAGGCCCCTCTGTCCGTGGAGTTCTCCAGGCAAGAATACTGGAGTGGGTAGCCATTCCCTTCTCCAGAGGATCTTCCTGAACCAGGAATTGAAGCCAAATCTACTTCTTTGCAGACAGATTCTTCATCCATGTATCTCTCATCTACTATGATGTTTATTTGTCTATCTATTATTTATCATCTATCTATCATCTACTTACTTTGTTGTTAAGCATATTAGGAATTTTCCAGGACATACATGACAACTGGAATGATCCACTTGTCCCTCATTCTAACACAAACCTCAGCTAAGAGTGGTTGATCTGAAGTCACTTATGGCTGATTTTTATGCACAGGGAAAAGGCCAAGTGACAGAGAGATTTTAAAAGGGCACCAAAAAATACTAGCTCTTTTGATTTGGATCCATCGCGTTTTAATTATGAATGATGAGAATGTTTCAGAAAGGGAATTTTGATTCCTCTGGGATCCTCTCTGTGGCTGCTCCTTTGGAGAGGAATTTCAGACTTACAGTTCAGGAATCACGCCATGGTAAATGTGGTCTGATGGGCAGCCTTAGCAAAGAGAGAAGCTCTCAAAGTCTCGTCCTGTGTCCTGTGTGTATATCTGGGAAACTGGTCCTTCCCATCTGCTCTGATTTCCCTCTGAGCCAGTGAAGCAAGGCATCTTCCCTGTCTCGCATTTTCTGGAATTTAGCTCTAACTCATTTTGGAGAGAAGCTCCTTAGACCCAGGGATCTGTGTTACTTGGTGATCTCTTCAACACAAATGTAGAAAAATTAAATTTTTTTCCATAATGAGATTTTCCCTAATGTCAATTTATTTATTGGATGCCTTCTGAGCTGTCCTCAGGAGCTGGGACTGTGGCCCCGGCCCCTGCTTCTGTCATAGATGCTTCCACTCATCAGAAGGGTTTGGAAAATATTTTACCCTTGACAGTGACCTGTATTACAATTAAAGCTTATGATGTGGGCTTCTTATTTGCCTAAGGAGACAACAAGATTTGCTATGTAATTTGAGAAGCACTTACAATACAGCTATCCATGCTGTAAGCTGATTATAAATAAAGTTCAGCCCAATTGCTTCCATCAGAATATCAGGATTCACAGTCAAAGAAAAGGGCACAACCCCGATGTGCAGTTGCTCGGCATCGCCTCGGTACATAAATCAGATTCTCTTAGCAACTGCTGCATATCATGTTTATTAAACACCTTCTGGCTATTACAGAGCAGGGTACTAAAGAAATCCCTCCCAAAGTCTCAGACAATCTCTTTGCATATCCGCTATTTTTAAAGTCTGCTGGGGTTCAGCAGTATTCTTTCTGCCGAAGAGACAGTTGGGGGGCTTAGGGCTTGGGTGGGCTCTAGAAGTCCCATGGGGGAAGGGGGTTGATTTTTTTTTTCTTCTCACTTCGAAAACAGAGTAACGTGTTGGGTCCCAATGCAGTGACCTTCAAGTTCCATCCGGTGGAAGAGAAAATAATCTCTTCTGTGGCTGCAGACAGAGAATTGGGGGCTCTTGGAGCTGAAAGTGAAAGTATTAGTCACTCAGTCATGTCCGACTCTTTGTGACCCCCGTGGACTGTAGCCCACCAGGCTTCTCTGTTACTGGGATTCTCCAGGCAAGAATACTGAAGTGGGTTGTCATTCATTTCTCCAAGGGATCCTCCCAACCCAGGCATCAAACGCAGATCTCCCACATTACAGGAAGATTCTTTATCATCTGAGCCACCAGGGAGCTGAAAGGGCTTCGAGACAACGTTGTATCCAACACCCCAGCAGGACAGATGGGAAAGAGAGAGAAGCAGGGAGAGGAGGTGAGGTATGCACACCTCATCACAGGGGACTGACAGGCAGGGCACCTGACTGCAGCCCTCAACTTCAGTGCATGAAAGCTTTCCAGTTTCTTTATTCATTCATCTTATTTATTTTAATAAAACATGACTGCATTCTTAATGTATATTATTCAAACTGTACATACCTAGAGATAGCAAGAAGCTCCTTGTCACAGTCACTCACCTCCCTCTCCCCACCTACACACAGTGTGACCACATCTGAAGCAAGATATGGATGTGATTAAGGACCCTGTGATGGGGATCATCCCGAAAGATCTGCGCTCAGTTGCCAAGTCTTGCCTGACTCTTTGTGATCCAATGGACTATAGCCCTCCAGGCTCCTCTGTCCATAGGATTTCCCAGGCAAGAATACTGGAGTGGGTTGCCGTTTCCTCTTCCAGGGAATCTTCTCGACCTAGGGATCGAAACTGCCTCTCCTGCGTCTCCCGCACTGGCAGGAGAATTCTTTACCACTGCTTATTCCACAGTAGCTCAAGTGGTAAAGAACCTATTACCACTTGTTGGTAAGTTGCTAAGTCTTGTTTAGTTGCTAAGTCATGTTCAACTCTGTGTGAGCCCATGGACTGCAGGCTTCTCTATCCTCCACTCTGTCCTGGAGTTTGTTCAAATTCATGTCCATTCAGTCAGTCATGCCATCCAACCATCTCATCCTCTGTTGTCCCCTTCTCCTCGCGCCTTCAGTCTTTCCCAGCATCAGGGTCTTTTCCAATGAGTCAGCTCTTTCCATCAGATGGCTGAAGTATCAGAACTTCAGCTTCAGCCTCAGTCCTTCCAGTGAATATTCAGGATTGATTTCCTTTAGCTTGACGGGTTGGATCTGCTTATAGTCCCATGAGCCTCAAGAGTCTTCTCCAGCATCACAGTTTGAAACTATCAATTCTTCAGTGCTCAGCATAGACATGCACATATATGCGTTCTTTTCATATTGTTTTCCATGGCTTATCACAGGATATTGAGTCTAGTTCCCTGTGGAATGCAGTAGCCCCTTGTTGCTTATTCCTTCTATACATCTAACAGTTGGCGTCTGCTAAGCCCAGGCTCACGCTCTGTCCCTCCCCCACCCACCTCCCCCTGGGCAACCACAACTCTGTTCTGTGTCTGTGAGTCTGCTTCTCTTTCGTAGATACGTTCATCTGCGTCATATTTGAGATTCCACACATAACTGACATCATATGATATTTGTCTTTCTCTCTCTGACTTACTTCACTTCGTCTGATCTTCTTTAAGTCCGTCCATGTTGTTGCCTGTGATATTATTTCATTCTTTTTATGGCTTAATAGTATTCCGTTGCATATATACCACATCTTCTTTACCTATTTATCTGCAATCTGCTTTTGCTTCTCCCATAACTACATCTTAGAAATCCTCCTAGATCACTATAGAGGAAGCTATCTCATTCTTTCTGATGGTTAGGGAGTGCTCCACAAGAGCACATCATTTTTTGAACTCGCCTTCTGTGAAATGGCCACCCACTCCAGTACTCTTGCCTGGAAAATCCCATGGACGGAGGAACCTGGTAGGCTGCAGTCCTTGGAGTCGCAAAGAGTCAGACATGACTGAGCGACATTTACTTTACTTTACTCGGTTATAAACATTTAGCTCACTTCCACATTTTTGCTCTTGTAGGCAATGTTTCAATGGATGTATTCTGCAAGCTACCTGTGTGGGTGTTCGAGAACTTCTATGAGATAGATGCCTGGGAGGGAAATTGCTGGATCCAAGGGTACGTGTGGTTTTGGTTTTAACAGATTCTGCCTGATTGTTCTCTGAAAGGACTGAACTAATTCACATCCCCTCCAGAGGTATTGAAGGCTTTTTTTTAAGGCAGGAAGATAACTTTACTGATGATTTTGTATTAAGGACTTCACTTTAGAAGATTATATTCAATTCCACCAAGGGATCTTATAAAAACCAAGCCTTAAAATATCATGCAGTCATAAATTCCACTGTAGAAAAGAAAAATCAGGAATGGTGGGAAGAGAGAAAAAAAAATAAAAGCAAAAATTGCCCATTGTCCCCCCATCTTCTGATAATCTCATTAGCAGCTTTTCTTTCTTGAAGTAGAATGTACACTTAGATAATCCAGGCATGATGTCACATTGTATTTACTGTTTGTTACTTTGTTTTTCATTCCAATATATGTCATGGAATGTTGTCCATAGCAACTACCACAAATCTAAACAATCGTTTCAGTGGTTGTACAAGATTGTTTTTCAGGCCCCCAGAGCTGGACCTTTAGCATGTTTCCAGTTTTTCTCCACTATAAGCAAAGCTGTAAGGATTTCTGCTCACACATCTGGGTGCACAGATTTCATCTCTCTTTCCTGCTCCCCTGTTCTTCTAGCAGAGCCCCTTCAAGGTTCCTGAAACAGGCTGCAGCTGCTCAGATGTGGGGGCATTGCCCCGGTGTCACGGGTCTGCTGGTCACCGCATCCCTGTCCCTGGTGCGCCCATCTCAGGCCCTCCCAGGCACCACCGGGGACAGCCCTGAGCTCCTAAAGTGACAAAATCCCTCTTCTGCCCAGAGAGACTCGTATTAGTTTCCCGGGGCTGCTGGGGAAAGAGAATCATATTCTCTCCCAGTTCTAGAGGAAGAAGCCTAACAGCAAGGTGTCCGCTGAGCCATGCTCCCACTGAAGGCTCCAAGAAAGGATCCTTCCTGGTCTCGGCCAGCTTCTGGAGGCTCCTGGCGCTCCTTGGCTTGTGGCAGCATCATTCAGTCTCTCCCTCTGTCTTCGCATGGCCTTCTCCTCTGCGTCTCTCCTCTGAGCATCTTTTATAAGGACTTGTCACGGGATTAGGGCCCACTGGATAGTCTAGAACGGTCTCATTTAGAGATGTTAGATTTAAGTATGTTTGCAAAGATGCTTTTTCCAAATAAGCTTACATTCCCAGGCATCAGGGGTTAAGAAGTAAACACAGCTTTGAGGGAGCCGCCATTCAGTCCTCAACAAACCCCTCATGTGGTTGCCTTCCACACTAGGGCGCCCCTCCCCTGATTTCCCCATGGGCTCTGGGCCCTCTGAGCAGCCAAAACACCTTCTCACATTCCGAGTGCTCTGCAGCCTTTTGGTTCTGAAAGCCTTTGAAGACACGGCCTTTGGGGTGGTTTCTCAAAGCCTGATCACAGAGAGAGACCCCGTTTGGGGGGTCAGTATGATCGCCCAGAAGCCCCTCTGAGGAGGTCTTAGTAGCTCACCTCCTTTATGGGCCACTTCTCCTTACCCCTCCTCCAGCCTTCATCTCGTGCATCATGGCCCGAGGCAGGAGGCCAAGTCAGGCTGGGGTCTGGAGTCCCTTAGATAAGCAGCCACGGCACCAACCAAGGGATGAAGACTGTGCTTTAAAAGGCACGGGTCCATCAGGTCATAAAAATGTAATGGAGCCGGGTCGGCATTTCAGAGGCTTGAGTTCCTGCTTTGAAGCTTCTGGACCTTGGCGAATCTCCTTTCTTTATGGGTTGATTTGATGTTTAGAAACGGTCAGGACTGGAATGGCTCGTAAGACAGATGATGAAAAGCTGAAGAAGCCATCTGGAATGAAGAGGTTGAGGGTTGATGAAGTTGGGAGTGCGTGCAAAACGGAAGGCGCTTCTGAATGTGGCATCTGGGGGAGCTGAGCCCTGCCACCCCCACCCTGCCCACTGCCTCAAAGGGACCAACATGGAGACTCAGAAATTCTTGTATTTTAGGTCTCAAAATAATTATTTTTTTGAGAACGTCTTTCTCATTTTCTTCTATTACTCAGAAATAAGGGTGAGCAGGGAATTCCCTGGCAGTCCAGTGATTAGGGCTCCAGATTTCCACTGTAGGGGACACAGGTTCAATCCCTGGTTGGAAAACTAAGATCCCACAAGCCACAAAGGACAGCCAAAAAAATAGTATTAATGATAATAAGGGTGAGCAGTTTGATGGGAGGACATTTGCATTTTTGCCTCCTGATTCTTTGTTCTCTCACCCTCCATCCAGGTAGAAAGCTGTCATATTTGATGAGAGATCTGAACAGAGCTCCCAAATCACCCTTGTTCTCAGCCCTTAATACATTTATGAACCAGAAAAATATGAAAGGGTTGAGGTCCAGGGGACTCACACAGAGTCACTAACTTTTGAATTTTTTTCACTCAAAAGTGTAGAAAGAATAAAACACTTTCCCGGGTACTGTCACCAACGTGTTATAAAGGAAAAAAATTTTTAAGGAAATAAAGAAAAAAAAGGAAAACTAAAAAAATAAAAAATAAGCAAAAGGATTCTAGCAGAAAAAAAAAAAAAGGAAAAAAAAACTGTTTCCAAGTAAAGAACTGTCCTACAAATTAAACGGATTTTGCTTTGAGAAAAACTTGCCATATTTGTCTCACTCTTCTCACGTGGCTGCTGGTTAGTGAGAACTTTGCTAAAAACTCAAGGGTCCACTGAAGCCACTGGCCTCCCATGAACAGGAGCTGGAAAACTAAAAATCACAGACTTAGGTGTTGGCCATGGTTTTCTTAAAGGCTGACAGCCACTCCACAGGGTGGATGCTGTGGCTTCATTTTACGTGTAAGTCTAAGTGATTTTGCTCAAATCCACGCGTGCATCTCTAAGTGGGGTCAGGATGGGAACCTCATGGGCTTGGCTCCATACCCTGTGATTTTCCCTCCCTCCATGTCATCTTCCATCCAAGTGATCGTAGGCTTTACAGACTTACCAGCCCAAGCACTCACGGGGCTATTTCTTCACATGAGGCCCTGTGCTAGGCACTGGGGATACAGAGATGAATAAAACTCAGTTCCTGACCCAACGAGCTCACTTTCCAATCCAAGCAAACAACAGATTCACAGAAGAACCCAGATGATACACAGTCGTGAATGTCAGGGGGCTGAACATGTGCCCTGGTCACTGTGAGAGTTTCCAGGGGCCAGGGTCCTTAGGGAAGGTGGCAGTGGAAGAGATACACAGTATTGTGTCTGTAATCAACACGAAATCTACATGAATGAGGAGATGAAAAGGTTTCCAATAACCATCCCGTCAGGAGCAGGCTCATGGTGCTGGCAAGCCTGTGAATCTTTCCCGGGGGCGATTTGATAATCTACACCATTTTAAAAAATGTGCATTCCCTTTACACCAACAATGCCACTGCTAAGAAATTATTTCAACTCCTAAATAAAGTCTCTGATTACGATCAGAGACGTGTGCACTGGCAGACATACCAAGGATGTTCATTACAGTCCTGTGTTTAATACTAAAAACCTATTTAAAAAATAAATGCTTGTTTGAAAGAGAAATCTGCTCCGTAAGGAAGCAAAAACAGAGTCAAGCCTTGCCCAGATTCTAGTTCAGGGGTTTCCTTTAAAAACAGAGGTGTGTGGGGTCTGGGGTCCGACAATGCTGGAAACTGAAGTGTGTGACCCGGAGCAGGTCACCACCTCTTCGGTGCTCAGTTTGGCACTAAGGAGGTGGAGATGCAAGAAGCTGCCTCCCCAGGGTTACTCAGAGGGCTGTGAGAGGCAGGACGATACTCAAAACTCATCTAGCAATGGGGTGGAGGCCCGGGAGAGGGACAACCCTCTGAGGAGGTATCAGGGGGAGCTGTTATTATAAAAATTCATTTCTGGTCTCAGCTTTAAACCCGGTGAATTTTACAGAAACCTTGTGCAGGACCTGTCAGGGATGGAGATGAGCGGGGATGACCCGGGGGGTGGAGGGGGGACACCGGCATTGTCTGTCCGCGGTGAGTCCTGGGGCTCACTGCCCCAGGAGCCCCGCGACTCGCTCAGATGGGGGTGCAGAATCGAGGGTCTGTGCCACTTGGGTCATTTACGCTCCCCTGGTATTTAGCACGAGAGGAGGAGTAATTGCCCTGGCAGTGTCCTGGCTGAATTCCAATTTGGGTGATTGCATTCTGCCTACTTAAAATTCCCTTCTCCGGTATCCATGGTAGAAGCGATTCTTCAAACCCTCTCCTGTTGGGGGGGGGGG
>SJYF01000094.1:2667461-2681207 GCA_006410515.1 Procapra przewalskii
ACCGGCCTCTAGTTTAATCATCTCTAATGCAAGCTGACTTCCTCCTCATCCCCTGCATTCCAATCAGCTGCGTTCCAAACCTTGGAAGATGAGCCGCTGGTCTTCTGGGGTCACAGGCACGCACCTTCTGCAGCCCAGCCTGGCCTGGCTGTTTGTTTGTGGTTTGCTTTGTGTTTTTGCTATAAAAACAGAGCGTATAGGAATTCTTTACAGTCCACTATTTGCATCTGAGGAGTGGCATTTAGTGAGGATGGAAATGTGGTTGGAAGGTGGTGGGGGCGGGAGAGAGGACAGGGAGATGACCCCTGTGCAGACTCTCAACTTCCTGGGAAAAGGAGGGCTCCTGCCTGGAGATCTGACAGCCTCTGATCCAGGCACACCACTTTTAAAGATGGGTCCGGTTTCATTCACCGTGAAGCTTTTCAAAGGCTGTTGGGATTTGAGAAAAGGATCAAGCACCCAAATAATAAAAGGAATTCAGATCAAAACAATGGATTAGTACATTAGCCTATAAAGTGAGCAAAGATTAGTACAACCAAACTCCAGGCTGGTGAGAGGGGAGAAGGCGGAGAGCATGTAGAGCTTTGGGGAGTATAAACGGATACAACCCTTTTGGAAAGAAATTTGGCAATCTGTATCAAGAACCTTTGAAATGCTCATACCTTTTGACCCCGTAATTCCACTTCTGGGAATCAAGCCCAGAGAAGTAATCTGAAATGAGGAAAGAGCTTAATGCCCAGAGATGGAAATCGAGCTGCCATTTGTGAAACAAAAATTGGAAATAACTGAAATGTCCAGTAGAAGTGGACTGTTTAAGTAAACTCTGGTCTACCCACCGCCTTAAATTGATGCTGGCATGGAGCATCATGTTTGTAAGAGCACAAAGATGAGACAAAATCAGGATTCAAAGCTGAGCCCATGGTGTGATCACAGTGACACTCAGCAAAGTGAAGGTCACACAAAAAACACCATCACATGCATTTCTGCATGGGGGAACTAGGGGTGATACCCCCCCCCCGCCTTAGTGTTCTAGCCATCTTTTGACTTCTCATTTTTTGGAAGGAGCATGAATTTTCCTTTAGAATACAATAACACAGTTGCTTTTCTTTTTCCTTTTTAAAAGTGGTTGTGAAAGTGACAAGGGCTTGGAGAAGAAAGGTTACTATGGATAAACAGAAGGAAACCAGGTCCCAGGATGAACTGGGGCTGTGAAACGGAAGTGATGGTGTGCTCAGATCCTAAGATCATGTGGGAATAAGAGACAATGCCCGGCTTCTGGAGGAGAATGGACTTGGGTTGGAATCTTGCATCCAGCCCCTGACCTGGGCAGTGCTGGGCTACTCCTAAAGTTTCCTGCCACCTTCGCTATTAAATGTGGGTTGGTTCCTTCACCCTGCCCCAACCTCTGGGTCCGCAGCTTACATCTTCTGTGGCCCTCACCAGCTTCCTGTGTGCTGATGCCTCAGTGAGGAAGATGCAGAGAACAGCGGCTTTGGAGAGAAAGCTACTTCTGGTTGGTGTTTTAATTCAACACCCTCTTTGGGGTCTGCATGTGGGCATCCCCTCAGCTGTAGCAGTAGCTCTGGGCTCCATGTGCCACAGACAGCAATGTAGCTGATTCCTAAAGCGTGCTGAGGGGTACGCTTTCCTGGAAGTGGTCCAAACTGCTGTACAAGCAAAGCCTCTGCTTGTAACCCAGGGCTGTAAATCTCATGACATTTAGCCAGGAAAGCTTAGCCAGGAGTCTCATCACAGACAGGACACTTGTTACCCTGTTTATCTTTCTCTCCTTTTCTTTCTTTCTCTTTCCTTTCCTTCTTTCTTTCTCTCTCATTTCTTTCTTTCCGTCCTTCATTCAAGGCTGACCCTGGATAAAACTGGGAGGTTGAGAAAGTTTATTTTAGATGACCTTTCACTTCCCATTTCAGAATTTTTCCTTTCTTGCCAGAAATTCATGCTCTCTCTCCTCCTACCCGACAGCTCTGCCCAGTAGAACGTTCTATGATGCTGGAAACAGTGTGTAATCGGTGCTGTCTGTGTAATAGGTAGCCACTGGCCACCTGTGACTATTGAGCACTTAAAATGTGTCTAGTGCCCCTGAGCAACTGAATTTTTCATTTCACTTCATTTTAATTAATTTAAATTTAAATCAGATAGCCACATATGGCGGGTGACTGCAGTATGGGATGGCACGGCCCTATAAAAACCTGTCCTCGGCTCTGCCTCTGGCCTCCCACAAACTCAGATCCATCCTTTACGTCCAAACATCATCAGCTTTTCAGACCTCAGTCTAGATGTCACCTCAGGGGTGTGTCGGAGCCAGCTTGGACCAGCCCGCACCAGCTCCCAGGAGCACACGTGTACCTCTCTTCATAACTCTGCAGCAACTTCCCACTGGGAGCTTGACTCAGTTGTCATGAGAGTCTTTACCCCACGGAAATGGGCAGATCAAGTCCATTTTCTCCATGGAATTGGTTGTTAAATATTCACCATCACACCTTTGTGTAACAGCCACGACTTGCATACCCCTAAGAGCAGATATCTCCTCTTTAAACAATCACGTGTTTGTCTATTTTCAGCTGTGCTGGGTCTTCGTTGCTGTGTGGGCCTTCTTCTCTAGTTGTGGCAAGCAGGGGCCACTCTCCTGGCGTGGTGCAACAGGCTTAGTTGGCCTGCTGCATGTGGAAACTTCCTGGCCCAGGGCTCGAACCTGTGTCCCTTGCATCGGCAGATGGATTCTTAACCACGACCACCAGGGAAGCCTGTGTCTCCTTTTACTCTCTGGGCACCTCCCTTGTCTCGCCCTCATCCTGGTCCACTGAGCTAATTTCCCACCGGCTCCTAGGGGTCAGATTGGGCCCCTCATCTGGGATCCAGTGGATTCCAGGGCTTACCTCTCTGCGGGTTCTCATGCTGCTTGTGCGTTTGCCTCCTCCGTTAGATTTCAGGTTCTTCAAGTGAAGGTAGTTCTTGTTTGGTTTGGTGCGAATCTCCAGGGCCCAGCACATAGTAGGCGCTTGATAAGTACTTGTTGGACAAAGCTTTTTAAAGGCTTAGTGGAAAGACCTTGGAGCTGAGAGCCCATATCTGGGACAGCCCTGGGTTCGAGTTTGGCCCTGGTTTTCTTCGCAGTCATGTGACACTAAGTATGCTCTGCCCCCACCCGTGTTACATGTACATAACAGTCTCTTTCCTGTCCATTTCCTGGACATCTTGTAAGGGTCAAGTAAGATATCAGAATGCTTTGAAAAGTCATGCACGTAAACAAATTGCTTCCGGAAGTCCAGTGACTTTTGAATTTTCTTTGGTTCTTTGTCATCTTAGGTTGGAGCGTCAGAGAGGACCAGAAGGGGTCTATCATCTCCTACGAATTTAACTGAAATGGGACCAGCACAGCAGCCAGTGAGTGTGCGGGAGAGAGCGTGAGACTCTGCAGCTCACCAGACATGCACTTGAAGGGGAGGTTGCAGCTTTTTTTCTTTCTCTCATCAGGGAAGTGCAGACGACTCCAGCCGAGGAGTCTTCTTTCTGTTTACGAAGTCGTGTGGTAGTGGGGAAGGCTGAACTCTTGGGTGTGAAATTGTTATCTTCTGACATGTAGGAAAGAGATTCTCTTCTGAGAGCCCACAAATATTTGTCAGTTATTTTTCTCTTGGAGAAATGTTTTTCTCAAATCTGCGATGCTAAAGACCGTTGTGGGCATTTCAGCTTCTGTGGCCTGTGAAAGTCGACTGCATCCCAGGGCTGCTCCAAAGGGGTTAATTGCATCTAAGCATTGGAAAGTGATTATCTAATTAAACTTTGAAATGGAATGGTAAAAACGCTGGGTGACAGACTGTCTGTGGGAGGGTCCCCTGAGGTGCTCTCCATTTATTGCTAATCATCTTTCTTGCCCAGGCGGAGCCAGTTTCCAGCAGAGCACATGCTCAGACCGCGCGCTCCCCAGCTCGGGAGTCACTCAGAGATTTCTCAGGCAGATTCCTCCCTCCGCGTTGCGTGCCCTGCCTGAACTCTGCAGTTGTGCCTGGCTATCTTGAAAGGCTATCATCCCTGGTCTTCAGCTCCCCCTAATTCTTATTTAAAATCAGAAGGCTATGTCTATACTTAGAACCATGGAACCAAAGAGATTTGAAGGGTTGGGAGTTATGCTGGGTGTTTATGACTGTTGCCCAGAAAATTGGGGTTCGAGACCCAGGACGCCTGCCATAAAGTCTACGCACGTGTCCTATCCCCCTCACTGAAACCTGCAGGCATCTAGATTCTCTGGACCAGGGCCCCTGCCAGGTACCCTGGTGGATGCAGAATGAGCCTGGACCACGTGCTCCTGAGCAGCCTGTGGGTGAGAGGGGAACAAGCTGGAGGAGCCGACGTGGAGATCGTTCTTTGTCACTTGAAAAGCAATCTCGTTTGTTCTTCATTTGTCCTGGTGATGTGGTTCCCTACATCCCTGCCATTGTCTAGATGTAGAAAGTGAGGGTCGGACCCCTTAAACAATCTCCTTGAGTCCTTCAACACTGAACTTCCTAACCTTGAAACTCATGTCTCTTTTTTAAGTTATATTATTAATGTATAGTTAATTTACAATGTTGTGTTAGTCTCTGCTGTACAGCAGAGTGATTCAGTTGCAGGTATATATAGTTTTTCGTATTCTTTTCTATCATGGCTTATCACAGGATATTGAATCTTATCCCCTGTGTGATACAGTAGGACCTTGTTGTTCATCCATTTTCTTTCATTTTTATTTTTAATCAGAGGATAATTGCTTTCCGATGTTATGTTGGTTTCTGTATATATATTGAATCTAGGAAAATGGTACCGATGAACCTATTTGCGGGGCAGGAACAGAGACACAGACGTAGAGAACGAACTTGTAGACACAGCAGGGGAAGGGAAGGGTGGGACAAATTGAGAGAGTAGCCTTGAATTATATACATTACCATGCTTATCCCTTTTATATATAATAGTTTGCAGCCACTAATCCCAAACTCCCATGCTACCCCTCCCCTCCTCCCTCCCCCTTGACAATCACACATCTGTCCTTTACGTCTGTGAGTCTGTTTCTGTGTGGTTGGTAAGAAACTTGTGTCTTTTTATCTGCTGGGCTGGATACCACGGAGACCTTGACAAGGAAAGATTCCTGCCCTCTGGGGATAAGAAGGAAAATGTCACAGCAGAGATGGCGTTTGACTTTGACGTTCACTGATGGAGCTTGGCCAGTAAGAGAAAAGACACAGAGAAAGGCAAGTGGGCGTAGAGTTTGGGGACCAAAACGTTGGCAGAAGTGACGTGAAGCCTTGTACCTTGCTTTTATGCTTTTGTTTCTGAACGATGCCTTTATGTGGTGGTAAACATTTTGGAGCCCCCGTCGTGTGCCAGACCCTGGGGTGTTAGAGATGAGCCAGGCAGATGAGGTGGTCCTTCTTATGTTCTAGTGGAATCGTGGCAGGGTTTTGAAGACGGCGGGGCGTGCTCATATCTGAGTTTTAGGACAGTCCTTGTGGCGATAGGAGGAGGGGACGGGGTTAGAAGGTCCTTGAGGAGACCCCCGGAAAAGGCTAGAAAGTGATGAGGAGGGGCTGGCTTGGGGCCTCGGCAGCAGGGATCAGGAGGAGTGGACAGACCTGAAAGCAGCTTAACCTGAAATTCCAGAATGATTTCTGTGTGCGCCTTTGTCTGAATTAAGGCATTGCAGACACTTAAATTCCTCTTTAGAGCTGCCTTTGCTAAACAACACTTCAGTATTTTGCCCTCAGCAAAGGTTACACAATGATATCAGGAGAGTCACCCAAGGAACACCACTGCATTTTTTTCTTTTTTGTAAAATGACTGTTGGGGACATAATTCATCGCGCTGCTCAATGCCACTTATGCAAATGTCCATATGACAAATGCATTCTAGGGCGCTGGGCCAAGAAAAATTGGTTCTCCTGACATGCAGGTTGGATCGTACCTCCAGACAATAAGAACCCCATGGCCTGCCATCCTTCCCGCCAGGATCCAGGTGTCGGGAAACCCAAAGCTAAGTTTAGGCTTCGTTTTCGTAGCGTTGTTTAGTCGCTAAGTCACGTCTGACTCTGTGACCCCCTGGACTGTAGCCCACCAGGCTTCTCTGTCAATGAGATTTCCCAGGCAAGAGTACTGGA
Organism: Procapra przewalskii; assembly: GCA_006410515.1. Taxonomy (NCBI): domain Eukaryota; kingdom Metazoa; phylum Chordata; class Mammalia; order Artiodactyla; family Bovidae; genus Procapra; species Procapra przewalskii. The sequence continues at coordinate 2,673,604 of SJYF01000094.1, forward strand.
GTGGGTTGCCATTTCCATCTCCAGGGGATCTGCCTGACCCAGGGCTTGAACCCATGTCTCCTGCATTGCAGGTGGATTCTTTATTACTGCGCCACCTGGGGAGACCTTTTGTAGCATTACCTGAACAGTTATACCTCCCTGCTTGATCTGATTGTATTCTAGTTTTATGGGAAGCTGCCTTTTTAGATTTGGAGTAGAGCAAAAGCCCAGGGACGGTCAGTCCGTGAAGGGCTTACAGTAGCTTCCGGCAGCAGTGAGTCTGCATATGGCTCCTGAACATCGGTTCCCAAACTGTATTCCCTGGTGCACAGAGGTTCCGTGAGATGTTCCAGAGCAAGGGAACAGTCCCAGCTGGGGACATCTTTTCATCTTTCGTGCATTTTAAAGTAGATATTAGAAAAATATCTACTTAAGAGTTCTGGTAAAGCTGTTCTAACATTCAAACAAGAGCGGTTGCATGGTGGTGTTGAGTCCCTGGGTGTAAAGTGACCTGGGAAATGACTCCATCTCTTTGCGACTCAGTTTCTTCATCTGTAAAATGGCACTAATTGTAGTATCTGCCTCAGAGGCTTAGGACAGTGCCTGGCACACAGGGAGCCTTTGACTAGTGGCAGCTTTTGTTTCTGAGCGATCGTCCCCTTCTGGGAAACGCTCTCCTGCCCCTGATGACAGAGGGAAGTCACGTGACAGGTCGGCAGATGCAGGAGGCACGATGTCCAGCAGCGGGTTGTACATTCTGCCTTCCTGCTGCCAAGCTGTGTGTTTTCTATTTAAAAATTGCCGGTCTTTGTTATGCATTTTATCTCACAATTTTAACATTTATTGGTGCAATTATTCAATGTTTACTTTATATTAAGCATATGGATCAAATTTTGATCATTTCTTTTCACAATTAACTCAACTGTGAGACCATTTTTTTGCTGTCGACTTTCATTTAAATGGTATCTCGTGAGCCTCCTATGGGCACCCTGACAAAACAGTACAATTTAAACAATATTTCGTGGTCACACAAGTTGGGGAATATTGCCTGAGGTTATATCTTAGTTGAGCATGCCCCCTTTGGGTGAGATTATTACGTGGAAATGCAGATGAAGCACCAGCCAACTTGCTCCTTCAAAGCATCACCACTCTTTAGAATGAAAATTTGATTTATTTAAGCCATGAGTGTTTTTAACTTGGGTAATACTTCTACTCATCAGCACCAGCTTGAAACCAGTGTCTGTATGTTTATTATTAGTTCATTCATTCAATAGTAATGTACTGAGTCTTTCCTGTGGTCCAGGTACCATGCTAAACATTGGCAACATTGAGTTCTAGCTTCCATGTTCTTGATCTGTTATTCAATATGGTAGCCACAAGCCACATGTGGCTACTGAGCACTTGAAAGGTGGCTGGTCTGAGGTGAGATGGGGGCACAAGTTAAATTCACACCGAACTTTAAAGACAATATGAAAAGGAAAGCAAAGAACTTCCCTGGAGGTCCAGTGACTGGGACTCCATGCTTTTACTGCTAAGGATGCAGGTTCAGTCCCTGGTTCAGGAACTAAGATCCCGCAGGCCACTTGGCCAAAAAACAAACAAATGGAAAGGGACGCAAACTCTTTATTCTTTATTTCTAATGCATTGTAGACAGACGTTTTACCATCTGAGCCACCAGGGAAGCCCTATATAATGCATTATATATAATTATATATTGCATATATTATATAATGCATTATATATAATGATATATGTATAAAATGCATTAGAAATAAAGAGTTAAAATTAATGTTGGTTGCATATTGAAATAATTGTGTTTTGGATATGTTGGGTAAAATACAATTTATTATTAGAGTGAATTTCACCTTCTGCTTTTTCCCACTTTTGCTTCTGTGCAGCCACTGGAAACTTTCAGGTTACATATAAAGCTCATATTCTATTTTTGTTGGACAGCAGGGGTCTAGATGGTCCACAGACATACAGTTGGTTAATTATGACACAACACATGGAGTGCTATAATTTTCTAGATCCCCCTGTCACTGGAGCCTGACTTGGAGAATAGACCTCAAGGGCAGGATGTAGGGGTCAGAAAAGGCTCTGAAGTTGGAGTCAAGAGTCTGGAGTTGGGATCCAGGGAACTCAGAGAGAACACAAATATATTGGGGTCAAATGGTGGTTGGAGGGTGTATCTGTCAGCTTTTGCTGTGTAACAAACAATCACAAAACCACAGAGACATACAAAAATGTGCAAAGTATACATATGTATCTCACTCATATCTCTGCAGATGGGCTGGTGTGGCTGATCTAAGCGGGACTTGGCTTCTCCCCAAGGATAGTGCCTAGGTCTGCTCCGAGGGCATTATGCCAGGACCCAGGGCAAAGCAGCAGCAGCTCATGTAGCTACTGAGCACTTGCAGTGTGGCTAGTCTGAGGCGAGATAGCAACACAAATTAAATTCACACTGAACTTTAAAGATGATATGACAGGGAAACCAAAGAACTTCCCTAGTGGTCCAGTGATCAGAACTCCATGCTTTCATTACTAAGGATGCAGGTTCAGTCCCTGGTCCAGGAACTAAGATCCAGGAAAAGTTCTTACGTGATGATATATATATAGTGCAAGAGGCAAATCCCACTTGTAAAATAATGTGTAACCCTTAGCTCAGTCACATCTAATAACATTCCCTTAGCCAAAGCAAGTCACGTGGCTGGAACCAGAATCCAACAGCAGGGAAGTACACCCTACCCATGTGTACCAGGAGGCCAAGCAAAGTCCAAGTGGCCAAACCCTACATCTACTGGACAGAGAAACTGTTCCTGTGAGGTGGGGAGGAGGAAGGAGTGGATTTTGTTGAATAAAAATCTGATCTATTAATGGGGTGGGGGGCATAATTAGAAACAGGGCAAAGTTATGAATGCCTATTATGAGGGAAGCAGAGAGCTCAAGGTCTATGGGTAGGATGACCACATAGTTGCCATCCACACTGAATGCTTCTGAGAGTGAAAGGGACACATGCCTAATTACACTGGAACAATAGGATAAACCTCGATTGACTCGGGAACACCAGGACATATATGGTCACCCTAGCTACAAACCAAACTTCTACCACTGATGTGTTTTGTTTTACTTTTACGGCATTTCATTTAAGCTTTCTTTTCTTTATAAAATTGGCTTGAGTGTTCTTCAAAGAGGCAAATGTTCTCATGCTCAGTGCAAGCCTATGCTCTTTGGTCTCACATGTAATCAGATCACCTCTCAGGCACTGGAGATGTGGCTCCTGGAAGTGGAGCTTGCTTACGGCAGTCAGATCCTGCATGGATGAAGTGTTAGATTCCTAGGGCTGCTGTTCCAGTGACAGCCCATTTGGTGGCTTAACAGAACACAAATGTATTCTCTCCCACTTCTGGGGGCCAGAAGTTTGAAATCAAGGTGCCAGCACATTTGGTTCTTTTCGGAAGCTGTGCATGAGAATCTGATCCAGGCTTCTCTCCTGGCGACCAGTGGCTGCCCCCAGTCCTTGGTGTCCCTTGGCTTGTGGTTGTATCATTGCAGGCTCTGCCTCCATCTTCCCGTGGCTTTCTCCCCAAATCTCTCTGTGTCTGTGTGTCAAATCCCCCTCTCCTTTCTCTTTTAAGGACACGAGTCCGAAATCCAGGATGATCTCATCTTGAAATTGACTAAATGACCTCTGCAAAAATCTTATTTCCAAATACAGAAGTGCCTAGGGGATGGGACTTGGGCATATCTTTTCTGGACAACATATTTCAACCGGGGGCAGGTGGGTTTCCAGGTGAGCAGTGGAGAGCAAAGTGAGTGTGCATGGGTGCAAGGTATGTGATGGCGGCCCTGGCAGAGCTGCCTGTCTCTCCTGGGAGTGGGGACTGGGGGAGCGCTCTGCAGGGGAGGAGGCTTCAGGGTGGCTCTCGAGGCTAAACGGAGTTGGGACGTGGGAGAAGGCAGGGCAGCAGGTGGAGGTCTGGCCAGGGAGGGGCTCACATGGCTCAGCGGAGGTGGTCTTCCGTACCCCTGTTCCTGCTTCTCTGAGACCAGTCAGGTAAGCTGGCCCAGTAATTCTGAGTCCCCAGAGACCCGCCAGGGCAGGCACCCTTCCTAAGCAGGTATTAAGTCAACAGAGAAGGATGGGAATCCCAGCCTGAAGCCCTTCGATGGGGTCCGGCATCCTCTGAAGGGAGGGCAGAGCTGTTGCTGTAGGACTGAGAACAAAGGTTAGGGGCTTGGTCTGAATCCAGGGTGGGATGGGATTGTGAGACCCCAGGGCTGAGTATGGAACCAGGGCCATAGGTGGTCTCTGCTCGCTGCCCCTGAGGGCACCCAAGAGGGTGTGAGGTGTCCTAAAAGCACAGGATTGAAGCCTGAGAAGCATTTCCGGGGCAGTGGCTGTCATGCATTCATTTGCTCATTCACTTATTCATTCTGCATGCCTTTCCTCAATACTCCTGCCCGGCCAGCCCTGACCCGGGGGAGAGCCTGAGACGCACATGGGCTCTAGAGGCCTTGGAGATGCTTCCATCCTGGCCCAGAGGCTCTGTGTGAGTGTGCCTGCTGCTCTGACAGGGAGGAGATGGTGTAGCAGAGGGTCCAGAGGGTATCTCGCCAGAACCCTGAGGCAGGGGGTTCTGATCCGGGGAAGCTCTGAAGGGACCCCTCCCACTGCCCCAGGATGACCCCAGGGTGCCCCCCAGCCCCAGGACTCTCCTTTTCTCATTTTCCAGGGAAAGTCTCCTTTGCCCCGCTGTTTGGGGAAGGACCATGTCCTGATCTGGGCCTTGGTGCTGTGCTCAGGGGCCAGCAGGCTCTTGGCAGGTGTTAAATGCAATGATACCCACTTACTTTGGCAGCCCCTGCTCTGGTGCCCACTGACAAGGAGACACACATCTGAGCGCACGTGTGTGCACACACACACGCGCACACACACAGCCCGTGGGGTCTGGCAGATGCGATTAGCCTCTGGGTCCCTCAGAATTAGATGCAGGTGGCTAATTGTCCATGCCAGGAGGCAACTGTGGGCACAATTACTCATGTCTCTGTCCCCACTCGGGGCTAATAATGGGTGAGGGGAGGGGAGGATGCCCCAGGGGAGGGGAGGAAGCCGGATGGACTCAGTCTCTCCTTTTAGCGTGGGCTGTGACCAACAGCTTTGGGGGCAGTGTTGATCCTTTGGGCCTGGGGAAGGCTGCGGGGCAGGTGAGAGGGAGGCTTCTAGCTCTTGGAAGATCAGGGGCCCCCTTGGGTCCTCACCCCCAGCCCTGATCCACCGGCACAACAGAGTCTGTGCGACCCAATCTGTTAATGGTGCCTTCAATCCCTTGCTTTTGTGTAGCTTGTTAGCGTTTTCAAAAACCCTTTGTACATGCTATCGCATCCAGTAGCCATGAGACTGGGGGTATGTGGTCATTACAGCCCATTTTACAGATAAGAAAATGGAGGTTCATCGGACGGTTGGCAGAGCCTCCGTAAGAACACAGTCCTGGGATGCCAAGCCCGAGGGTTGCCCTTTACTTCCCCAAGCTGTCTTCTGTCCCTCCTTGTCTTCCTTTCCTAGGGAAGGGTCAGGGGAGCAGAGGGGTGACTCCCCCAGGCACCAGTCAGCAGCGTAAAGCAGAGTAGGGCGGAGACATTCTCAGTGTGAAAGTTGCCTCAGTAAATTCAATATTCTTTTATTTTCGGCTGTGCTGGGTCTTCATAGCTTTACACAGGTTGTCTCTAGCTCTGGCATGTGGGGGCTCCTCCCTAGCAGGCTTCTCATTGCGGTGGCTTCTCTTCTTGCAGAGCAAGGGCTTTAGATTGCTCAGGCTCCAATAGTTGAGGCTCATGGATATAGTTGCCCCGCGGCATGTGGGATCTGAGTTCCAGGACCAGGAATCGAACCCATGTCCCCTGCATTGGCAGGCAGATCCTTAACCACTGGACCACCAGGAAAGTCCCGCCTCAGTACATTTTAAACAGCACTTGTTTAAACATTGAAGGTCCTCCCTGTTCAAGACCTGTTCAAGGAACCATGAGGAGATGGAAATGGAAGAGATGGTCTCTGCTTGTAAGGTGTCTGTTGTCCGGTAGAGAGAGCAAGATTCCTATGCGGCATCCATTCCACCAACCTGGGCTCCAAACACTTCCCTCATCAGTCCCCTAACTTGCGGGGTGACTTTGGTAGCTTCTCAAGACCTCTCTGGGCCTCAGTTTCCAGAGCTGCTTAAGCAGGGGACTGAGCCTCAGCGGTGTCTCAGGCTACGTCTGGCTGATTTCCAACAGTGCAGTTTAACCCACCCAGAGGAGGCGATTACTTCTGAGTGGGGAGGAGGAGCTGGACGCGGGTAGGAGTAGGAGGAGGGGCACAGCCAGAAGCATGTTTGATTTGGCAGGAGTAGGCCTGCATCCTAATCCAGGTTCTGCTTAACCCTGCTCTGGGGGTTGCGGGTGTGGGGCTCATCATCTCGGGGCATATCAATCTAACCTTTCATGGCAGCTGGCCTCTAGGATGCCTTCAGATGAATCCCGCCCTTATGTTGTTGTTCAGTTGCTAAGTCATGTCCAGCTCTTTGGGACCCCATGAACTGCAGCATGCCAGGCTTTCCTGTCCTTCACTATCTCCCAGAGTTTGCTCAGTCCCATCTGCTTTGAGTCAGTGATGCCATCCAGCCATCTTATCCTCTGCCACTCCCTTCTTCTCCTTCCCTCAATTCCAGTATCAGAGTCTTTTCCAATGAGTCAGCTCTTCGCATCAGGTGGCCAAGGTATTGTAGCTTCAACTTCAGCATCAGTCCTTCCAGTGAATATTCAGAGTTGATTTCCTTTAGGACTGACTGGTTGAATCCCCTTGCTGTCCTTGGGACTCTCAAGAGTATCCTCCAGCACCACAGTTTGAAAGCATCAACATTCATAAAGAAAGGATACTTTCATATTTTAATTATATTTTACATTTTTTTAAAAGATGAAACCATGGAAGTGAGAATATCAGTGCTGTTTCCACAACAAAAACAACTCAACTCTTGAGCTTCTAATTCTTAGAAGTCTGGTGTGCAGTCAGAATGGCCATCATTAAAAAGCCTACAAATAAAAAATGCTGGAGCAGGTGTAGAGAAAAGGAAACCCTCCTACACTGTTGCTGGGAATGTAAGCTGGTGTGGCCACTATGGAAAACAGTATGGAGTTTCCTCAAACCACTCAAAATAGAGTTGCCATATGTCAGCGATCCATCCCTGGGCATGGATCTGACCAAAACTACAATTCAAAAGGAGACGTGCACCCCAGGGTTCATAGCAGCGCCATCCACGATAGTCAAGACATGGGAGCAGCCGAAGTGTCCATAAAAAAGAGGAATGGATAAAGATGTGGTACCTGCACACAATGGAGTATTCAGTTCAGTTCAGTTCAGTTCAGTCGCTCAGTCGTTTCCTACTCTTTGCCACCCTATGAATCACAGCACACCAGGCCTCCCTGTCCATCACCAACTCCTGGAGTTCACTCAGACTCACGTCCGTTGAGTCCGTGATGCCATCCAGCCATCTCATTCTCAGTCGTCCCCTTCTCCTCCTGCCCCCAATCCCTCCCAGCATCAGAGTCTTTTCCAATGAGTCAACTTTTCGCATGAGGTGGCCAAAGTACTG
>SJYF01000094.1:2710780-2735227 GCA_006410515.1 Procapra przewalskii
CCATCTGGTGATGTTCATGTGTAGAATCTTCTCTTGTGTTGTTGGAAGAGGGTGTTTGCTATGACCAGTGCATTCTCTTGGCAAAACTCTATTAGTCTTTGCCCTGCTTCATTCCATATTCCAAGGGCAAATTTGCCTGTTACCCCAGGTTTCTTGACTTCCTACTTTTGCATTCCAGTCCCCTATAATGAAAAGGACATCTTTTTGGGGGTGTTAGTTCTAAAAGGTCTTGTAGGTTAGTTCTAAAAGGTCTTGTAAAACTGTTCAACTTCAGCTTCTCCAGCATTACTGGTTGGGGCATAGGCTTGGATTTCTGTGATATTGAATGGTTTGCCTTGCAAGTGAACAGAGATCATTCTGTCGTTTTTGAGATTGCATCCAAGTACTGTATTTCGGACTCTTTGTTGACCATGATGGCTACTCCATTTCTTCTAAGGGATTTCTGCCCACAGTAGTAGATATAATGGTCATCTCAGTTAAATTCACCCATTCCAGTCCATTTTAGTTCGCTGATTCCTAGAATGTTGACATTCACTCTTGCCATCTCCTGTTTGATCACTTCCAATTTGCCTTGACTCAGGGACCTAACATTCCAGGTTCCTATGCAATATTGCTCTTTACAGCATTGGACCTTGCTTCTATCATGATAGAAACAAGGTCCGATGCTGAGATATGTTGGTTGCTATTATTTAAAAATATTTGCCTGTAGACTAATTGATAGGCTATGGGTTTAGTTAAAGCCAGGAGGTGGTGATGGTGATGATGTGTGGAAGAAAAGAAAAACACTTTCCACACAGTGACTATATTTAGCATCATGTCTCTCCAATTCTTTTATCATGAAAGGATTTTGTTTTGCTCAGAGACCCTTTGAGTCTCATAATAATGCTTTTATATAGTGCCTTTTGTCTCAGAATCCTGGAGCAGTCTTGAAATCAAAACATAACAAGAGCTGGATGGTTGCAAAGATAAAAGCAACAATTTGCTTTTGTTTTTGGAAAAGCTCCTCTAACTTTCCTAGTTTGCAACTTGGCAGCTGGATGTGAACATGTATGTGTATGTGACCTGGGTCCATGGCAAGCCCCTGCCAATCCCCGATGGCAGCTGCTTGTAGCTTGGCTCTTGGAGATGGAGTGAAGTGCACCTCCTGATGTTCTGAAGGAAGAAAATAAGAGAAGGATGAGAAGGATGAGCAGGAGGAGGCAAAAACTTTACTGAGTGCCTACCAGGAGCCAGGAATGTTACACATGCTATATCATTGAATCCCAACAACTGCTAACATTTACAGGTGAGGGAGCAAGCTCAGTGAGGTCAATAATTTATCCAAGTTCATGCAGCAATTAAATGTAGAAAGAAGTTCCAGAATCTGTTTCCTTCATAAAACCTACACTCGTATCACATTACCACACCACTTCCTCCTTTCTTTAAGGATGTTTGACTTCACTTTCAAAAGGCATGGGGTGGGAGAAAGGAGGAAAGCTTCACATCACTGAGAGAGTTTGAGAATGTCAGATCCAGTGTGCAACGTGGGGAGTGGAACAAAGAGGAGAGATGGTCTGCAGACAAATTCTGAGGAAGCAAACACCAAGTATCCTAGAATTTAATAAATTCTAAGGCTCCCTGGTGGCTCAGATGGTAAAGAATCTTCCCACAATGTGGAAGACCAGGGTTCAATCCCAGGGTTGGGAAGATCCTCTGGAAAAGGGAATGGCAACCCACTCCAGTATCCTTGCCTGGAGAATTCCATGGGCAGGGGAGCCTTGCAAACTGCAGTCCACAGGGTTGCAAAGAGTCAGATGTGAGCAAGTGACTAACACACACAAGGCTCCATCAGTTGTAAAATAACCCATTATTTCATGTGCTACTAATAAGGAAAAAAAACCCAGCACCAGTTACAACGGCATCGATCAGCTATAGGACATACTCCGATTTTAGAGACTTTTCACATTTTAAAATGTGAAAAGCTTGCTTGGTTAGAATTGATACAAGATGTCATTTATCAGGGTCAGTTCCTCTCCCACATTAGCTGAAGTTTAATGCAGGGTGCAATGACCATTCCAGGTATTTTAAGCACAAAGAGTTAATATAGAGAGTTAGGTACTTATAACATTGCTGAAGGGCTAGTGAGAGCATGATGGAATTGCTTTACCTGGGAAGCACTGCTGTAGCTCTGCTACAATCAAAAAGAGGAGGAATGAGGAGGCCACCTTAGGGACTAGAGAGCTCAGGAACTCTGCCGGAGTTCTAGTCTCTTGCACAGAACACAGCCCACCACTCTCAATTCCAACAGCAATTGCAAGTTTGGGGGAGGGTTTTCTTTAAATTAGTTTATTTATTTTAATTGGGAGCTAATTACTTTACAATATTGTGGTGGGTTTTGCCATACATTGACCTGAATCAGCCATGGGTGTACATGTGTTCCCCATCCCAAAACCCCCTCCCATCTCCCGCCCTATCCCTTCCCTCTGGGTTGTCCCAGGGCACCGGCATTGAGTGCCCTGTTTCATGTGTTGAACTTGGACTGGTGATCTCTTTCACATGTGGTAATATACATGTTTCAATGCTATTCTTTCAAATCATCCCACCCTCACCCTCTCCCACAGAGTCCAAAAGTCTGTTCTTTATATCTGTGTCTCTTTTGCTGCCTTGTGAACAGGGTCATCATTACCATCTTTCTAAATTCCATATATATGCATTAATATACTGTGTTGGTGTTTTTCTTTCTGACTTCACTCTGTAGAAAAAGCTCCAGTTTTATCCATCTTATTAGGACTGTTTCAAATGTGTTTTTTTTTTTTAAATAGCTGAGTAATATTCCATTGTGTATAGGTACCACAGCTTTCTTACCCATTTGTCTGCTGATGGACATCTAGGTTGCTTCCATGTCCTGGCTATTATAAACAGTGCTGCAATGAACACTGGTGTACATGTGTCTCTTTCAATTCTGGTTTCCTTGGTGTGTATGCCCAGAAGTGGGATTGCTGGGTCATATAGCAGTTCTATTTCCATTTTTTTTAAGGACTCTCCACACTGTTCTCCATAGTGGCTGTGCTAGTTTGCATTCCCACCAACAATGTATGAGGGTTCCCTTTTCTCCACACCCTCTCCAGCATTTATTGCTTGTAGACTTTTGGATAGCAGCCATCCTGACTGGCGTGAGATGGTACCTCATTGTGGGTTTGATTTGCATTTCTCTGATAATGAGTGATGTTGAGCATCTTTTCATGTTTTTGTTAGCCATCTGTATGCCTTCTTTGGAGAAATGTCTGTTCAGTTCTTTGGCCCATTTTTTGATTGGGTCATTTATTTTTCTGATATTGAGTTGCATAAGCTGCTTGTATATTTTTCAGATTAATTCTTTGTCAGTTGCTTCATTTGCTATTATTTTCTCCCATTCTGAAGGCTTTTCATCTTACTTATAGTTTTCTTTGTTGTGTAAAAACTTTCATGTTTACTTAGGTCTCATTTTTTTATTTTTGCTTTTTTTCCCATTATTCTGGGAGGTGGGTCATGGAGGATCATGCTGTGATTTATGTCAGAGAAGGTTTGCCTATGTTTTCCTCTAGGAGTTTTATAGTTTCTGGTCTTACATTCAGATCTTTAAACCATTTTGAATTTATTTTTGTGTACAGTGTTAGAAAGTGTTCTAGTTTCATCCTTTTACAAGTGGTTGACCAGTTTTCCCAGCACTAGTTGTTAAAGAGATTGTTCTTTTCTTTATTGTATATTTTTGCTTCCTTTGTCAAAGATAACATGTACATAGGTATGTGGATTTATCTCTGGGATTTCTATTTTGTTCCAGTGATCTACACTTCTGTCTTTGTGCCAGTACCATACTGTCTTGATGACTGTAGCTTTGTAGTATAGTCTGAAGTCAGGCAGGTTGATTCCTCCAGTTCCACTCTTCTTTCTCAAGATTACTTTTGCTATTCAAAGTTTTTTGTATTTCTATACAAATTGTGAAATTATTCATTCTAGTTCTGTGAAAAATATTGTTGGTAGCTTGACAGGGATTACACTGACTCTGTAGAGTGCTTTGGGTAGTATACTCATTTTCACTATATTGATTCTTCCAATCATGAACATGGTATGTTTCTCCATCTATTTCTGTCATCTTGATTTCTTTCATCAGTATTTTATAGTTTTCTATATATAAGTCTTTTGTTTCTTTAGGTAGATGAAGAAAGTCAATGGTGAATGCGATTGTTTCCTTAATTTCTCTTTCTGTTTTCTCATTGTTAGTGTATAGGAATGCAAGGGATTTATGTGTATTAATTTTATATCCTGCAATTTTACTATAGTCATTGATTAGCTCTAGTAATTTTCTGGTGGTGTCTTTAGGGTTTTCTATGTAGAGGATCATGTCATCTGCAAAAGTGAGAGTTTCATTTCTTTTCCAATCTGGATTCCTTTTATTTCTTTTTCTTCTTTGATTGTTATGGCTAAAACTTTAAAAACTATGTTGAATAGTAGTGGTGAGAGTGGGCACCCTTGTCTTGCTCCTGACTTTAGGGGAAATGCTTTCAATTTTTCGCCATTGAGGATAATGTTTGCTGTGGGTTTATCATATATGGCTTTTATTATGTTGAGGTATGTTCCATCTATGCCTGCTTTCTGGAGAGTTTTTATCATAAATGGATGTTGAATTTTGTCAAAGGCTTTCTCTGCATCTGTTGAGATAATCATATGGTTTTTATCTTTCAATTTGTTAATGTGGTTGTATCACATTGATTGATTTGTGAATATTTAAGAATCCTTGCATCCCTGGGATAAAGCTCACTTGGTCATGATGTATGATCTTTTTAATATGTTGTTGGATTCTGTTTGCTAGAATTTTGTTGAGGATTTTTGCATCTATGTTCATCAGTGATATTGGCCTGTAGTTTTCTTGTTTTGTGGCATATTTGTTTGGTTTGGTATTAGGGTGATGGTGGCCTCATAGACTGAGTTTGGGAGTTTACCTTCCTCTGCAATTTTCTGGAAGAATTTGAGTAGGATAGGTGTTAGCTCTTCTCTAAATTTTTGGTAGAATTCACCTGTGAAGCCAACTGGTCCTGGGCATTTGTTTGTTGGAAGATTTTTGATTACAGTTTTAATTTCTGTACTTATGATGGGTCTGTTAAGATATTCTGTTTCTTTCTGGTTCAGTTTTGGTAGGTTATACTTTTCTAAGAATTTGTCTGTTTCTTCCAAGTTGTCCATTTTATTGGCATATAGTTGCTGATAGTAGTCTCTTATGATCCTTTGTATTTCTGTGTTGTCTGTTGTGATTTCTCCATTTTCATTTCTAATTTTATTGATTTGATTCTTCTCCCTTTTTTCTTGATGAGTCTGGCTAATGGTTTGTCTATTTTATTTACCTTCTCAAAGAACCAGCTTTTAGTTTTGTTGATTTTTGCTGTAGTCTCCTTTATTTCTTTTTCATATATTTCTGCTTTATTTTTATGATTTGTTTCCTTCTACTAGCCCTGGGGTTCTTCATTTCATCTTTTTCTAGTTGCTTTAGGTGTAAAGTTAGGTTATTTATTTGATTTTTCTCTTGTTTCTTGAGGTAAGCTTGCCTTGCTATGAACCTTCCCCTTAGCGCTGCTTTTACTGAATCCCATAGGTTTTGGGTTGTTTTCATTTTCATTTGTTTCTATGCATATTTTGCTATCCTTTTTGATTTATTCTGTGATTTGTTGGTTATTCAGAAGCGTGTTGTTTAGCCTCCATATGTTTATATTTTTAATAGTTTTTACTTGTAGTTGACACCTAATCTCACTGCATTGTGATCAGAAAAGATGCTTGAAATGATTTCAATTTTTTAAAATTTATCAAGGCTAGATTTATGACCTAGGATGTGATCTATCCTGGAGAATGTTCCATGTGCACTTGAGAAAAGGGTGAAATTCATTCTTTTGGGGTGAAATGTCCTATAGTCCAAACCACGCTAAGTTTTGATAATTTTCTTGAAGAACTCATGGAACTCACCAGAAGCTGCTGTACTCATGGATACATTTTATTGTGGGCAAAGGATGCAGATTAAAATTGCAAGGGCAAAACCAGAGCCCAAGAGATTTCTGAATGTGGAGCTCCTCTCCCTGTGGAGTTAGGACAGTTCTACCCCCTCAGCATCAACGTATGACCACACACACGGAGTGTTACCAACCAGTCACCTTAGTCTCAGTGTCCAGGGCTTTTACTGGGGCTCCATCACAAGTGTGCGATTCATTGTCCATGTGCTGAGCTCAGTCTCCAGTCCCTCCAGAGGCTGACCGATACCATATGACCCGAAGAATCCACGTAGATTGCATTACTGATCCTTCTAGTATGGCCAGCCACCACACCAGGTCATATTGTGGGACAATCTGGTGACCCAAGGCTCCCGAGCAAACATAGACACTCCTAACTGACATTCCAAGGTCTTGGAGATCACCTTGCTGAGGACAAAGGCCAGAGCTGTTTGGGGGCAAGGTTAAATTCTTTAGGATGCACTCACAATTGTACCCAGCACCTGTCAACCAGGAAGCTCCTACTGCCAGCAACACAGCTGCCTTCTGACACACACAGCATTACACACGTGGCAATGGAACACTGCTGCAGAAAAATCCCAAGACTCCATGACTGCATTGACATTCACTGTGCCGCCAAATCTTCCTTGAGGAATCTCATGGGAGGAACCTAATTTACATCCAAAATCCTAAGCCCTAGGATGCCTGGGAAACACAGCTTTTAGATTTGCAGCCTCTGCAGCAGGAAATGACAGTAGAAGGCAGTAGAAATGTGTGTGAGTCTCAGTACCATATCTGCCACTCCTCTCGACCAGCAGACAGAAAGCAACCCATCTGCCGGCCACTCAAGTCACCCCCAGCTCAGGGAGTTTCACCAGCTGAGTGTGAAACATTTCAATCACTCTCAGAGGCTCACACATTAAAATTTTCTGTACCATTAATTTCTCAAATCTTGGGGAAGACAAATAACTATGGCATCTTAAAAACCTGCTCAGGAGATACAAACACATGAAATGATGAATGGTTGGTGTACGGCATGGAGAGCAATTAAATGTTTGGTCTTCTGGATCAGTCTAAACCTTGGCTTAAAGTCCAAATGTATCACTCACTAGCTGTGTGACCTTGAGTTAGTTACTTACCTTCTCTGAGCTTTATTTCTTTATCTCTGTAGTCCAGGGAGGGATAATATCAAACTCCAAGGGTTATTGTGAAAGTTTCTTGAAATGTTTGTAAATTATTACACAATTCCTGGAAAGTGCTTAAAATTTAATAAACAGATGCTGCCATCATCATTATCATTATCAATGTCATCATTATCAGGATGAAGGAAAGGTGAAGGAAACATTTTCCTAGGACTTTAAAGCCTCTTTCATCTACTTCTGACCTCAGTGTGTTAGTTGCTCAGTCGTGTCTGACTCTTTGCAACTGCATGGACTGTAACCCTCCAGGCTCCTCTGTCCATGGGACTCTCCAGGCAAGAATACTGGAGTGGGTTGCCATTTCCTTCTCCAGGGGATCTTTCTGACTCACGGATTGAACCGTGGCTCCTGCACTGGCAGACAGGTTCTTTACTACTGAGCCACTAGGGAAGCGTGTACTCATTGATTATTGTATCATTAAATCTGAAAGAACCTATCTCTTCTATTGTGAGAGTTGCTAGATTAGTTCAGCTGAGTAACTAGGTCAGCGTTACCTTGACTATGAGGTCTGGCAGAACAATGTGTTCTTCCTACATTCTCAGTGCACGGAGTCTAAGTGCCACCATATTATCTCACTACATTTTCTAAGAGTCAGCAGGTATGATTGGTACCAAGATGGATTTGGAGTTAGCCAGCCCTCTTGGCCACCACTAGCAGTACAACCCTGAGCAAAACATTTCTCTGGGATTTTGTATCCTCATCTGGACACTGGGGATTATATTACCTACCTCTCAGAGTTATATGAGATAGTTTTCCCAGCATATAATAAATGCTCATAAAAATCACAGTTACTAGAATTTGCAATCATGTCTATAATCATGCCTGGATTATAAATCTGTAAGGATACTGTGGATTGTATCAACCACTGTATCAAGAGGTTGGCACATGGTAAAAGTGCCAACTTTATCCTCAAAAGTCCTTGCTGAAATGGAAATAGGGTCTCTGGACTCCTGGGACGAGATCAAAAGGGCATGGAGGAGTAGGAACCTGGGCCAGGGCACTCAGAGGACTTCGGAACATATTCTGTTCCTCATTCCTCTTCCTTTCCCCTCCCCCCAGGAAGTAATAATTTCTTGGGTTGTTGTTAGGATGCCTACACTGAGCAAGGACACCCTAGCAGCTTTGTTTCATGAAGATCAAAGCCCTTCTCAGACATAACCTCATCTACCTCTCATTGGCCTTGGGAGGCACAGAACTGGTTGGTCCAGGATGCTTGTGCCCACTCTATAGATGGAAACAACAAGGGCAAGGACTCATAAACTGACTCATTGTTAGGTCCAGCATCTGCTGAAGCCTGCCAGGGCAGTATTGCTTGCTAATGACATTCATGCTTGTTTGAACTTCACAGACTGAGCTTCTGTTATGATCTAGCTACTGCCAATCTCCTCTCCCTTTCCCAAAGTTCCCTGTATTACTGTTTCCCGTCTGTGTCTTTATACTCATGTTACCAGGGTTGGAGAGTGCCTGGAAATAAAGGAGGGCACTCCAGAGCCTGACTATGCAGCAAATCAACACAGAGGCCATGCATAGATTTTCAGTTGGTCTGTTTTTGCCAGGCAGGAGGAAAACAATTAATTCATCAGGCTGAACCCACTCATGACTCACCTTGCTTTATCTACCATGATCCATTGTCCAAGAATCTCTTTACCCAACTAAAAGCCAGCATCCTCCATAAGTCTCTATCACAGCACTGAAATTATTTCCCTCTAAGAAGTATCCTCATGTACTGAGTCTATGCATAAAGGGGCAGTAAAAGAAAAAAAAATTTGGAAGCTGTAAGTAGATTCAGGCAGCCTGGAATCATGTAAAGTTTTTCATTTTTTCCCCTCTTCAAGAACAGAGATACTGCATGTGAAAAAGCGTGGTGCCTAATACATAGTAAGACCTCCGTAAACAGTCATTAAATTGGAAACCCCAGAGTTCCTAGAGGTTAGTCCAACTCCTGGTCACACTTGATGTGAAGAGCCGACTCACTGGAGAAAATTCTGATGGTGGGAAAGATTGAGGGCAGGAGGAGAAGGGGACGATTTTATCATGACAGAGGATAACATGGTTGGATGGCATCACTGACTCAATGGACATGAACAGTCCATGGAGTCGCAAAGAGTCAGATAGTGACTGAACAACAACGAACATTTGTTTGGATGGTATAGATATTTTTTAATATATGGCAGGATTATATTCAAGAACTTTTCCTCTCAAGTTCAGTTCTTAAATCCTAAAGCCCAGATCTATCAAGTCGTCAGGGGTCATCTTCTGCAGAACCTTGATCTTGATACCAAGGTATCAATGCATAAACATCCTTTGAGGGCTCCTGTGTCCCAGGGCTGTAACTGTACCTACAGTACACACACAATCAGACACACAGTCTCTGTGATAGCAGTGTGGGCTGATGTCCTGCCATGCACCGGTAGGACATCTCAGCACCTGTGGGTGGTGTCAAAGATGTCAGTTGCCTTGGCGCGTGGTTGCATCTAAGCACTGTTTAACAGCAAGTCATCTGAGTGAGGGTGAAGGAGCCATGAGCTGTAGAATAAATACATTCCATTCTCACCTTGGAATATTCCAGGCCCTGTTGATTTAAGAGTGTTTCAAGGCCAGCCAGTTTTCAACCAGGTGTGAAGGGAGGGACCCTTTGCACATGTATAGTGAGGTCAGGGGGACTTGGTGATGGTGGGACAAAGAAGTTCTGTTCCAAGACTCCTTTGTGTGTGTGTGTGTGTGTATGTGTGTGAATATGTGTATGTGTGTGTATACATGTGTATATATATGTGTGTTTATGTGTATATATACATGTGTGTGTGTGTATGTGTCTGCACTTATGTGTGCGTGTGTCTGCGCACATGTATGTGTGTGTGTGCATATGTGTGTGTTCATATGTAGACTATCTTTCTCTCAATGGATTTTGGCCACAGGTTCTTGCTGGGGAGATTTTTCCACACCCGTGAGATGTGTGAATCTTGAGACCTTTTTGCTGACAAGTATTCATTGAGTGCTCACCTTGTGCATGTGTTTCCATCAGAGTCTCCACCAGAAGCAGACGACACATTTAAAACAGAGTTTATCTGCAGAGGGTTTATTTGCAATGAGACTACTGGCAAAAGTGTGAGGGCGGGAACCATGGGGACGGAGCAGAAACCTGGGCGCAGTAGTGGTCCTGGGGTTATCAGCTGCAGGTCTGAGGCACAGAGGGAGAGGGCCATCACTTCAAGGTGGAGAGGAGGGCCAGGCAGCAGTGGCCTTCAGCCGACGGCCCAGCTGATTGCAGGGGACCTTGCCAACCAGGACTGAGGGGAATACTTACTTTCAGCAACATCTCTCTTTCCTTCCACTCCTCTGTGGGGTTCCCTACCGGCCAAATCCTCCAGGAGTCTGGAGCCCAGGAACCTGGTAGTGGCTTGGACAGCTCAGGAGGCGGAAGGCAGGCTGGAGAAGCATCTGGAGCATTGGAGGGTATCTGGAGGGGCAAATGCACCTCAACAGGCAAAATACTGCACTGTCCAGTGGATAGGGATTCCAGGTTCTGTGAGGTCTGAAGTTCACACAATTTTGGGGGTCTGCTTAAAGAAAATCATGCAAAAATATCTTACCTTGGCAAAAATAAAACAAAAACAAACAAACAAAAACCCAAAAAAGAAAAACCCACTAAATGGTTAACAGAAGGCTTTGGATGAGAGGTGTGCTTCAGCTTCACTAGTTTCATTGTAAATCTCCCTCCACCTATGACTTTGGGGAGATTGACCTAGAACAGCATCGCTGCCCTAAATAAGCTTACTGTCTCATGGATATGGATTACCGAAGGCTTAGACAACTGATTAGAATTACAAAGCAAACTATAGCATAAGATAATTACGGATGGAATACACAGATTAGGTAGGCATGGATGTAGGCTTTGACAGACAGGATCTAGACTCGTGGCTATGAGTGGAGAGAATAATACTCTCTGCTCTTTATTGAGCATCTACTACAGGCAAAGCACTGTCTCCAGGATATCTCATTTAATCCTGACAAAAACAAGATACTGAGACTTACGGGTTAAGTCATTTAGTTCACAAAATTACAGAGTGGAGGAGCCGGGATTTGATCGCGAGCTGTTTGCTTCCAGAGCCAGGCCCTATTGTACAGAACCAAGCTCTGTGTGACAAGCATGCAGGTGTGGACCAGTAGGTGGGGAAATGGAAGCACCACTTGGCCAAACGGGAATATTCTTTTACATCCAACTGTTTTCAACACATTATTTAATAAATCAAGCTACTGCGAACACGGGCGATATTTACCTCGGTTCCTAGGGCTTTGACGGATACAGCATCTGACTATAAGAACGGATTTAAGAAACTGTAGACCGCATTTCCCAGAGGCCCACTGGGGCCGAGCCAACGCGATCTAGCTTTGCCAGTGAAAGACTCCATCTCCCAGCACGCAGTGCGAGGGCCTGGCCGCGGCTCCCGGCATTCCTGGGGGGCCGGCGCGGGCCCCGCCCATCCCGCGCGTTCCTGCTCGCTCCGCCTCTCCCTCTCGCCTGAGCCAATGGGAAGGCTTCATACTGCAGGGTGTGACGGGGCCGGCGCCGCCGCGGAGTTGCGAGTCGGCGAAAGCGGCGGGAAGTTCGTACTGGGCAGAAGGCGACCGTCTGCGGCTTGGGGTAGGGCGGCCGCGCGCCAAGCGGTCCGAGGGCGCCGGCGCCGAGCGGAGCCTGTNCTGTGGAAGGGTCGGCCGGGGAGCTGGGTTAGCGTGGGGCGGCCGGGCCCTCGGGCGGTGTCGAGGGCTGCGGTCGGCGCGGCGTCGGCGTCCTCTCCCGCCGGGGCTCCCTCAGGGCCCGCTGCGGCCGGGCGCGTCCCCGAGGCTCAGCTTCCCGTTCTGGATGGCACGTAGGTCGGTCAGACTCGCGCCGTGTCCTGGTAGCTCGGACCGGGTCTGGGAGATGGCCCTTGTAAGGCCAGTCTCGACTGCCGGGGTCTTTGAGCCCTCTCGGAGCTCATCCTCTGCAGGGGAATCGGAATAAAAGCAAATAGGACCATTTGCAGATGCCGAAAAGCTCCCTGGTAATAGGATAGGCAGTGGTGGGCCGGAGTGGTAGGGGTGACGGAGAGCATCTCAGGAGGTGACGTTGGTCCTGAGACCTGAGATGGGGGAAGGAGCCTGCTCCCCAGAGGGTAGCGTTCCAGGCGTTTCTAACCAGTCGGTGTCCGGCTGAGGCCGGCTAAGAGCTTGCTTGCACGTGACCGCAAGGTTAAAGGCTGTGAAGCTCCGTGGGAGAGTTTTACAAGGGATTTTAGCATCCTGACGGTTTTTTGTTGCCCCTCCGTAGCTACGGGGTGGCACCCGTTGCTGATGTAGCCGTATTCGAGGGCAGCAAGTAGTTTTTCCTTTTGTCGAAATAATTTTTGGCTCTGGTGTCGAAACTCATAGGTGATTTATTTAAATTAGACAAAAACCACCAGAGTGTCTTGGGTTGAGAGAGAGGGAGGAAGGGGACGCAGACACTAGGTTCCTGTTGAGGCCACCCTTTTTTCACTTCCCCCCCTCCCCCTTTTTTTTGCTTGGTATTGACTCTTCCTTTCCCTTCCCCGTCTCTTTTTCTTGGAACAACCTGGAAATAACCAATTTTGCTGTTGGGAGGGTGGTGCGTTTAAGGAACTGTTGAAGAGCCTCATTAATGACTTTTTTCATTTCTGTTTTAACTGCAGTTGCCCATCTGTGGAGTCTGAACTTTGCGAGAGTTAAAAATAAATAGGGCAGCATTTATTTTTAAGAGTTCAGAATGAAGGCACCTTACCTTTCATGACCTGTTGAGTGTGATACTTTCGGGGAAGAGTTTAATCTACAGTTTTGAAGACGTTTCAGAGGGCAGCAGGGGTTCTTTACGTTGTTGTTTAGTCCCTCAGTTGTGTCCAGACTCTTTGTGACCTCCATGGACTGTAGCTCCCCAGGCTCCTCTGTCCGTGGGATTTCCCAGGCGAGAATACTGGAGTGGGTTGGGTTGCCATTTACTCCCCCAAGATAAGATGATGTTCATCAGCTGTCTGTAGAAGGGAATTCAGTAGTCACTTAACACAAACTTCTCCGCTGAAGCTGCTACAGATGCTGTTCTCTGTGCATGTCAACATTGCTCATCAGATTCTGGGATAATAATAGTAACCCAGCTTGAATCTAGTGACAGTAAACTTGTGTTAAGCATTACTGTCTATTTATTATACTGGTATCTAGTGCAGAAGGGCTTCCAGGTGGGTCGGTGACAAACAATCCTTCTGCCAAGTAGGAGGCACAGATTTGATCCCTGGGTCGGGTAGATCCCCTGGAGAAGGAAATGACAACCCACTCCAGTATTCTTGCCTGGGAAATCCCATAGACAGAGGAGCCTGGTGGGCTACAGTCCGTGGGGTCACAAAGAGGCAGACTCGACTTAGCGACTAAACAGCAACAACAGTCTAGTGCAAATACCAGGTTTAGAGTGTAATAGCTTCTGTTAAGCACAGCAAAAATTGTGAGAGGATATTTGTTAAACAAATGAGAAAATGAAGGAATGTGACATTCGTAGAACCTGGCATGTAATAAGTTAGTAAGTGCCCAGGAGATGGTTATGTGGAAAGCTTATGCTAAGTTTTATTACAGGGTGCAAGTTGTATATTTAAAAATTAATAGTAGTGCATTGAAAATGTTGACAGACCCTAAAATTAAATTTCTTAAATAGGCCAGGCTTTTTCTTTTTTGAGAGCTAATGTGAAATAATAAATAATGTAAGAGAGGGTCCCAGATGTCTTGGAAAGAAAAATACGATTTTTATTTTGACAACTATGTACATATTTTTCCTTAGAGCCATCCCTAATAAGATATGATGTGCTATGAATAGAATTTTGGTTTAAAAAATAAAACTTTGAAAGTATTTTTGATTTGATAAATAAAACTTACTGGAAATGAGGCAAAGCTTAAAAATTTACCTCAAATCAAAATGAAAGATGATTCCTGAATTTATGCAAATGTTAGTATCTTCATAGATGGAAATTAAGTGCTGCCTCTGTGTGTGTGTGGCTGAGGCTTTCATGGAAATTGGTCTTCGTGAGTTATAAGAATGGATGGGTTACCTAATAGGCCTGGAGAATGTTTTTCAGACTGGTAGTACATTTTGCATGTTTGTCGAGTCTATTTTTCAGAGTGAGCAGAGATGGACTTGTTTATTCACTAGATTTCCTGTGCCTAGAACTGTGCTGGGGGCAGAATCTGTTCTTGTGATTGTAGTGTCTTGTCGAAGCAACTTTTCTTTTAAGCTAATAGAGGTCATTCTTTTGAGCTTTGGTTATTTAGCACCCAGCACATGAAAAGTCAAGTGTGTATGGCGTATTCGAAAAACTATACTGTTAGTGGTAAAATGTAGAAAACAGGAAATTTTTAATAAGGGTGTAAGGATGATAGGGAAAAGTGATGGAATCCTGCTAAAGCATTTAGCTGGGTGGTGTAACTTAGATGTGTTTATACTCTGTGATACATTTGGCCCTTTTGACCCAAATTCCTGTGAATATGTTCTAACTTGCCCTTATAAAGATGTGAAGATTTATGTTGATGTATGGTGAAGACCACCACAATATATTGTAATTAGCCTCCAGTAAAAATAATTAAAAAAAAAAAAAGAGGGCCATTCCCTTTAAAATCTTGTCCCCTTAGCTTCTGAATGATATTTAAGTACCTAACGTGCCACGGTGGCAGTTTTGAACTAATTTCGTGCAGTGCTCCATCTCTCCCAATGTCACCTTAAATCTTTGCACTCGAACTCAAGCGCATTCTGCTCTTCTTTTCTGGATGACATGCGGACAACACTTGAAGGAGGAAACGCTCCCTAGAGTCTGGATAGGTATGAAATCTGCCCTCCCCGTAATCGGAGTTTGATTTTTAATATTCACTGATAAATGCCGACGACAGAAAGCTGCTTCTCGTAACAGTCATTGGTGAATTGATCAGGAGTCTTGCAGCCACAGCGCCTCTGTCAGCTTGGTTTGAGTTGTGTTGCTTGCTTAGTCTTCGTGGAGGTGCGTGAATTTCCATGGTTCTTGGCAGTTAGTCCTGTCTCTCCACGGGTCTCTGACCCAAGAGAAAGGAACCATCTCTGGTTTGAAAATGAGATGCTGTCTGCACTGCCCAGTGTTTAGGGTGAATAGTAAACCTACACGTAGACTGAAGTGTTGATCAAGAAGCCATACGTATTAAATGGGAGATAGACTGGATGGAAGTCATGTAATTAAGTTGCAGGGTTATTAATTTGAGATTTGGGAATGTTCTGGGCACAGTTGTCTTAACGGAGCTCAGTACCCAGTCTGAATGAGAACTGGAAAGCCGTGGGCAAAGGGCAGCACCATCTTTTACTTTTCACGGCTTTATAGTTTCCTTCTCTGCGTTTATTTAGTTTTCTCTTTGCAGACTGCCGTCTTGCTGCTCTTCACGTTTGGGGCAGATAGTCTCGTTGGTGCTAGCTCCTTGTTTCAAGAATCCCAGAGAGGCTCCATTATCTCTGTCAGTTAGATCCAAAATTTTTTAAAAAGTCATGAAGTTAGAAATCTTAGAGCTAAGATAACTACAGCTTCATTTCAGATCAATTGCTTTCCTCAAATTGTCTTACGAAGTATTAATAACAGCTGAACAAATGCCATTGTTTGATAATGCTGTGTATAAATGCATTGTGATCGCATGGCGTGTTAGAAAGTGCCATTAAGCCTTCAGTCTTCATAGACTGTCAAGAACATGGAGAAACAAACTTTTGCTGTTTCTGCTGGAATTGTTGCTTTTGTTCCACTTGTTATTGTAATTTACTATTTAACATGGTAGCAGAGCTATCACTGTACAGATTATATCTAATTATGCATTCTTTATTAGAGGTAATAAGGAAAAAAGTCTTTAGGGAATCAGGGGCATAGTTTTAGAAGTTCATTAAAGAGAACTAAGGCCAGGATATAACATTTGAGAGGCTTAATCTTACTGGTTTCACAAGCATTTAGAAAATATTGTAGAAATTGTGACTTTCAAATGCATTACTTCACATGTTGCAGCCCTTGTGAAATGGTGCAGCCACTCTGGGATTTAGTGTGACAGTTTCTTAAACAGTTAAACATATACCACGCACATGACCCAGCAGTTGCACTCCTGGGCATTTATCCTCAGAAAATAAAAACTTACGTTCACATGAAGACCTGTATGTGAATGTTCTAGTGGCTTCGTTTATAAAAGCCAAAACCCAGAGACAGCCCCATGCATTTCAGTGGGTAAATGGTCAAATAAAATGAGGTTTAGCCATATAATGGAAAACGACTCATAATAAAAAGGAGCAAACTGCTGACACGAGCAACAGTTTGGATGGAGTTTAAGGGCACAGTACCGACTCAAAGGTTGTGTGATTAACACTCCATTATATGACGCTCCCAGGACATAAAGTTACAGCAGTGGAGAAGAGTTCAGTTTTGCCACAGTGAGAGCTGGGAGTATGATTAATACCCCCACTATAGTGGGGTAGCGTGAGGGAGTTTCTTTGGGGGTGATTGAACAGTTGTGTGGCTTGGTTGTTGTGATGGTTTTCATTCTTTACATATGATGAAATGTCACGGGATGTACACACACACACGGTAGAAACTGAAGTTTGAATGCTGCTGCTAAGTCACTTCAGTCGTGTCCGACACTGTGACCCCATAGATGGCAGCCCACGAGGTTCCCCCACCCTGGGATCCTCCAGGCAAGAACACCGGAGTGGGTTGCCATTTCCTTCTCCAATGCATGAAAGTGAAGTTGCTCAGTTGTATCCAACTCTTAGCGACCCCATGGATTCCAGCCTACCAGAAGTTTGAATAAATACTTATTAACACTGTATCAGTGAGTTTCCTAATTTTGATCACGATTATGCTTCATGATGTTGGGTTGTAGGAATAAGTATATGTTTTATCCACTAAGAAACTGCAAACTTTCCCAGAGGTGTACCATCTTACAGTCCTGTCATCGCTATATAAATGATCAATTTTCCACATTTTTACCAGCGTTTGGTGTTAGCGGTATTTTTTTATGTTAGCCATTTTAATAGGTGTGTATTGGTATTTCAGAATGGCTCTAATTTGCATTTTCCTGATGGCTAATGATGTTCAACATCTTTCCATATGCTTGTCCTTTGAAGTGGTTCAGAACAAGCGTCCACAAAACGTGTCACTATAGCAAGTGGGTTGCTTTAAGCCAAAGACAGTGGAGACCCAAAAGATTCCAGAGCTTTTAACCGTCCCTCAACTGACAAATTAGTTTAGATAAGGAGCCTGGTCAGAGAGAGCTGTTACCAGAGATAACTTTTAACTGAAAGACCTAACTGTGTGGCATCTAATAACAAACATCTGATCACATGTCTGAGTTACCTTCCTCCTCTTTGAAGTCCCGGCCCCATGTCCCTCCTCTGCTCAGGATGGCAAATAAGCCTCAGTGGCCTGCCCTGCCCTTGGGTCCCATATTTTTATGGAGGTACAATTAAATTTGTTTTTCTCCTGTTAATTTGTCTTACGCCAATTTAATTGATACAGTAGCAAAAGAACCTAGAATGGTAGAGGAATTTTTTTCTTTCTTTCTCACACAGTCATATCTTACTTTGTTCAAATCATTTTCCCGTTTTCTAATTTGTTTTCTTACTGTTGAATTTAGAGTATTCTTTATATATTCTGAATACAAGTCCTTTGCCAGATATGTAATTTGTAAATGTGTTCTCTGTGGCTTGTCTTTTCATTCTCTTACAGTGTCTTCTGCAGCACAAAAGGTTCTAATTTTCATGAAGTCCAGCTACCGATGTATGGATCGTTTCTGGTGTCATGCATGTCTCAGAACTCTTTACCCAACCATAGGTCAGGTAGATGTTCCAAGTTTTCTCCTAACTGTTAAGTAATTTTATGTCTTACATTGAGATTAGTGAATCCATTTCGGGTTAATTTTTGCATGGAGTATGACTTTTAGGTCTTTTTATTTTCTCTTCCTTTTGAATATGGATGTCTGCTTGTTCCAGAACCATTTGTTGAGAAGACTGTGCTTTCTCCATTGAGTCTTTTTTTTTTAAATCTTTATAAAAAATCAGTTGGCTGTAAACTGCAAACAAAATGAAGATAGGAGGAAATGAATAAGCAATTAAGTATGAAAATTAATACAGATGTCTGAAGGTATAAAGACTCATGGCTTGAGTCTTGGAAAAAATATGTATTGATTTGAGAGGAAGTGGGAGAACATTTTAGAGAACAGCATGAGCAAATTTAGGTCCTATAGAAAATAGGAACTGGCTGATTTGGGGTGTCAGGGGAGAGAAGGGGAGGAGGGACATCAGGGGAGGGTGATTCATTCATGTGTCTAGGAAACTGCTGGCTAGTGTATAATCGGTTTATTGACTGCTAGAATATGCTGTGGGTTCTGGAGCAGGAAGGATATGTAGAAATAGTCTTCAAGAGGCTTTTTTAGGGGTATGTATGGCAGTGATGGGGCTTCCCAGGTGGTGCTAGTGGTAAAGAACCCACCTGCCAACGCAGGAGACATAAGAGACGTGGTTCGATTCCTGGGTTGGGAAGATCCCCTGGAGGAGGGCATGGCAACCCACTCCAGTATTCTTGCCTGAAGAATCCCACGGACAGAGGAGCCTGGCGGGCTACAGTCCATGGTGTCACAAAGAGTTGGACACGACTGAGTTACTAAGCAAGCACTCAGATGGCAGTGCTAGGTTAGTAGGAAGAACAGACCCGGCCATGGCCCTGACAGTGTTGCTGCTTTATAACAGTAAGTCCCTTGTATTTCTCAGAAGGGTTTTGATAGATTTCAGACTTTTGCCACTTTTTCAGATTTTTCTCCTTAGTGATGGCTACTGAGAACTCTGCTGGCCTTTCTAACTCCTTCATATTAATGCTTCCAGGAGTAAGTTGTGTGTGTTGGCTCATTGTTGACTTTGGATGACATTTCTTATCAGGCCTAAAAAGAATCCAAGAGATGAGCAACTGAAATGATGAAAACACAAAAGAGTTGATGAGTTGGTCCAATGAGAATAAGTTAATGGAGTCTCTTTTATTTATCATGGCTAAGAGCAGACTCGGGTTATTTAATCAGAACGTCCTGATACTTTATTTGAAGAACCACACGGAGAGTGGTGAGGACCAGCTGTTCTTCAGAGTCACCGAGGACTGAACAAGGACAGACAGCTCAGATGGCAGAATTAGGGTTTTATTCTGAGGAAGAACTTTCCAGGCAGTGAGAACATTAGATGCTTCCTGCCAGTGATGGAAGGGTCTTTAGAGAGGGAATAGGAAGCCTAGATGTAGTCTAGGAACATTTTTCTTACAGTTGGGGATGTGACAGGTGACAGCCCCCGAATCCTAATTTATTAATTTGTGACCAGAAATACTCAGTTTCTGTTTTCTCAACAGCCACTTCCTGTTCTTGATTTCTTTCCCTGAACAAATTATATTTCTTTTTCTGTTCACCTTTGGGAATCTCATTTGGTTTCTGCCTTCTCTTGTGCATTTAAAAGATTATCTTAGATGTAGATTAGACTTCTGTCATTTAAAAAATAGCTTCTCAACAAATAGAACTTTTTTAATGTCAAACTGCTAAATATCCATGCATTTATACTTTTTTAAATTTAAAACATGGAAAAGTGTGTCATCCCATTTTTATAAAACATCAGTGATGACTTGTTGAGCAAGGGATTTTACTGCATAAGAGATTACTGTGACGTGTACTAATGAAAGATTGGCAGTGTGAGAAGCTTTCGTGCGATTACTTACTTGCCTTCAGAGCGGTTTTTCTCTTTGATTTAATTTTCTTAGTCTGATTCTTTTCTACAAGTCTAGATCTTTTCCCCACTGAAATGTTTAGATTGACCAAGACTATTTCACTCGTGATTGCAACCCTTCAGTATTAAAATGGAATTTTTTTTTCTGCAGAAGAGCAAGCTCTTACAGTGCTATGCAAGCTGCCCATTTAAAACTATCATTGCTTGGCACCTATGCCCTAGTGACAGTTTGACCAACATGTGAGCAGGCACACTGCCATCCTGACAGATGGGCGTGCGTGAAGGCAGCCAAGAAACCCATGTATCTGCATCTAGTGTATTTGTTAAGGGCAGGATTCCCAGTCGGGGATGTTCAAACGTCTGTCCATCCTGAGCGTTCACGCCTATGGATAAAGGGATGTCATCATTAATCTCATACTCTGACTGAGATTCCATGGGTATGTAAGAGCTTCTTGGCGCTTACAGAAGTAGGCAATTGGGGACAATCAGGATAATTGTCCTCTCCTTCATCCCAGGACTACTTCAAATAATCCTTTTCTTTTTTTCCTAGCCAACTTGGTTTGCAGTGAGTACAAAACTGTTCAGACATGGTCCCGATACTTCTGGAATATATGCTGTTGCATTTTTTTCCTAGCCTACAGAAGGTCAGAAGCCATAGGTATTTATGGTTTGGACAGTGACGTACATAATTGGTTGGAGTCAGACCTGAGTTCACAGACTGATGGCTGTGTGACATCAGGGTAACCTAATTTTACCATCACATCGAGGTGAATTAATAGCTGTTTCATAGGGTGGTTGTGAGAATGGCCTGTGAAACATGTACAGTGAATTGCTTGGGGTAATGACCGGTCCCCTGTATGTGTTCAATAAGCGTGTATCATCATCATCATTGCTGTAATATACCTGAGCGCATTTTTCTCTGGAGAGTTATCTGAAACAGGAAATCTTTTTTCCACTCATTTCCTATTAATACTATTCGTGAAAGTCATGTATTGGATATCATCACGTTGTTTAGTCTATAATGAAATGCCTCCAACAGCAGGGAGCTCACTACCTATAGAAAAGGGTTAGTCAGTCATAAACTGGTGACATTTTAGATGAGTTGCCCTTTGTTGTGTGGGATTGTTCTCTGAATTGTTGGGTGTTCACCATCCTCGACCAGAGGGCACAGAATTGCCCCTGTTTGAGAACCACTGCTCTCTCCTGTTCTTAATGGAGTATTGACTGTTGGTAAGTACTTTCTTAGGTTGAGTGGAAGTCTTTATTTTTCCTACCCAGTTCTGTCTTTTGAGGACATGTAGCACAAGCTCAATTCCTCTTCCACATTATGGTCTTTCAAATACTTGAAAATGGTCAGCAAGTCTCCTCAGTTTTTTGAGTTGAAACGTCATCTAGTTCATTAACTGTTTCTTACAAGTCTTGATTTCATGTCATTTCACCACATTAGTGACTTTCCTTTGATTTAATTTATTTTTATTTTTTTAAATGGTAGTGCGTATAATTGAATGCAGTACTCCATGCAGGGCTTGATAAAAACAATTGAGTTGCATCCCTTACTTTAGATACAACACTTTTCTATAAGGATAGGAAAGATTACCTTTCATCTACATGCTTTTAGCTGTATCCTTTATTATCAGCTGTAGCCTCTTAATGACCACGTGATATGTTGAACCTAGAGTTAGTTGAGTAAAACCCTTAGATCTATTTAAGCCATGTCTTCTTTAGCCTGTGTTTATGCATTAGTTTTGGGGTTTAAGCATGATAACGTCTGCTTATCCTGTTAATTTTTTTTTTTTTAATTTAGCTAACTGCAATCCAAATTCTTGGTCAACTCTGAAGTTTTTAGCTTAAAAGAACAAGTAGGTGATAATGATGCTATCAGCTGAGATTGAAAATATGGGAGAAAGGTATGTGTGTGCGTGCACGTGTCTGAAAGGGGAATTGGGGATGGAAATCTGGGAATCCTGATATTAAGAGGCAGCTAGACAAAAAGGAGGCAACAGAGGAGACCAGGAAGGGGTGGGCCAAAAAAAGTAGGGTGAAAATGAGTTTATCTTGGAAGCTGGAGAGATTGTGTGTTAAAAACTGGGGTAGATCCTTGAATACAAAATGACTAGGACATTGTCTCTGCTTTCTGCTCCTGTTTTTATTTGCCCCATGGTTTAACTGTTCAGTTAATGGTATTACCTAGTCAGTTATGCCTGAAAACCTAGAGTTACTCTTTATTTTACCTTCATACCCTCCCTGGTGGCTTAGACGGTAAAAAATCTGCCTTCATTGTGGGAGACCTGGGTTCGATCCCTGGGTTGGGATCCCCTGGAGGAGGGCATGGCAACCCACTCCAGTATTCTAGCATGAAAAATCCCATGGACAGGGGAGCTGGTGGGCTGAGGTCGGAGTTGGACGTGACTGAGTGACTGGGCTCACACACATCTGGGCTCCATGCATGCTTCATATAGCATGCTGTGCGTGTTGGCAGCAGCTCTCTAATTCTGGTTGACTGTTACTGTTAATACGTGAGTTTTTTGGTTATTGATTATTATGTAACACCAGACTTGGTGGGAGGTAAACAACAACCATATTATTATGCTCATGGATTCTGTGGGTTAGGAATTTGGTTAGGACATCTTGCCCTGTTGTTTCAGGGTTCCCCTCTGACGTGTGTGGTGCTTTGGCTGGGATGTCATGAAGACCAGGACCATCTGGGATTGTTGACTGGAGCACTTTTTTTTTTTAAGTGGCTGTTTGTTTTTCCAGTGGTATATCTAAAACAGTTTGAATGGAGGCAGACTTCTGCTTGAAACTTACTTTGCCTTTTTGCAACTTTTAGTGGATTGTTTGGATAGTGTTCAGATATTGCTGCTGGAAAGGGTGTAAATGGGGTCGATGACGGTCTTTAACCAGAGGAATGTCGTCGTCTGTATCCAGAAGCAGAGATTTCCTTTGAGGCGGAGAAGTGGTCACTGGTATAGTGGTTGCTCTGAAGGTGGCTGTGCCCTGGTTGCAGGTCCTCCACAGGGCCTTTGGCTCTTCAAGCATGTGTAGTGGGTTCCCACAGGAAGCTGGCTGAGAGTGCCTCATCCTGAGGTAACACAGCGTCACTTGCACTGTACTCTATTGGTTGAAATGGACACAAGTCTGCCTGGATTCAAGGGGAAGGAACTTAGACCTCACATCTTTATGAAAGGTGTGTCAAATTCTGTGACAATTTTTAAAAACCACCATAAATTGTAGACACAATTTATCCATTCTGTTGTAATTGTAGATGGATATTGGAAAAGTTTCTACTTTGGAGAAGTTTTGAATAATGCTGCTGAAATCATTCTTGTTCATATCTCTTGGTTCGCATCTGTATCCATTTTAGTTGAGTATACTAAGAGTTGCTAGTCCCAGTGTGTGTGTGTCTTTAGCTTTGATAGTTACTGCAGTTTTCCAAAGTGTGCACCGGTTCATGCTTCTATCGGGAAGCACGGTGCTCGTTGCTCTGCAGCCTCACCTGTGCGTGGGACCAGCAGGTAAACAGTACTTTTTTTTTAAACTATTCTGTGGTTGTGTTGAAGATCTCAGTGTGGTTTAACTGACATTTCTTGTTCACTGGTGACTTGAGCACCTTTTCGTTTGCTATTAGCCTTTTAAATATTTTGTTTCGTAAAGTGTCTATTCAAGTGTCATTTGCCCATTTTAAACAAATCTTCCTGTCTTTTTTTTTTCTTATTGAAATGTTGGGGTTTTTGTGTATTCTGGATATGAAGTCTTCGTTGAAACTATGAATTGTAAAAATCTCTTTCCATCCTGTGGCTTGCCAGTCCACTCTTGTGTCTCTAGATGAGCTGCAGTTCTGAATTTTAATCAGTTCCAGTTTACAGGTCTTTCCCTTTTTGACGAGTGTTTTCCGCGTCTTGTTCACAAAGTTTTGCTACTCCGTGGTTGTGAAGATGTTTTCTTATGTTATCTTCAAGAAGCTTTATCCTTTTTGACCTTTCATATTTAGGTCTCAGTCTCCAGGAATTGATTTTTTTGTGTGTGGTGAGGTGGCCCAAGTTTACTTTTTGCCCTGTTTGCTTATCTCCACAGCTAGTAGCAGGTAGCACTGGGTCAGGTGAGCACCAGCCTGAGAGTGAGCATTCTTGCTTCTCAGCCTTCAGTTCAGCTCAGTTCCGTCGCTCAGTCGTGTCCGACTCTGCGACCCCATGAATCGCAGCACGCCAGGCCTCCCTGTTCATCACCATCTCCCGAGTTCACTCAGAGTCACGTCCATCGAATCCGTGATGCCATCCAGCCATCTCATCCTCTGTCGTCCCCTTCTCCTCCTGCCTCCAGTCCCTCCCAGCATCAGTCTTTTCCAGTGAGTCAACTCTTCGCATGAGGTGGGCAAAGTACTGGAGTTTTAGCTTTAGCATCATTCCTTCCAAAGAAATCCCAGGGTTGGTCTCCTTCAGAATGGACTGGTTGGATCTCCTTGCAGTCCAAGGGACTCTCAAGAGTC
>SJYF01000094.1:2736302-2781879 GCA_006410515.1 Procapra przewalskii
GTACCATACTGTCTTAATGACTGTGGCTTTGTAGTAGAGCCTGAAGTCAGGCAAGTTGATTCCTCCAGTTCCATTCTTCTTTCTTAAGATTGCTTTTGCTATTCGAGGTTTTTTTATATTTCCATACAAATCTTGAGATTATTTGATCTAGTTCTGTGAAAAATACTGCTGGTAGCTTGATAGGAATTGCTTTGAATCTGTAGATTGCTTTGGGTAGTATACTCATTTTCACTATATTAACTCTTCTGACCCATGAACATGATCAACTGTTTTTAAAAAAAGCTTTATTTGGACTTCGCTCGCAGCCCAGTGGTTAGAACTCCGCACTCCCAGTGCAAGGGTACAGGTTCAATCCCTGGTCGGGGAACTAAGATCCCGCATGCTACCTGTCATAGGAAAAGAAAAAAAAGGCATTATTGAGATACAGTTCAATTATTGGATAGTTCACTCATTCAAAGGATATTGTTCAATGTTAGTCTAGCCACAGGACTGTAACCATCACCATAATCTAATTTTAGAATATTTTCATCAACCCTGAGAGAACTCCCCCAGCAACTAGCTAGCAGTCAGTCTTCATTCTCTCTCATGCTCTCCGAGCCCTGCGTGCACGCTCAGGGTCGCTGAGTCCTGTCCGACTCTGTGATCTCGTGGATTGTACCCGCCAGGCTCCTCTGTCCGTGGGATTTTCCAGGCACTGGAGTGGAGTGCCGTTTGCTCCTCCTAGGAATCTTCACCACCCAGGGGAGAAACCTGTGTCTCCTGCATCTCCTGCATCGGCAAGCAGATTCTTTACCACCGAACCGCCTGGGAAGCACCCCCTGGAGCCCTAAGAAACTGCTAATCTGCTTTGGTCTCTACAGATGTACCTGTTTTTGAAATTTTACATGATTGCAGTCATACCATATGTGGTGTTTTGTGAGTGTCTCCTGTCACCTAGCATGTTTTTAAAGTTTATCTGCGTTGTAGCAGAATCTGTGCTTCGTTTCTTTTTATTGCTGAATAAGATCCCAGTGTATGAATATGTCACATTTATCCATTCATCCATCGAAGAACACTTGAGTTGTTTCCACTCGTGGACTATTATGAGTAATGCTACTGTGAACATTTATGCACAGGTTTTTTATGTGTACACGTTTTCATTTTTCCTGAGTATGTACTACCCTTGGAACTGCTAGGTTACGTGGTAACTCTGTTTAACTTCCTTTTAGGAATTGCCAAACTGTTTTTCAAACTGACTGCATCTTTTTGCATTTTTACTAGCAGTTCAAGGGTTCAGTTCTCTCCAAATCTTCACCAATTCTGGTGATTTTCTTTTTGTTTATATCTGTGGTAGCATGTGTGAAGTACTATCTTATTGCAGTTTTGATTTTTATTTCTCTTAATGACTAATGAAGTCAAGTGTTGTTTTGTGTGTTTCTTGGTCAGTTTATCTGTTTTGGAGAAATGTCTATTTAAATACTTTGGTGTTTTTAAATTGGTTGCCTTTTTCTTATTAAGAAAAAGTTCATTAACCTTCTAATGTTCACCTTGAATCACCTTGATGTATTTGCAACTAGAAATATTCTTCCCTCAATTTTCCTTCCTTTATATTTCTTTCCTTTTGTTCAAGGACCATTTACTTTTCCTGAAGTGAGCAGGCAGGTCAAGAAGATTCTCTAGCCCCTTTGCATTCTCTTGGCAACAGATTCCATTGGCAAAATATGTAACTGTGAGATACCTTAGAATGAAAAATAGACATCTCCTGGTTATTGGAATAGATCATTTTGTAGTTCATCCTACTTCTAAAATGAACCACGCTTCTTTCCTTAAAAACCAGTAGGTAAAGCACCTGGTTAAACTTTAACTCAGGCCATTTTAGTTAAGGAAGAGGACCTGGAGAAGTTGGGTCTTGTCTCAATAGCAGGTGGCCCTGGACCATGACTTCATTCAGCCTAGTTTTAGGGAATAACTGTTGGTTTCTCACGAAGTGATATGTTAGACTCAAGGGATACTGGGGTAAGATAGATTCCCTGACTTCGTATCCTCATAAAGTACATCAAACAAGCACAGCATATAGGCGACTCATGGGGATACAGTGTCACGGGCATTGGGAGAGGTGTGCAAGGAGGTATGGGCTGGTGCATACCTTACCGCTTTTCTTTTGCATGCAGATTTTTGAGTACTTGATTTTATCTAGACTACTCAGTAAGGAATGGTAACACAAATGCCATCATCCAGATGCTGAGGTTGCAGAAGAAACTGACTTGAGAATCTTAAGCGTTTTTCACTGGAATCTAGAAGATAGTCTTTTCATGCTATTTTTATACAGTATTTTCTTAACTATTTTATCATATATTCTGTAGTAGTTTATCGCATCAAGTTTTTCCAGCTGAATTTTTGTCATGTTTTGCATTAGTAAACCACAACTAAAAGCTTTTTTCTGGCGAGTTCTACATAGATTATTTTGTTACTTTTGTCCTCTTGATCTTTGGAAGTCATACTTCTTTTAACAGTAGGCTGTGTATTTGTAGTAACAAGGATATGTTTCTGTTTTGTCTTTTATATTATTTTTATGACGTTTATATTCTTAGTCATTAAAGCAAATATTTTACCACCTAAAAACTTTTCATTTTGCAAGTGGTTCTGCAGTATGCACTCTACTCTCTCAGTGCTTCTGTTAATTAGCAAAAGAGGCATTTTTTTACAAAAAATTATACTTAACCATCCGTATTTTTTGATTCTTGGCCCTGTTGACGTACTGTCCCAGGTTGTGAGACCAGAAAAATATCCAACGCTCTTGGGGTCGAGTCAGAGGGACAGGGTGGCCAGCTGGGAGGGCTTCATTGTCCAGAGCAAAAGAAAAACGGGAGGAGTGGCCCAGCATCAGGAGCTGGCCTGGGGCACAGCTGGCCCTGCGTCCTCCAGCTCAGCAGCCAGCCTCCCAGAACGCCTCAAACCAGGCCTCTCTGCGAGCACAGAAAAACGAGACAAAGCACAAGTGAGGCCAGAGTTGCTGCCATCCCAGAATACTTGGCTAGAGGGAGTGCCCACAGCTTCTTTACCAGTTACCACTTTGTCTTTGTTCTTGTCTCTTCTCAAATAAGATTTCTTGAGATACCCAACATAGACTCCCCCTGCTTTCTAATTGCACCCAGTTTAGAGAAACTCTGGCTTCCCTGAAAAGTGAAAGTCGCTCAGTTGTGTCGACTCTGCGACCCCATGGACTGTATAGTCTGTGGAATTCTCCAGGGCAGAATACTGGCGTGGGTAGCCTTTCCCTTCTCCAGGGGACATTCTCGACCCAGGAATCGAACCGGGGTCTTCTCCACTGCCGGCACATATTTTACTAACTGAGCTATTGGGGAAGCTTCCCTCCTAGACCCTCCCCAGGCTTACCCAAGCAAAACCCAAATCCTGTCATAGATTCTTTTTTTTTTTTAGATTAATTAATTAATTTTGGTTGCGCTGGGTCTTCGTTGCTGCGGACAGGCTTTGCTCTAGTGGTGGGCGGAGGCTTCCCTTCTTCATGGAGCACAGGCTGTATGCCCACAGGCTGTAGTAGTTGCAGCGTGCAGGCTTTGGTTGCCCTCAGCAGGTGGCATCTTCCTGGACCAGGGATCGAACCCATGTCTCCTGCATTGGCAAGCTGATTCCTCTCCATTGTACCCCCAGGGAGTTCTTGACAACATTCTCTTACCGAGATGCCCCACTGTTCCGTGGATGTGTCTGTCGTCTTCCAACTCATAGGACTAGAGGTGTGTTCTGGTGGTCTCTTGCTGAAAGGCAGATACCAGAGCTAGAGCAGTTTTAGCAGTCACAGTAACAAAAACTACAGGGGTAAAGTTTGACAATTAAAAGATAATCAGCAAAATCCAAAGTGTGGAACACCAACAAGGGAAAGGAAAAAAAAAGAGGGAGGTGGCACTTGTCTGCTTAAGAGATTCAGAGACATATCAGCCGGTTACAGTGACTAAAAAATCAACTATAGGAAGACTTTTTTTTTTTTGAGACACTTGGGGATATTTGAACATTTATTTATTAAGTGATATTAAGGAATTGTTATTTTGTTAGATGTGACAGTGTTAATGTGGTTGTATTTTTAGAAAGTCCCTGTTAGAAGTAAATACTTCTTACATATGAAATGATACTGTATTTGAGGTGTGCTTTGAAATACTCTTGGGAGGGGCTATGAATCGGGTGTACCAACTGGTGATCTGTGAAGAATTGGTGAAACTGGGTGATGTGTACATAGGAGTTAATTGTATCACTTTTTTACTTTGTATGCATTTGATCATTCCTCTAATTTTTTTTTAAGGTTATTTGTATTTCCTTTTCCACGAATTTGCCTCTCTCTGTCACTTTGCCATTTTTCTGTTGGGTTTTTGACTTTCTTATAATCTATAGGATTCTTTAATATGTACTGAGAAAATTAGCCTTTTGTCACATATTCTGTAGATATTTTTCATTTGTCTTTGAATTTGTTTATGGTGTTTTTAATCTGTGGAGAGGTTTTATTTTGTCAAATTTATCAATTTTCTTTAGGCCTGTGTGCTTTATTTTGTGTGTTGCATAGAACACGCTTCTCTGGGATTCTGAAAAGTTTGTTATGTTTTCATGCAGAATTTTTAAATGACTGTAGCCCTGTTCTGATTTATGGTGACTGGTCATCTTAATTTCCTTTAGAGTATTTAGAAGTAGTCTTCCTTGGAGCCCTGCTGCAAGAATATACAAGGAAGGATGTTCAGTCGCTATCCTGTGGAGATTTAATAGTGAACACCTGGAGAATTACCATGACCAAAGCTGGGTAGTTAATTTTTCCGCCACGCCGCACCCCTCCCACCCCCGCCGCCATGGCAGAGCTAATGGGAAATCTGTCATTTAACAAGATCATCAAAGTGTGCTAAATGTTATCTTATAAATTAGCAATATAGTTCAAAATTTCTAATTTTAGAAAATTTTCAGTGTTTTCTTTCCATAAAGAAGCATTCTTTTTAGCTCTTTTTTGTAGAGCTTATGGGTCAAGGGGCCAGGTACTACCTCCCTTTGAATTCGGCATCTTTAAGCTTGCTTCTTTGTTTGAGTTGATGCCTTCGTCTGGGCAAAGCAAGGAGTTTTCCAGGTATTACTGTAGTGTCTTCTTCACGGCTGATTCGTGGAGACCTTTTTGGATCTTTTAACCACTACATCAAAAGTTGGAAGGAGAAGTGCACAGCAGAAACTGCATGAAATTGTTCCTTTTGGGGGAGTGGCAGTAGTGTTCCTCTTTTAGAACTTCTGGAGATCATTTACAGGAAACGAAAGTTGGAGTACATCTGATACTGTATTTTGAATTAAAAATCTAATGTTAATCACTTTTAATGCAAGTTTAAAAAAATCTGAATAGGAGGAAATTTTTCTCCTATGAAGATAATCTTTTTTTTTCCAAGTTAGAAGTTTGAGTCTTCACCTAGTTCTTTGCAGCTTAGGTGTGAAAACATGACTAGTATGACAAATTGCTTCTAAAGATTGTGTCACAGTCTTAAGTTTAGCTTAATGTTTCTTTGAGTTTAGCTTAATGTGTTTCAGGAATAAACCTATGAATTGATAGGATCATTATCTATGGAAGTTCTCTTCTAAATTCGCATGATTTGTTGTGTATATTTGACTCAGATAGTAAAGAATCTGCCTGCAATGCTGGAAACCTTGATTCAGTCCCTGAGTCGGGAAGATCCCCTGGAAGAGGGCATGGCAGCCCACTCCAGTATTTTTGCCTGGAGAATTCCATGGACAGAGGAGCCTGGCGGGCTGCAGTCCATAGGGTCACAAAGAGCTGGACATGACTGAGTGACTAACACTAACTGACTTGTTAGTGTTGCTGGGGGTATTCATAACAGCCATGATTACTTTCCATACTTGTATTGATATGCCTGGTTCTAGATGGGGAAACAGTGGAAACAGTGTCGGACTTTATTTTTGGGGGCTCCAAAATCACTGCAGATGGTGACTGCAGCCATGAAATTAAAAGACACTTACTCCTTGGGAGAAAAGTTTTGACCAACCTAGATAGTATATTCAAAAGCAGTTGCCGACTAAGGTCCATCTAGTCAAGGCTATGGTTTTTCCTGTGGTCATGTATGGATGTGAGGGTTGGACTGTGAAGAAGGCTGAGCGCCGAAGAATTGATGCTTTGGAGCAGTGGTGTTGGAGAAGACTCTTGAGAGTCCTTTGGACTGCAAGGAGATCCAACCAATCCATTTTGAAGGAGACCAACCCTGGGATTTCTTTGGAAGGAATGATGCTGAAGCTGAAACTCCAGTACTTCGGCCACCTCATGCGAAGAGTTGACTCGGTGGAGAAGACTCTGACGCTGGGAGGGATTGGGGGCAGGAGGAAAAGGGGACGATAGAGGATGAGATGGCTGGATGGCATCACTGACTCAATGGACATGAGTTTGAGTGAACTCCGGGATTTGGTGATGGACAGGGAGGCCTGGCGTGCTGCGATTCATGGGGTCACAAAGAGTCAGACGCGACTGAGCGGCTGAACTGAACTGAACTGAACAGGAAGTCAGAGGAGACCTTCCTGCTTCACACTAGTTTATGGTAAATGGTAGTAACTCTGCATTCGTTCCTGTGGTCATCCTCACAGTTTTGTCTCAACTGTAGGATTTGTGGGGATAAAATGAAGTAAATATATAAAAGAGACCCTGTGTATTGCTGGGAAGGATATATAAACTCAAGATTCTATATTTTTCATATGATTTCTTGGCACTCATCAGATACATTAATCAACTTCTGATTAGCTGGCTCATTTGTAAGAGAATTGTCTTTAGATGTATTGCTTTCAAATTATTCTTGATACAATTTAGTAAAAGAGGTGATGAAGTTCTTATTGACTGATAATCTTCTAGTTGATTTTATTCTTTGACTTATTGTAGACTGGCAGGAAGCCATTTAAACCAAATATGTAATTATTTCTTAATTTCATATAAGTTTGAAATATGAATGAAGGTTTTTGGCCTGGGGTAAGATGGGAAAAAGGTGTTTTGGGTGGGTTGGGGGGAGTCCTTCTGAATCATTCATTCACTGCTTTATATTTTTTACCCAACTTCTGCAATGAAGGAGGCTTTTATTAAAATTTTCTGATGCAATAGAGTTGTATGTAATAGAGCCCTTAATTGAAAATGATTGACTTAATGAGGAAAGGAAGATGTGCCAGAACACAGCTGACCTCTGTATCCATTGGTTCTGCATCCACAGGTTCAGTCAACTGTGAATTCAACTAACTGGATCAAGGATACTCAAATTTCCAGAAAATTCCAAAAGGTGAAGCTTACATTTGCCACGTGAACAACTATTTACATATCATTTGCATTGCATTATTATAGATAATCTAGATATGATTTAAAGTATATTGGGAGGATGAGCATAGACTCTCTGCAAATACTGTGCCAGTCTATGTAAGGGACTTGAGTGGATTTTGGTTTCTAAGGGGGTCGAGGAACCACTCCCCTGAGGATACGGCGGGATGATGTATATAGACCAGTGGTCCAGATTGCACTTCACAGCTGCCTGTGCAGGATTAAAACATGAGGCACTGGGGCTTTTGTGAAATAGGTTTGGTGTTTCAGAGTTCTACCGATAATCATGATGTGTAGCCAGGATTTGAGGATTACTGTCTCTCACAATGGGTAGTTATGTAATCAAGTTTATAGTTTTCTTTTGAGCTTCCTGCCACTCAGTGAAAAGGGGGAAACAGGAGTTTCATAGCTCTTAATGGCTTAAAACTTCCATCACTGAAGAGGCACTTTTTTCCCCACCATGGTTGATCTTGTAGATGTCCGCAACTGCTCACTTTCTTTAATAAATAGTTTTTATCAAAGAATTCAGAAACATTCTTTACCTGGAGAGCTTTTATTGATCCTTGTTTGAAGCTGATGGTCTAATATTAAATCCTAACTGTGTGGTGGTGTTTCTGCATGAAGCTAAGTGCAGCTTCTTGAAGCCAAAGGTTGCATTTTATTTGTTTTTATATTTGTAGCCCCAGCACATTGCCCAGCACATATACTGAGGTGTTCTATAAAGGCCTTTGGAATAAATGAGTTCAAATGTTTCATTTCCTGGTGAACTGACTTGGCGCCAGACAGAGCTTAGAAAATCTAGAGTAAGAGATGATTAGCATGTTTCCTAGACCATCTGTCACTAATATTGATTGTTTCCACTTGGCACTGGAGACTTGTTTTTTTGGGAGTGGATAGCTTGTATAAAGTTTAAAAAAAAAGTTGGAAAAACCTCCTGTTATTCTTTATCCCTCTCTTTGGTGGCTTAAAATCAGTTTTAAAAAACTTGCCATTCTCACTAGTCAGGAAGCATGAAGGCAGGCGTTGGTTATGCCAGTGGCCACGCTGTCCTAGTAGCTGGTAGCAGTTTCTGCCTTGCCACCTTTGCCCCTTTTGCCCCCCAAGTCTGTTTGACGCGTCTACCAGAGTGGTCCTTTGAAAACCTCAGTCAGAGCATCCACTCCTCTGCTCCAGACACTGCCGTGATTTCCCACCTCACTGAGGTTTAGGGTCGGTGTCCTCACAGTGGCCTGTGTCCTGGACGTGATGGCCACACCTGGCCCTCTTGCGCGTCTGACGCCAGCCAGTGCGCGCTCTGCCAGCTGCGCCAGCCTCCTTGCTGTGCTGGGCAGGCGCTGGCCCTCGGCCTCTGTGCTTGTGGCTCCCTCGGTGTGAGATGCCTTTCGTCTCCATCACTGCCTGGCCGGCTTCCCTTGCTTTCTTGTTGTTTAGTTGCTAAGTCGTCTCTGACTCTTGGATGCCATGAACCATAGCCCGCCGGCCTCCTCTGTCAGTGGGATTTCCCAGGCAAGAATACCAGAATAGGTTGCCATTTCCTTCTCCAGGGGATCTTTCTGACCCAGGGATCCAGCCCACATTTCCTGCATTGCAGGCAGATTCTTTACCACTAAGCCACCCGGGAAGCACCAGTCTTGGCTTGAATGTCACTTGCCTGTGCGGCTTTACCAGATCACATTTCAGTTTCAGCCCCAGCTCCCCCACCCCATCCCTTATTCCTCCTTTATTACTTTTTCCATCAGTACTTGTCGTCACTGGACATAGCACATGTTTCAAATCTGAAAAAAATTCTCCCTCTCCTCAAATAATGTATAAGCTCAGTGAAGGCAGGATTTTTGTCTGATTTGTTTATTGCTTTATTTCCATTTGCTAGAGCAGTTCCTGGCACAGAGGTAAATATTTGTTGAGCAAATGAATTAATGAAGCAGAAACTATATATCGTAGTACAAAATTCTGTAGGATTCAGTATTGTTTCTATTTTAAATTTTAAAGGAGGCATAGCATAGTAAAGTTTTGTATTTCCTGTCCCAAAGTCACAGCCACTTAGTGTAATAGCATTACCATGTGACTTATGTGTGTTAAAGGGAGGGTAAGGTCTAGCCCTAGTCTGTGCTGTTGAGAAATGAATTTCAATCCTTTATAAAATCTGTTCTACCTTGAGATGACTTTAATGACAAAAGCACTTAAGGTTGTAGATTTATATCAAGTTCAGCTTGTAGATGGAATAAATTTTGAGGATGGAATAATTCACATTAGCCAGAAATATTTTAAAAATGTAAAAATTTTGGTGAGAAATTGGTCAGTGGGAGAATTCTTGACTTGAGTAATCAGAGTATGATTTTCAGCTTGACTGATTTGAAGAATTGTGAACCAAGATGCAAGTATAATGCCTGCTCCTAGTATCCTGTTTACCCTTTTGCTAAAGTCAGAAGAGTTTTGCAGTGGCCCCTGGGCCCCTCCTTGACCTGTTGCTCCTGTGTTCCTTCTCTGACTTCTCCTTTCCCCTTGCCCACTCCACACCAGCCACCTGGCACCCTTGCTCTCTCTGCTTGCATGGCACACTCCTTACTTAGGGGCTTTGCACCGCTCAGCCCTCTGCCCAGATACTCATGGCCAGCTTTCCCACTTCCCTCCTGTCCTTGCTCAGATCTCCCCTTCTCAGGGGGGCTGACAGTGACTTCTCTGTTGACACCACACGCTGCCCCCAGCCACGGTGCTCTCCCTGTCCTCTGTCCCCTGACATGCTCTTCTCTTTAAACATAGCCTGTACATCCTCTAAAATATTAGATAGTCTTCCCATTCTGGTAGGTTTTATTCTCTTTCTTCTAGAATGTGTCAGAGGTAGGACCTTTGGTTCCTTGGAGAGCAGTGAAGAGCTAGAGAACTAGAGCAGTGCTTGGCGAGTGGCAGGTGGCCAGTGAATGCTTGCCGGCTGCATGAATGAAAGAATGAATGAATGAACAAACCATTTCTCTCCTTCGTAAGTTCACATCACTCACAGTTGACCTTT
The DNA here is from genome assembly GCA_006410515.1 of Procapra przewalskii. Lineage (NCBI taxonomy): Eukaryota > Metazoa > Chordata > Mammalia > Artiodactyla > Bovidae > Procapra > Procapra przewalskii. Next base: position 2,746,628 of record SJYF01000094.1, read on the forward strand.
ATTTACTGCTGTGATAAAGGATAGATTTGTGTAATTAACATCTACAGGCACAGCGTTTGAAATAATACCACTGGACTCTGTACCTTCGTATTGTAACCTGGGTTAGAATTTCCTTCCTTATGAGGCTGCAGATACTGCATCGTGTTTATGCCGCATTTTGTGTACCCACCCACCCCTGGACAGGCTCCTTGGCTGCTTCCGCGTTTTGGTGGTTATGAATAGTGCTGCTTCGAGCATGGGTGTGCACATACTGCTTGAAGGCTATAAACTCTTGAGATCTGTTAGCTTAAGGAAGTCTCATCAATCAGTTATGTTTTCTGCATATGCCTCCATCTTACTTTTAAAGCTGTTAGCTTTATTTCCAGAGGTCTTAATTTTACTTAACAGCATGTTTTTCTTTTATGTAATTTATTCTTATAAATTTGTATTGTGGTGTAATCTGTGGAAATATAGATGGTCTGGTATTTTAGAGTGATGCAATCCTGGAAAAATAAACATCAAAAAGTGGAACAAGTTCCTTGAAAGAATAAGCTGTTACTCACTGTTGTGTCTCCCTAATTATCCGAGAGCAGTAGATTGAGAACCAGGAAAGTGTTCTGTTGAGAAAGGAAAAGCAAGAGAATGAAAGCAAAATGCAAGAAAAGCAAGAGAAAGCAAAAGCAAAAGAAAGGGTGAGCAGCAGTGTTGAGTGCTGCTGGGGAATGTGCAGAGTGAATGAGGTGATTCGAAGGGTATTGGGTTTAGTGCCCTGGGCTAGAGCGGTCTGAGTGGGCTCATGATCCAGGTGGAGTGAGTTGTGGTGACTTGAGGCGAAGGGTACATTAGTAAGAACAGTTAAATTTAAGATGGTTGGTACTGATGATAGCAGAGGGGAATTAAGTTTTTTTTTTAATAGGGATGCCATGAGCATATTTAAAAGCTGATGGGAAGGCTTTAGTTGAGGGAGGTGTTGAATATGTAAGAGAAGGCTTAATTAATAGTTTTCCTCAGGAAGTAGGAGGGGATGGGATACAGGTGAAGGAGCTGGTGCTGGAGGATAGGATGGAGGCAGAGTTGGACTTGAAGTGGATGCAGCTGGTTTGTAGGTTCGAGTCTTGGAAAGATAGAGAAATTCCCTTTAAAGTTTCTGGCTTTTTTCTCTAAATTAGGAGATGAGGTCCTCTGTTGAGAATTATGAGTTAGGGAGGACAATTACAGTTTTGAGGAGACTAAATAGGGTCTGATATGGATTTCAGTTGCTGGGCTTTTCGGAGGAGTGGCACTGTCCGCTCCATTTGGATGTATATTAAGCATAAAGTTAGATGGCAGGTACTTGAGGAAAAAATAACTTATTAACCTTTTTGCTGCACACCTTGACACATATATTGAATACTTAACAAGTGCAGTGATTGTAAGACAGGTCTTGTAGTTAGGAAGCTCATAAACTTATGGGGAATATTTATTAAATGCAATAAGCAGTAAGAACAGGACTGGAACTTGAGAGGTCATGTCTGACTGCAGAAGAGCTAGATCTTTGTGTATGGAAAATATTTTCAGCAAGTGTATGGGGGAGTGGGGACGAGAAAGTGCTCTCTACTGCAAAGAGGAGAGCTAGCAATATGTTGGTACCATGTTAATGGCCTGGTGAATAGTCCAGGTTGTTCAAAATTATCCTTGAATCACCGTGTCTCTGTGCAGTTTAAAAGCGTCAGAGAACTTAAGACTTTAAAGAAAATTTCATAAAAATCTATGATCCCCTCAGAGAAACTCAAGTACACACCTATTTTAGGGAAAATGTGTATGGCTAGTCATCTGATATGTGACAAGCTTTATACAGAATTGTAATTTCCCAGTTTGGATATGATGAATTCAGAGCTCATTGAGTGTAAGCAGCATTATTGGATTCATTCAAGCTTTTTTTTCCTCTCTTCAACAGAGGATTAAAAAAAAATTCCAAATTTGAATCCAGGACTTGGAAAATGCCGGTTGTCTAAATACAGTACCATATTGTGATAAATATAGCTCTTGAAATTTTAAGAATCTTTTCACAAAACTTTCTTTTAATATTCATAGCAGAACTTTTTTTGGAATGTTATCTGAAAAACAGAGGACCATTTTATTATCAGAGCTGACTATTAATTAGGGTATTGTTTCAGATATAAAAGTTGATCTGCCACTGAAATTCTATTTGAATATGTATAGTTCCAAGCTTGCTTTGTGTATTTAATAACTTTAGTACCATAATTACTCTGTTTACAATTAAGTTTTGGTGAATATGCTAATATGGGATATACCAGCGAATGATTTCAGTAAAGGGTGGTGTTGATTTACATTTTCATGTGCTTTTTACTTGAATCTGAATTTCATTTAATGTCAATGGGAGAAGTGGTCAGATTATGTAATGGTTAGTGGCAGTGCATTTTCTTTTCTTTGAAATCTCTCTCTTGGATTGGGCATCGTCACCTGGATTTGCTTTGCTCCAGCTGGGCAGAAATTATGCAGAAAGATCTAATTTGGTGGAGGTTTGTTCCCTCTGGCTTATTCTTTCAATAGAAACCTTAATGTAGGTATTGGTTTCATTGTTAAGAGAAACCTATACTATACTAAAGCAATTGTTTAATTCCAATGAATATTTTAAGTTCTTTACTGAGGCAAATGCTTATGGTCATGTTATTTATTAATTTTTGACCAAAGACTTCTGATTTTAAGAACTTCTCTTTTCTTCTTTTTAGAAATCCTCTTAAAAGGACAAGGAGATTGAGACACACAGACTTCATATTCTCTGAAGCTCGGAGCCATCTTTTACTCTGAACCAGAGAATAAGAGGAGTAACCGAGTGGAGCGCAGGTCAGACAGGGTGCAGGGGGTGCCAGCAGGGGCTCCCTGAGGCCTGAGGCCTGATCAGGTCTGGATTAGAGGCAGAAGAGGGGGCGGCAGAGGAGGGCCCAGGGACACTTGCTGGGTGAGAATGTTCCAGTGTGGTTGGTGCCCACGTGTGTGTGCGTACACAGAGATTTGCCAGCCTTTGTGAACGTTTATGCAGGTTATCAATTTATTGCCTCTCAGTTCCATAAACATCTTTCTTTGCTCTGTTGATGATGCTTGAACTAGACCCTGTAAGCATTTTTCCTCTCCAGAACAATGTTAGGTTAGTCAGTAGAGGGTGAGGGAGGGACATTGCTAGGCAGAGTGGGAAGGGGCTTCTCCTGCTGTTGCAGTGTGCTTGGTCCCCACCCCCCACCCCTTTTAAAGCGTGGATGAGCAAAGCATGCTTATCCTCCATGGCTTTGTTTAGCATCCCAGTAGCAGTTATCTTGTTTCCACCAGGACCCCAGCAGGTGGAGTCCTGTGTACAGCAGGCGCCCTCGAGGGCCCTGCCGCCCACTGGGCTGTGGCCACAGCCCATCCAGTGAGGAGTTCCTTTGTCTTCTCTCCTTTGATCCTGTAGATTGTTCTGCTCCCTGACTTTGCTCTTCCTTAGAGTTCTCTTACCCCTCTGCTCTAGTGTAGTGTTCAGACCTACGCTACTGACTATAGTCAATAGTGCCTTTTACAAATTAATAATTTTTTATTATAAGCTTTTTTAAGTTACTTATGGATTTTAACTCCTGATTGGATCCTGACTGTTAATAACACTTAAGGTTTGTGTAATCAGCTGTTAATTTTACATAAATTTAAAAATAGAATGAAATAAGTCCTGTGTATAACTTGATTAGTTTTAATGATGTGAACATACAATGTAGATATTACCCAGACGGGGGTATGGGGCATGACCAGAGCCCCAGAAACCTTCTAACTCAGTGATCCTGCTATTTGACTTCTGTCATTGCGGAGTGGGCTGCGTAGGTGACGCTGGCGGTAAAGAACCCGCCTGCCAGTGCAGGAGACTTAGGAGATGCAGCTTCTATCCCCGGATCGGGAAGATCTCCTGGAGAGGGAAATGGCAACCCACTCCAGTATATTCTTGCCTGGAGACTTCCATGGACAGCGAAACTCGCTGGGTTCCAGTAGTCCATGGGGTCGAAAGAGTAGGACACGACTGGAGTGACTTAGTATGTGACGGATTCATGAGATGAATCATGGAGTGTGTCGTCTTGTGTCTGGCTTCCTTCTATCAACATACCATTTGGGTGGATGGTCTTCAGTCGCTAAGTTATGTCCGACTCTGCGACCCCATGGGCTGTAGCACACCAGTCTCCTTTGTCTTCCACTATCTCCCGGAGTTTGCTCAAATTCATGTCCATTGAGTTGGTGGTGCTATCTAACCACCTCATCCTCTGCTGCCCTCTTCTCTTTTTACCTTCAAACTTTCCCAGGATTAGTCTTTTCCAGTGAGTTGGCTCTTTGCATCAGATGGCTAAAGTATTGGAAGCTTTAGCTTCAGTATCAGTCCTTCCAATGAATATTTAGGGTTGATTTCCTTTAGGATATGGGCTTTCCTGTAGCTCAGCTAGTAGAGAATCCACCTGCAATTCAGAAGACCCCAGTTCAATTCCTGGGTTGGGAAGATCCCCTGGAGAAGGAATAGGCTATCCATTCCAGTGTTCTTGGGCTTCCCTGGTGGTTCAGATGGTAAAGAATCCTTCTGCAGTGCGGGAGACCTGGGTTCCATCCCTGGAGAAGGAAATGGCTACCCACTCCACTATTCTGACCTGGAGAATTCCATGGACAGAGGAGCCTGGCAGGCTACAGTCTATGGGGTCTCTGTACACGACTGAACGACTTTCACTTTCCTTTAGGATTGACTGGTTTGATTTCCTTGCAGTTCAAGGGACTCTCAAGAGTCTTCTCCAGCACCACAGTTAGAAAGCATTGATTCTTCAACACTCAGCCTTCTTTATGGTCCAACTCTCACATCCAGTTCTCACTGAGAAAAACCAAAGCTTTGATTGTACTGACTTTTGTTGGCAAAGTGATGTCTCTGGAGGTTCATCTATTTTATTTTATCTGTTTTCCTGTTGATGGACTTGTGGGTTTCCAGTGTTCGGCCATTCTGAGAGTAAAGCTGCGGTCATCCTTTAACGTGTGTTTGGTGGATGTGTTTCCATCTCTCTTAGGTATGTGCACAGGAGAGGAATTGTTGGGTCAGGTTGCACCTCCCACACAACAGATTCTCAGTGTGGTTGAAACGTTGGCTCATGTGTGAGAACTCCGTCTGCTCTGCATCCTTACCAGTACTTGGTATTGTTAGGCTTCCACAGTGCTGCTGCTGCTGCTGCTAAGTCACTTCAGTCGTGTCCTACTCTTTGTGACCACCAGGCTCCCCCGTCCCTGGGATTCTCCAGGCAAGAACACTGGAGTGGGTTGCCATTTCCTTCTCCAGTGCACGAAAGTGAAAAAGTGAAAGTGAAGTCGCTCAGTCTTGTCCGACTCTAGTGACCCCATGGACTGCAGCCCACCAGGCTCCTCCACGCATGGGATGTTCCAGGCAAGAGTACTGGAGTGGGGTGCCATTGCCTTCTCCATCCACAGTGCAGATCTTCGCAACTCTTTAGGAGTAGATGATTCAAATGCTGGTCAAGCTCTGTATTGTGGTAAGAGAAGACAGACTCGCAAAGACTCTTGATGGAGTGAGCGCAAGCCGCTGCATCTGCTTAGGCCTTGTTTGTCCCCACATTTTAAGAGAGAGGCTATTCCATATGTGAAACAGATAGCCGGGGAAATTTGCTCTGTGACTCAGGGAACTCAAACTGGGGCTCTGTGACGGCCTAGAGGGAGGTTCAAGAAGGAGGGAACACGTGTGTATCTGTGGCAGACTCGCGCTGATGTGTGGCAGAGACCTGCACAACACTGCAGCGCGGTTATCCTTCAATTAAAAGTACATGTTTTAAAAGGGTTATTGACCAGATGCTTATTTATTAATCCACTGTCATTGTTGCCCTCTCACACTCAGCAGAAGCCAGCTCTAAGCACTGACGCGGCTGTTGGTTGTCTGTGGCCCATCTAAGATTGTAGGACTGCCCGGAGGGGGACCGCCGTATCTTTTTCCACAAAAAGCCACCAGAGGAAAGGAGTTTCAGTTAGGATTATTCTAAAGAAAATTCTGTGTTGTAGTGGCCCCTTTCTGTCAGAGCAGCAGAGTATATGTCAGTGACTTCTTCACATTCATGTGGAGTAGATAGAGGTATGAGGGAAGTTTTAACCCAAGGATGAGGTTAGTTTCAAATACTAATTAGTAACCAACCTTCCATTCCATCCCAAAGAAACTGGTGATACAGAGGACCTACGTTATACAAGTCATATGAACTGCGTAGCTTACTTGGGTTGGGTTGGTATATATGGTGGTGGTTCAGTCGCTAAGTTGTGTCTGACTCTTGAGACCCCGTGGACTGCAGCTCACCAGGCTCCTCTGTCCATGGGGTTCTCCAGGCAAGAACACTGGAGTGAGTTGCTCCAGTACTTGTGCCTCTCCCTGATGTGTGTGGATGACTGACTCAAAGGGAAAAAAAAGCTGGATTCCCATGTCATATTGTACACCAGTATAAGTGTAGACAGACAAAAAAGTTAGCAAAGAATTTTATGAAACCATAAGATAACTAAAGGAAAACATGGGAGATATTTGAAAAAAAAAAAGCAATTTTACTGGGAGAGGTCTTTCTAAGGATGACATAAAACTCCAGAACTGAAAATAAACCATGTCAGAAGACAAATAAATTGGGACGATTAGTTGCAATGCCAAGAGCTAATTCCTTTAATACATATAGAATATATAAGGAGTGCCTGTGAATAAAAAAACAGAAGGCCACCAATAGTTCATAGGAAATGAAGTACAGGTATTACTTCGAAATCTTTTTTTTTTTAAATTTTATTTGTGTGTGTGTGTGTGTGTGTGTGTGTGTGTGTGTGTGATTGGACCAAGCACACGGAGTATGAAAGACTTCCGATTTTGATCTCTTGGTGCTTGTTAATTATAGGAACAGTCATTTTTGAAAGTTTAAAAACCATAAAATATGTCACAATTCAGAAAACCTTTTTATGCACATACAGACATAATGAGTCAGAGGGAACTTTTATCATGACCACCACTTGTGTCAAGAAAAATGTGCCCACCGCGGCCCCATCCAAATCCCGACTTTCTTATGCTTCCCCAAAGTCACCTCCAGCTTTCATGGTAATTGCTTTCTTCTCTTTGTAGTTTTATCATTCAAATGTGTATCCCTCAACACTGTGGTTTAGATTTGCCAGATTTTGTTAGATAGGTTTTAAAGTCTTTTAAAATCTAGTTTTCTTCTCCCCCATCTCTTTTCCCTCCTTTATCTGTTGAAGAAGTGGGATCATATGCACTATCAGGGTTTCTTCCCACAGTTAGAATTCTGCTGATTGCATTCCCGTGTCATAGTTTATCATATTCTTCTGGTCCCTTCATAGCCTGTGACTTGATAGGCTGAATCAGATTCAGGGTCTGTTTATTTTTTGTTTCTCTTTTGGCATGATTTCTTCATGGCTACTGGCTTTTATCAGGAGGCATATACTGTCTGAATAGTTCTCTCCTTTTGATGTTAGTGTCTATCAGTGCTCAATGCCTGGATCCGGTAATTCATTAGGAGGTGGAAGCGGTGTTAAGTTAAAACCATTCTTACTTATTAGCTGAAATTTTTCTGTGTAAGGAGAAATTTCTCTTCATCTCCTATTTGGTTACTTAGTGGTACAATTCATATACGAAAGGAAGGATGGATGCTTGATTGTTTCCCTTTATTCGCTAGTGTTTAAAATTGAGTGGTTTCTTGCTGTCCTCTGGAGGTGACCACTTAAGTTTTCTTACTGTTATAAACTCTTCGATTTACCCATTTTGTGTGTTTTAATCCATTATGGTCATTATCTTTACTGACTCAAACTGGCTCATCTGTGGTTGGTGGCAGCATCTTCCAGGTTGACTCCGTAGACAGATCTGACATAACCCTGGTAGTTTTCGATACTGTCCTTGACATCTAGAAATGACAAGATCTTCCAGGATTGTCTTGTACATTTCTAGCTCCAGACCTGAAATCAGTAATTTGTTCAAGGCACCGTTTTAACAGGAAATAGTATTTCAAGAATACAGTTTGCCTACTAGGAATGCTCTTTGTTTGCTACTGTGTTGTTTCTTTTTCTAAGCTTCTTTATTTGTGAATGGGGAATACAAAGGTATATGTCTCTGTGTGTTTATATATATATTCTTTCTGTAAAAGAGAAAATATCTTTTGAATTAAAAACAATACTTCCAAATATAATGCTGCCTCTTTCATCTGCATCCTCTTCCATATTTGAATCCTGTTTTCTTAAGGACACAGCAATGGTAGAATTAAAACATCACGTAATTATTCATTTGCATTATTCCATGTCTGCCTACAATATCCTTAGTTAACAAAACCAAGGATCATCACAATATGACAAAAGTTGATTGTTTTCAGCTTGTTTCCCGTTTTTTGCAGTTGTGCTATGTCTGCATTGTCAGAACATATACTTATTATATAGTCTACCATCTCCTTTATAACCCTTGTTGAGACTCAGTTCTGCAAGTAATTATCTGTTTACTACTCACTGTCAGTTTTTACAGTGACGTTTCTTTAGTCATTTGGGATATCTGAGACTTGTTTTCTCGTAGATTCTTACTCCTTTCCCCCATTTCTATGTTGATAACACTTTGAAGTCTTTAGACTTGAAATTTAATTGAGTATAGACTCTTTGGTTTGTATTTTCATTCCTTGACTCTTAAATATGCTACTTCCCTTTTTTCTTGGCATAAAGTGTTGCTGTCAATGTGATGACAGTATGATTTTACTTTCCTTACAGAGTATCTTCTTTTTGGCCTGGAAGCATAAAGAATATTTTCTTCTACTGTTAATTTCAGTAATTTTACCAGACTAGGCTGTGTTTTAGAGCTGGTCATCCTGGGTTGATTAGTATGTAGGTGTGATCTTTCATTTTGTAGTTTCACGCTTTTTTTTTTTTAAGTTCAGGAATCTTCTCTAATTAAATCATTTAAACTGTCTTGAATGCTATAAGGAAATTAATAGGAGATCACTCTGGTGGTTTGATAAGTTGGATAAAATTTAGAAGGCATTCCTTTTAGCATTTGATAGTGCTGTGTGTTTTAGTTATTATGCTCAAATCTGTTTAACTGTAGTTGTCAAAATCACCTCTTTTTGGTGTTTTGAATGTGGGCTGTTATGGTTGCACTGAAATGCCATTCAGGAAACTCTTTTAATGATTACAGACACATTAAGAGAATTAATTGATATGATATTAATTTGACATTCATTTATTTTGAAAACTTAGGATATAGACAATGAAGATATATATCAGTACTCTGTGAGGAAAAGTTAAATTTAAAAATTCCCAGTAAATTAATAAAGAGCATTTGCATAAATAGAGTTTGTGTAGGTAGAATTGATAGTGGGTAGATACTTGCTTAAATTTTCCAGTCTAATGTGGTGTGTATGTATTTAGAATATCTAGGCTCAAAACCAGACTACTTAAATAAATTGTCAAGTTTTAACAGACATCGTTTATCTGAATAGCCATTTCAGATATTGCAGACTACCTAACAGCTTTTATCGATCTCTTTTCTTTCGTTACTGTATCTGTAATATAGTTTTAAGGAACTATAGAATCCTAAAAACTATTTGTTTTAAATATTTTTCAATTAGTAGATTAAAATAGGTTTTTCTTAGAGTTTGGAATTACACACCACCCCCATGCACTGTTAGCATTAAATAGCATTTTTAATCATTCATGATTTTATACCACTGGAACTTGAAATATTTTCTAGCAAGTAATTGCATGGACCATGTTACTTATTGCTTCCTCTTCCAAGTTAAGAGATAAACAGAATTGAGCACTTATGAGTCCTTTATTTAAACTTTCGAGTAAGTAGGAATTTGAATAGCATCTTTGCCTAGAAAGCATTCCTCAGTGAAAACATTTTCAACTTTTCCAGGATTATAATTTTGAGTGTTGCTTTTTTTTATAGTGAAAATGCCTCGTGTAAAAGCGGCTCAGGCTGGAAGACAGGGCCCTGCAAAGAGACGTCTTGCAGAACATTTTGCAGCCGGGGAGATAATCACTGATATGACCAAAAAGGAATGGAAACTGGGGTCTCCCATTGGCCAAGGTGGCTTTGGTTGTATATATCTTGGTAAGTATTCCACTACTTCTGATTGTCAGTCCAAAGATTTACAAGTTTGTTTTCAAGATATTTTCTTAATTGCAGACTTTTATAGGATGCTCCTAATAGTCTACGCCAACATAATATTATTGGGCAAAAATACCTCTCTGATGTGGGAGTGGAGAAGACGGTTGGTATAATCACAGCAGAAATAGAGGATAAAACATCTCTAGGGTTGCCACTAGTGAGCATAGGCTTCATACTTCTTAGATATTCTGTATGCTGTTAATCTCCTTTGAGACCCAAAGACAGCCATATCTTTCTTTCCCCACCTCCACCCAATTAGGAAACATTCCCTTTGTTTTAGTGTAATTTGGAGATTTTTTATATCCTTAATAGGCGTGGATATTTTTTCTTTCTATGCAACCTTAATAGTCATCATGGTGGAATTTAAGAGAATGACCTAAAAATTACATATTAAGTCTGAAATGTGCTATTTAATTAGCACATTATTTAAATTTTAGGGGACCCATTGTGTAACGCTGAGATACTGTAAGTTTGTTCATTTGAAAAACATTTTACCTGATTGCTTCTAAAGCTGTATCTCTCAGAATATTAGTATTGATACAGTGCATTTAATGATTGCTTTTGATATTCCTCTCTGACTTTTCTATTGTATATTCTTATTCCTCTAATCTTTATTTAATTATTAAATTTCTGTATCAGGTTTATAAAATTTTCTTTTAAAAAACTTAACTTTTCTTTCAAGCAACATCTTCCTCACAATACTACTATTAATACTAGATTAGCATCATATGAAAACTTGTTAGAAGTATACTCTCTTGGGTCCCACCCCAGACCCACGAATCGGCAGCTGTAGGGAGGAGGTATATCCCTGTGACTGAAAAAGCCCTGCAGGTGGTGCAGGTAGATGCCTGGAACGTTTGAGAACCACTGACATAGATGAAAGAGCAGCTGCTCTTAGTCAAGAGGGGTCTAACTCAACCAGGACCAATGAGTTGTAGTTGGTTAGCTGCAGTCTCTAGAGGTATGTTCATGAAACAGTTTGAAAACCAGCACTTGACTGAATTTTATAAATGCTGTGTCTCCAGATCAGTGGCACCTATCTTAGGGGAAATAAATTGTTTCTTTAGTTTTATTAAGAACCAAACCCATCCCAGGGACCTAGACTATCTGACTTAAACGGAAAGCCTTCATAAGTCACGAAAGGTTAGTAGCTATACTAGCCAGGTCTATATTTTTGACCTTGTAATTTAGAGATGGCAATTCTGTAAGCTTGCTCTACTGCAGAATGTGTATACTGAAGACTTCCTATATTAGGAATGGGAGCTTGTCTTAAAGCAAGTGAATTCTTCAATTTGTGTTAATTAAGTTGCTTTTGTAACCTTTGGCAAATTTGCAGCTTGCTTTGCATGTGTGCTGGCTATTGTGTGCTGGCTGTTTTATCTGTATTGGTATTTCTCATCAGAAAGTGCCATCTAATAGTATTTTTAATATTCAGTGGTTTGACAGATTTCTGTAATAAAGCTTTCGCTTTTTAAAAACTAGATTGATCTGGAAAAGGAGTTTTCTTCAGTATTGCAGCCTCCACTTTATCTCTCTCTGCCCACTGACACCAAAACGGCCATTTTCAGGATGGTCAGCAGTTTCTGCTGATGGTTTCTGCTAAAAGATCGCCTTTTTGTTTAGCTACTTCCTGCAGCATCTGTCTCGGTCACCTTTCCTCCTCATAAGCGTTGCTTCCATTGTCTTTCATAATACACGCCTTCACCTGTGGTTTTCCTCCTGCCTCTTGATGTGCTCGGTCGTCTTTGTAGGTACCTCTGTGCTCTCAGCTCACTTTTCCTTCTGGGTAGTCTCTTTGAGTGATCTCATTGAGTCTCTTGGCTTCCGTTGTCTCTTTTTTGTTGATTTCCATATCTTTTATTAGTAGGCAAGGCCTTACTTGGTCCCTTGAGTCCAAGCCCATAGTCAGTGACCTACAAGGGATCTCTGTTTGGATGACCCACAGGCATGTCTAAAATTTATATCATCCTCTTCCATCTTGTGATTCTGTCAGGATCAAAAGAGGATGATCTGATTGAATGACATCCCTCAAGCCAGATACTGGAAAGCATTCTCAAGTGTTATTACACTAACATTCCTGGTGTTTCATCTGGTGCTGTTGCTTCAGCTATGAGACTCTCAGATACATTCATTTCTCCCTCTCTTTTGCTGCTCCTGCAGCTCATTTTCCTGTCTTGTCTGGATGCTCAGTATAGCAGTGAATTTTCTCTGCTCAGCCCTGCCCTTGTGCATCCTGTTGCTCACATTGTGGCTTGAGTGACCTGCTCTGTTTATTTTATGCTCCTCCAATGGCTCCCCCAGGGACCTTAGGGTGAAGTACCTAAGACTTTGGGAATGGCATCCCAGACCTTCCATGCAGTCTGCTCCCTATGTAGCTTTTTTCTTCATCCTTTTATTTGCTCAGAATCTGTCTTTGACGCTCATGCTGCCCTTTGCCTCTTGATCTTTGTATGTGATGTTTCTTTTGCTTTATTTTTCCAAAGCTGAACTTAGGGCAGGTGGTATCTGATTATAATACTTAACCGTTTCATAGTATGTTTCACGCTGCACTGAGATTACTTTTGTTTTTCCCAGAATAAATATGTCCTTCTTGGCAGTTTTTCAGTATATGTTGTTTGAATGAATTATCGAACTTCCCTTTCCCCCTTTCCTCATTTGAATTGTGCAGTATTTTTGGGATACTATCCTCATTTCAACACTTGTGCATTAAATGCCTATTTAAAAAAATTTAACTTTGCTCTGTTATTAATCCAGTGTCTGGGTGATGTAGTCACCACAGCAGGACTGTTCCTTAAGGAGCTCAGACTTACTCTTTTGCCCATTTAGTTGTTTTTATGACTTGGTAGTCCTTCTGTAGTCTGAAGTGTTTACAGCCTTTCCACAGCACTGCTGCTTTCCAGCTGATTGGTGTTTCCTCCGTTTCCTTTCCCTGTCCCTCTCCATCTCTTCAGCTTAGGTGAGAATGCCTTAGGGCCCAGTCCTAGGATTTCTTCTTTCCTCTGTCTGTACTCATTCCCTAGGGCCCCCTCCAGTTTCTTGACCCACCCCAAAACACCAGCTCCTCCTGCAGTTTCCAGTCATAGCAAGTAGCGACTTCCTCTTTCTGGTTGCTCAGGCCAAAAACCTGGAGTCATCCTGACCCCTCCCCCCACCCTGCCTCACCCTCTGTATCTAATTCACCAGCAGATCTTGTTGGCTCTTCTTTAAAAATACATCCACCATCCCACCACTTACCACCACCTGTGTGCTGCTGCTCTGGTTCACGCTGCCACTGTTCCTCACCCAGAGTATTGTAATAGCCTAGCTTAACTCTCTGCTCTGCTTTTACTGTCCACCCTCCGTTCTCCACAGAGCCACTTGCAGAATTCTTTAGAAAATCAGTCTGAGCTTACTGTTTCTCTTCTCCAGCTTCCACTGGCTCGCCATTGCATTCATGGCCACAGCGTTAGGTCACCTATCTTTGTATTTGTTCTCTGCTGCTTTTCTGATCTGTGCCCTGTTACTTTGCACCTCACTTGCTCCTCTCCGGGCACATGTAGGCCTTTGCGCTGGACTGCCTGGAATGTTCTCCCAGATTATTTCCATGGCTCCGTCCCTCACTGTCTCCAGACCACTGCTCCAGTGACACCCTATCACTGAGGTTCCTCTTACTAACGTGCAACTCTCTACCTTCCTTTCCTGCTTAATTTTTCTTTCTCTTGCACTTATGCCATCAAATATACTTTATATTTTAATCGTTGTCTGTGTCCAACTGCTGAAATGTTAGCATCATAAAAGTAGAGATTGTTTGCTCCTGTTCATTGCTAAATCAATTTCTTAGATACTGGTATGTATAGCTATCTGGTAAAAAATATGTGTTTACTGAGTGTGGGAAACCTTATTTTCCTAATTCAGCATTTCAGGGCAACTATGCTTCTTATTTGCACAAAATAATACTGACAGCTGCATTAAAATTACTCTGGATGATGGTCTAGTGCCAATATCCTGAACCACTGATCTAGAGAAGTTTTATCTTTACCCAAACGAGTGCTTTTTAGAACTTTAGCTCCCTCTCTTCTTACTTTCCTACCTAATGCTACTTCTTAAAAGGATTCCCTAGTTTGTTAAATTTAAGAAATTGTATCAGTTATCATCCTCTTGGGAATTCAGAGCATATATTAGCATATCAAAGATCATGAGTACTTTTGAATTAAAGAAATCTTTAACTCAAGTTTTCCATACTTAATTGATGATCATATTGAAAATAGCAGCAATTGTAAGATGACTTCCAATTTCAGACATGTTAAATTGTGGGAAAAAAGTCTTAAAATTGATGAAGTATGCAGTAATATCCTGAGACACATATTTGGGAACTGAAATTTATTCTACCAAGAGGTTATAGATATACAGATCTAAATATTAATAAAGGGCTAGTAATAGGCTATAATAGTGCTACCTCTTGTTCTGATATTATATATGTCACTTTTTCAAACAGCTGATATGAATTCTTCAAAATCCGTGGGCAGTGATGCACCCTGTGTTGTAAAAGTGGTAAGGAAATGTTTCTAGCTGATTTTTTTCTTTTGTATTGATTTAGTTGTAGTATATATTTTGTAAAACATTCTTTTTAGTAATCAGAATTAATTAAACCATAAGGTACTGCATTTTTAATAATGTTTCATAATTATTAAATGAGACAAAACGTAGTTTTATAGTTTTAAATGATTTGAATTCAAAAATCTTCTCCCCTGTCTTTGAGTTAGAGTGACGCTAGTATTTGTGGAACGAACGAATGAAAGGCTGGAGTTTGCGGGTGTGGACGAAAAATACTTAGCTCATTCTTTTTATTTCAGCTGTATTTATGATAGATGAGATGCTTCTTTTATATCCTACAAGATTATGCTACTTTCATGAACTTCACTGTATTTTGTCATGCATTTGCTTCTGAACTTACACTTGGACAGGTTTTCTTTTTATTTCCCGTTATCTTTCCCTTCCCCTTTCATTTTAGTAAATACAGTTATTTATTTGTGGTTACTTTGAAACTTCTTTTTGCTACACTGACGTTGAAAGTAATTTGTAATGGGTAAAGGTAGACGATATCTTGTCTAACATAGACACACTCTGAATAGCCGGGTCAATTTATATATTGGCAGTAACAAGCATTTTATCTGCTATTTGCTAGTAAGTGAGGGTATGTGCATCTTGTTGCTTACCAACATTTGTAACTCCCCTCTCAAAATTCTTTATTATGTATGAAGAACATGTTTTTGTTAAATAGAAGAAGTAAAAGGCTCTGTTATTGGGGCAGATTACCGCAAAGTTCCCCAACGCTGCTCTTTTCCCTGAAGGCTACAGATTTCTGGAATTAGAATCACCTCAAGGTTTTTTGTTTTGATTTGTCTTATTTTACTCTTTTTTTAAAAAAAAGAATATATTTGATCCCATTTGAATTAATAACTCTTGGATCTGAGTTGTTTTTTGATTTTTTTCACCAAGTTTTTATTCACGTGTAGTTTTTATAAGGAAATAGATAAGAAATAAACAGTTTGAATCCTTTTTTGACAAGTGCATATGCCTGTATAATCCTACCTGTTAAAATACAGAGCATTTCTGTCGCTCCCAAAAGATTCAGGTGTCATTTTCTGATCACCGTGGAGGAAACCACTTGTCTGAGTTTCCTTCCTCCCTGTGGGTTGTTTCTAGAATGTCCAATAAATGGTATTTATGCAGTACATTCTGTTTTGTCTCTGACTACTTATGCTCAGCATAGTGTTTTAAAGGCTCAGGTATATTGTTGGCATCTCAGTTGCGTGGTCAGTCTTTATGTCGTAGTATTATATGGTAGCTATATTAGAGTTAGTTTTCTATTTCCTGTTGATAGACATTTGGATTGTTTCCAGTTTGGGGCTCTTAGGAATAGACCTTCTGTAAATACTCTGGTCACTGTTTTCCTTGAATCAGTACCTAGAATTACTGGTGTATAGGGAAGGTACGTATTTAAATTTATAAGAAAGTACTGGCCAGATTTCCAAAGTGGTTGTTACTATTTTACAAGGCCCCCAGTAACATGTGAGAATTCCAGCTGCTTTGTGTCCCCTTTAACACTTGGAATTGTCAGGTATGTTGTTGGTTTGTTGTGACTGTGATACCAGAAGTATAGTAGTCTCATAGTTTTAGCTTACATTTACTTGCTGACTGATTTTGAGCACTTTTGCATTATGATTTGTTGACAATTTATATATTTTCCTTTGTGGAGCTCCTTCAGTCATTTGTGGTCTTCTGGCACTGCCCTTCTCTCTCTTTTTTTTAATAACTCAGCTTTGCTTTTTATAATTCAGTGTAAGAGTTTTTCTGTATACAAGTCCTTTCTTAAATATATGTGTTGTAAATCTTTTCTCCTAGTTTGTAGTTTGTCTATTTTCTGAATACTTTTTCTGCATCTTTTGAGATGAGTCATAGGATTTTCTTCTTTTATTTTGTTAATGTGGCATTTATATTGATTGATATTTGAATGGTAAACTGACTTTGTATTCTTAACAGATACTCCAGTTAGTTACGGTGTATTATGCTTTTTGCATAATGCTGGAATTGATCTGCTAATATTTCATTAAGGATTTTTGCATCTTTGTTCATGAAGGGTGTCGGTTGTTAATTTTTCTTAATATTCCTGCAATGAAAGCATTTCTCATCTCCTTGTTTGGTGTAGTGTCAGGCTTCTTGTCGCCCTGAGCTCCATCTCCCCTTCTGGCCCCACAGCGTCTCAAGTGTCCTGTCCTGGGGCTCATTTGCCTCCGGTCCTTTAGAAGTCACAGTCCTGTGCTGCCTATTTTGTCGGATGTCTGAGAATAGTACTTTTCCTGTATTTTGTCCAGTGTTGATATTTGTTTACTGTGAGAGGGCTAATTGGATCCCAGCTATTATGTCATGCTCGTGGGTAGAAGCAACGCGGGTAACTTTAGAGAGGATGGGATTGGTTTGTTTCCCCTGCTATTTCACTTTTCTTTATGCCTTTTCATTTTGGATTTTTCTTCCTTCTCATGTATTAAATTCCTTTGAAATACTTAGTTTGCTGCTATATCAGAGGAACAAAAGTTTGTACTATTAAATTGGCTCATTTGCATGGAATTTGCATGGAATATTATCTGCATTTGTCTTTGATATGACAGATTAAAATATTAAAATCTGTGGGTAAGATTAGTTTCTTCTTAGAATCTTTAAATAGTTTCCACTGTGGGAAGAAAACAAGTCCCCTTATGAACTTACCATAATAGTGAGGTTTGGAAAATACGGTTGCCTCTGACCACTTGGCAGCTGCTTTACCTGCACGGTTATTTCTAGGTCTCGGAGGAAAGTGCCTGAGCCGTGGCTTGTAGGTGGGGCTGCTATGTAACCTTGTCTCTTTTTCTTCTGTGTAACCTTAGCTTCTTTAAAGTATGTTTTATTTTAGACTTATAATATTCTTCTTCATTATGAGTAGTTCTAAGAATTTTGTTATTCAATGTCTTTTTCGCTTACAGAATTATGAAAGAAAATGGGTAGAAACAAGTATTTCCTCACTGCTTAAGGTAGCAAATTACATTTCTAAGTTAAAAGCCATTTGTCATCAACCCTGGCTCAGTCCTCTGTGTCTCCTGTCTCCTAATTTGGTTCTACTCCCATTCACCTATATTATGTCTTCCCTTTGTAATTAGGACAGTGATAAATATCCAGCTGATTTCTCTCTTGCATTTAATATTTCAGTAACATTTTCAGTGTCCTGGTTTGTCTCTGATCTTGGAAGAATGCCATAAGCAAAATAATGTTGACTTTTTCTTCCTGTCTAAGAGGTGGGTTAGCTGCTGTCGGTTGTCTTCCCTCACGCCTGTCTTCCCTGAGCTCCTTTAAGCCGCCGTAGCCCCCATTCTGTGCAGTTGCATCTGTTTCACAGTTTCACTTGCTAATATCCTTCTCATGGCTCTACTTGTTTTAGTTTTTTAGATGTTAATTTCATCTCCCTAACTAGATTTTAAGGGCCTTGTTTTAAAGTTTGTTTTCTTTCTGCCTTAAATGCCTGTCTCATTCTTTTCAGAACTCTTTGGCCGTGACTGCTTTGCCCCCTTGTAACTTCCTGATGTGCCTGTGTCTGTGCCTTTTAGCGCAGGCCTGTCTGTGATTTGTCTTCACTTGAGATAGGCAGTGCCATAGCTCTGTTCATCACTAACCTGCAGTTTTTTTATTCTCATAGAGCTTTTAGAAGTCAAAATGATTCATCAAATACAAACATGTGAAATGATTATCACCTCTTTCCAGTATTAAGATTAGAACTGTTTATGAACATTTGCTGTTTAAACATCAGGAGCGATTAAATATACCATTTTTTTCAAAGAACAAGTACTCTTCTTTGGGGAAGCTTCATAATTAATTACCCAAAAAGCAAGATATAAAACTATAATACAGAGGCAATTTTATAAAATAGTTACATATAGAAAGAAAATACAGTATTTCCAGATTCTCTAAAGTGAATTGGTATTTTATCTTTAGAGAAAGAAAAAAATTATTTAAGAAATAAAGGCAAATTGATTTTTAATGTGAAATTAACCTTAATAATTTAATAGCATATCAAATCAGTGGTTCTCAGCTCCGGTTACACAGGATAAGTACAATCGCCAAGTGCAGGGCTGGGGTATCGGTATTTTTAGTAAAGTCTCCTCAAGAAATTCTGTTGCGCATCAAGGCTGAGAGTTGGTGGTGGGACCTGGCGCCTGGAGCACCGCAGTTCTGGAGACGGTGGGACCCTGTGCTCACGCTGCGCTTGCCTTTGCCTGGTGCCCTTTTGTTCCCTGGGGGCACCAGGGACCCTGTGCTTCTGGTAGGATTTCTGTCTCCGTGTGGAAGACTGGTTAGAACATTTGATTACTGCGCTCGCAGTGTTAGTGGGTATGCACAAAAGCTCCAAATACTAATCCACGCATTTCTTACATTTAGTCTTGAAGTGAAGTAATGACTAACACATTTAAGATAGATGTTTAGGTGTATGCTAGGTATAGTCTCCGGAGAAGGCAGTGGCACCCCACTCCAGTGCTCTTGCCTGGCAAATCCCATGGGTGGAGGAGCCTGGTGGGCTGCAGTCCATGGGGTCGCTAACAGTCGAACACGACTGAGCGACTTCACTTTCACTTTTCACTTTCATGTATTGGAGAAGGAAATGGCAACTCACTCCAGTGTTCTTGCCTTGAGAATCCCAGGGACGGGGGAGCCTGGTGGGCTGCCGTCTATGGGGTTGCACAGAGTCAGACACGACTGAAGTGACTCAGCAGCAGCAGCTGGTGTAGTCTCTGTCCTCCTCAGTGACCATGTCTGGTTAACCCTTACTGACTTATGGGAGTGGTCCTGGACTCACGGTACTGGGGCACAGGTGATGGAGACCTGAGAGACACTGTCTGTATTTTATTTCAGGAAAGTAAACGTGCAGAGAGCAATGGTAAATTGGATAATGCAAGGAGGAAAACGTCTTTTTGTGTGGGTGTTTTTAATACTTATTATGTGCATGGGGTCTTAGTTGTGGCACTGGCGCTCTTTTGTTGTGGCAGTCAAGTTTCTGTCTAGTTGTGGTGCCTGGGCTTAGTTGCCTTTCGGCATGTGGGATCTTAGTTCCCTGACCAGGGATTGAACCCCTGTCCCCTGCACTGCAAGGTGGATTCTTAACCACTGGACTGCCAGGGAAGTCCCTCCTCTTGTGTTTCCTTGTTAACAGATTGTATAATGGATTACTTTATTCAGCCCCCTTTGTGGTCATGTCCTGAGCTAGTAGCAGAACTGGGGGTAGAGGTCAGGCTTTGGGAACTTGTATTCTAACAGTTTTTTTATGTTATAGTCTGTTCCCAGTGTGTACTAATAGATATCTGTAGTCCGAAGTTCTCTGGAAAGAAGTTGAAGACTGATGTTTAATTTCCCACCCTGATGTTATGAGAAGTGACCTGAATTTTCAATTCATATATCATAATTTTTTGGTAGGAAGGAGAAACTTTATACAGCTTCATTTTTAAATGGCAGCCAGTTGCTTTTAGACGGTGCCGTTGAAATATATCACATTTTAATTTTTTTCTGTTGTCATCTTCATTTTGACACTTAGAAGTCTTAAAGAAACGTTTAGTGATATTCTAGTTAAAATGTCAGTCCCAATTTCTTTTCTAAATCTTGGCTATTATAGAGTTGGCAGAGTACTTTAGATTTGAAGTATGTTAATAAAATTTTTAGTTATGAGTTAAGGTATTTTCTTGAACAGAAATAGCTAGCTTTGGCTGGAGTGCAATGCCAAGGAAGTAGGTCCTTTATTTTGTTATAATGGAATTTTATTGAATTAGAAAAAAGGATGAAATGAGATCAAAGAGTCTTTATTGTAATGGGACTTTCAATATAATAGCTTGATTTATATAGGTTGATTCTTATTATTATAAGTTTAATAAATTATTGCCTGAAGGAAAGCTTGAAAATTAAAGTTGATATGACATAGGTTGAAACTGAATAAATCAGAATTTTATACAGATGGTAATAAGCCGGGAATGTGTCTTAGGAAACTCCTTTCAAACCTGAGTTATGAGCTACTCTAAAAGTTAGCCTTTGGAGAGTAACTTCCCAAAATTCCTCTCCTGAATTTCCGTTTCTTATACTGAGTCTGTTCCTCCTGCTGCAGGCCTGTTCTCAGCCATGGGCTCTAAGCATTCACCAGTGTCTGTCTAGCTCCCATTGCTGCAGGAAAAGAACCACAGGTCATGGCAAAACTGCCCTGTGAGTCCACAGGGCAGTGGTTTGGCACACCTTAGTGTATTGGTGAGTTTCTGCTTCTTAAGACATGGTATACAGCCCTTGCTGACCAGTCCCTTCCAGAGCTTGCCTGTAGCCAATAAGGCAGCTTCTTCTCCGGCTCTGATCCCAGGTGTGTGTATGCTGCTCTTTTGCTGTGGATCACTTACTCTTGGTGGCTCCTACCTGACTGCATGTTGTCTGATCAGTCTTCCTGTAAGTACTTCAACTAGGGATTTCTGTTCTTCTGAATAACAGGAAATCTGAGATACTGAACTGTGTATTTAGAGTAGCTTTGTTTAAACTTTAAGGAGCAAAATTAACTTCTCTGACAGTGAGAGTATCTTGAATAAAGAAAACATGAACATATATTAAGTATTTGCATATTTGTGGAAATCGACATATTTCTGCAAATTTTCTCTCTGGTAAGGTAGTCGACTTCTCTTACCACTTCTTCTAGTGCTCTGCTGACCCTAGAACTCCAGTCACAGACATTCTGACTGAAATAACTTTCTTCCCGAACTTCTCCAAAAGAAAACAGCCCCAAAATTAGTTTAGAAATATTAGCCTCCTTATTTGAAAATTTGATACTTTTCAAAATTTTTCAGACTGTTAATAATTAAGATAACAACAACATAAACTATCAAACATTAAATACTGATCAGTTTTATTAGACAAAATTTACTATTTAGAAAGTTCACAAAATTATGTTTCCCACCATCCCAGATTTACTTAGCTAGGCAAAACTCCCAACAGGCTGACGTTTCTTATTTTTCAAGTACTTTTTTATGAATGTAAGCCTCTTTACAAATGATTTTAACTGTTCATACCCCTTAAATGAGTATAGTTCACTAACATTGGTGGAAAATGTGCTTGTTGAGCCTCATTTCCCTCTGAACTTTAAATTATCATGTGGGGAATAAATTATAGGGTTCCTTCCTTGAAAATCATGGGAGTGAAAGCAAAGGACCTAGTCACGTGGACATGCTTGCTTGCTCTGGGGTTCCAGAACACTTGCCTTGGTGAAAAGATTGGTTTCCTGCCAGTTTTGATGTTAGGTATAACTGTAATGAGAAATAGGAAAGGAATGGGATTTTGCCACTAATGGGTTAAATCAAGTGTTGAAATTTTTGTTAAATCTCAGAAATAATTTTGTAGCCCTTTGGTGAAACAGTTAACATGATTGCTGATCTTTGCTTAAGAGACAGTTTAATAATGGTGAAAATAAGGTTAACAATTTTTCTTAAATTTCTGCAAAGATTAGGCTGTATATCTGATTTTGTATAGTTTACCACATGTAGAAATGAACCCTGAGAAATAGAAGACTTATGGACTCTTCTGAGACTATCTGAAACATATCCAAGCATTTTACTTAATCTCAAACATAGTTTATAAACTGAAATATCAAAATCATACTGTTGGAAGAGGGCTTCCTAGGTGGCTCAGATGGTAAAGAATCCGCTTACAATGCAGGAAACCCAGTTCCTGGGTTGGGAAAATGCCCTGAAGAAGGGAATGGCTACCCACTCTAGAATTCTTGCCTGGAGAATTCCACGGACAGAGGAGCCTGGTAGGGGAACAGTCCATGGGGTCACCAAGAGTTTGGAAAGAAAAATTGATTTATTAGTGTTTTTTTTAAGGTTCATTGAAAATTACTCAGTAATTTTAACTAATGTGTGTACTAATGAACTCTTTTATTTTAAGGAACCCAGTGATAATGGACCTCTTTTTACTGAGTTAAAGTTCTACCAGCGAGCTGCCAAACCAGAACAAAGTAAGAAATACAGTACACGTTTGTTTGCACTTTTAAAATGACCACCGGTTTTGTTTTTTGCTTTAAGCCAAGATTAGAGCAGTATGGTTTTGTTATTTTTTACTTTATAGATAGATTGTACTTAATGAGATTTGTGTGAAAGAATTTTGATCTCTTAATGGATTTGTTATGGTAAGATTTCACTTATATTGATAATACAGAATTAATAAATAATATGTGATTTAGGACATAGTGTTAAAAACTGAGAGTTAGCCCTAATCCATGAGAATGGCTCAGGGATCTCCAAACCTTCTTTTGAGTGTTTTCCTATGGAGACCATGACTTGCAGGTTTGCCATCACGATGAACTAGAACAGACCGCCAAGGGAGCGGGCTCGATCTCTTCCCGCTCCCCTGGTCCTGCCCGTCCTGTCCCCTTCCGCTGTTCCCTCCCCTCTGCAGATCCAGGGAGTCTCCTGGTAAAAGCTGGTGTTGGGTTTGGGAATCTCTCTGGAGGCCCTGTCTCTCCTCGAGCTTGATTTCCTGGCTGAGGACCTTTAGAATGAGGTAAAAAGTAACACTGTGGAAACAAGTAAACACTTAGGTAATTGGAGATATTAATCTTAATGGTAGTGCTGTGGTTTGACTTTTTAAAAAAATGTCTTCTGCAGATTTTTCATTTTAAAGACAACATTTAGGGCAGGATAGCACAATATTGTATGTTAATAAGAACATTTCAGTTGTAAAGTACTTTTCATTTATTGGTTATTATGTACTGTATTTTTTGTGAATTAAGGTGGAATCTTACGCATTCTGTTCTTGAAGATATAAAAACCTGCTTATTTATAACAAAACTGAAATCACAAATATGTGTTTTAACTTGTAGTTCAGAAATGGATTCGTACCCATAAACTGAAGTACCTTGGTGTCCCTAAATATTGGGGGTCTGGTCTACATGACAAAAATGGAAAAAGGTAAAAACATGCACATCTTGTTTTTCTCCTCCTATTTTGAGCATTTATTGTTCAGTTTGATTAGTCAAGAGTTATGTACTGAGCGCCTCCCTGCAGTACTGCTTGGCCTTCACCTGGGTTGTGTGGAGTGTCTTCTGCCGCGATGAACAAGGTGCTCTCTCTCGTCCGGGGGGCTTGTCCCAAGTGGTGGCGGCTACCTGGCACCCAGCTGACGAGTAGGAATGCAAAGCCTGATGTGCCTGCGTTATTTTTTTTTCCCTTAATAATGAATAAGCAAAGAGAAGACTTCATGTTGCTTATGTCAGAGGGAGCCCTTGGGCTTCAGTGTGGCCTTTCCTGTTAGAGACACCAGTATAATCTGCCCACCTTGATGAGATTTCAGTCTAGCTGATGAGAAAAGCAAAGTTGTTTGAAACAACCAGAGACCAGTTTAAGTGCCAAATTATGTGATTCTGCCTCGTGTGTGTCTTAGGAATTCAGAGAGGATAGGACATTGTTGGCAGAGTTGAGTTGGAGGAAACCTCCAATGCTTTTGATGCATAATTGACACTTTAAAAAATATTTGATTGAATGAATAGAGTGTCGTTCAGCAGTGCTGGTAGCTGAGATTTAGAGAGTCGATTTGGTTGGAACTGGGATGTACTAGTTAGGATGCTCTCAGCTGCAGGTAAAGATAAAACTGACTCATCTCTCTAGTGCCCGGGTTCCTTTATCTTGGCTTTGTTCTCGATTAATTCTCCATTGTGCAGGCTCACGGTGACTGTCCATTTCTAGACTTCACATGCAAACAGTTCCCCCACAGCAGAAAATAGGGTTGCTTCTTGTGAGTTTCAGTTTCCTGGCAGGAAAACCATTCCCAGGGGTCTTGTGGCCAACGTCCCTCCATGTTTTCTTTGTTGGAGTTTTATCAGTGCTCATTCTTCAACCAGCCACTGGCAAGGGCAGGGTGGTCACAGCGATGAGACAGGGGAAAGGATAGAGAGCCTGAACCCGAGCACGGCTCCGCCGGACAAGATGGAGATCAGAGGAGCTGCTGGTGGGTGGCCAGCAGTCTGCACTGGGAAGTTCTGATCCTGGAACCCAGGGAGCCCGGCAACTCCAGGGAGTGGCCAGATAGTATTTTGTTATAGTTGTGCTGGGACAAGTTTCTGTAGTTTTCATGAAATTTTTTAGAGAAATAGTATAGAGCAGACTAGAAGCAGATACTTGGTTTCAAATCTGTGTTTCGCCCCTTAAAATGTGTGTGACTGCGTACGTTACTCCTTTCTGTCTGTTACCACATCTGTGAAGCACCTACCTACATAATAAAGAGTTACATGTAAAGCTCTTAGAATATGTGTGAGTGTTAGCTTTACTCTCAAAGGAGTCTTTAATCCCTTAAGTATTAAGAACTGCTGGTTTAGAAAAGCACTGTAGACAAGGAATAGCATGTCAAGTGGGGAGTGACCTGAACACAGGGGCAGAGTAGGCTTCTGGCCTTCGGGGTGGCCTCGTGGCCATTTGTCTTTAACAAAGAAAGGGTGATTGCACACACGTGACAAAGAGAAGGAAATGACTTGGAGAAAGAGGCTGAGGCAGGTAATGAAGACATGGGAGAAAGGGCTCTTTGGAGCCTGTGTGCAGTAGGTGGCGAGAAGCTACTGCAGGTGCTTAAACAAGAAACAGACACGTTTGAGGCACAGCTGACCGCCCATTGACTTGTGGTGACCTTACCAGTGAGCCCGTGTCTTCTGTGACATAGAGTTGGCTGCAGATATCTTCTGAGTGGGAAGGTACATCACCCGTAAGGTAATGATTTACTTTTTAGGTTGAAGCTCTTAAGAAATAATCATTTTAGTTATTACAAAAGTTTTGTTTTTTTTTTTAAAAGAAAGTAAGACTCCTTCCCGCCCTCCTCCCCTGCCAGAAGTCCTTACTTCCTCCTGTAACTCATCTGAAGTGATGTGAATATAGTGCTTAGCACAGTGTTAGGCTCGTAAAAATGTTAGCTGCTATCGTTTTTAAATCATTTATGCTGATTTATAGCTTCCCATTATTTGCATTGTTTTATTCAAGTCCCCAGGAAAGTATACATCAGTGGTTTTACTTCAGAGACGTTACTTGGAAGTAGCTTTTCTTTTAGTGCTCAGTGGTAGAAATAATTTTGTGGAAGAACGTGGTAAAGATTTCTGTGCAGTATACAGAATCTTGCTTCATTTGCTGTGGCTCATTCAGACATGGTGAGAAGAGGGAGGATTGTTGAGTAGCGGTGGGGTGATCTGTGAATAAAGACAGAGCTCCGCGTCCTGTGATGTGTTAATAGGTCTCCAATAGAATTAAACCACGTGTGTGTGCTTCAGCTCCCTTTCAGAGTGTCAGCAGAGGCTGTGTTTTTGTCACCTGCATGTTATTTTATAATAATTACACAATTTCACTCATTCGTAAAAAAAAACACATCTGTGTGTCCTTGGTTTCCTCCGCCAACCTCTCAAAGCCTGTTGCACAGAGGAGATCAGGGAGTCAGCACCACTATTCCCTCTTCATCGTGTTTGAGGTCGGGGCACTGAAGGTCTTAGAAAAATGAAGACATTTTGCCACTGACTAATTACATGACTTTGAACAAATAACTTTGCCTCTATAAATGTTAATTATTTTATTAAAAGATGTTTAGAAGGATCTCTAATTCTTTTCCAGCTCAAGAATAGTTAGAATCTTGGATTTTTTATTTGGCATATTGCCTTTTAACTGTTAGCTCTTCTTTTCCCTATAAAATTGTGCTGTGTTTTTATCTTAGAAACCTAAAATATGTAAGTAAGATTTTTGTGTCCTACTTATGTTTGTTTATTTTGATATATTTAGTGTGGTGGTCAAAAACGTGGATCCACCACTTCCTAGAGGACAAATGACTAATGATCAGTTTTCTTCTGCTGTAAAATGGGGCTCCTGGGGTTGCCTGCCTCATCAGGGTGATGGGAGGTTTAAATGCACTGACATTAATACATCTAAAGTGCTTAGAATAGGACCGTTCTCATATTTCAGTAAATGCCAGCTGTTGTTGTTACAGTGATTATTAATCTTATTCCCATTAGAAAATAGCTTCATACATTTTGAGTGTTTGATACATCTTGGTTTTTTTTATTGATTTATTGAATGGTTTAACTAGACAGCTCAGAATAAAGATAAAAGTGGTTCACAGAGCAAAAGATGAACCATGTCACTGCGACAGGTGATGCTTTCCAGTGCCCTGAAGTGTACTGTATACACAGCGTACAGAAATACATGGATAGTTACTGAGTCGTAGAGTTTGGGTGCTGGAAAAGACCTTAGAAAGCGTGAGGCCCCACTGTCTTGTTTGACATCTATGGAAATTGGGGCCCAAACAAGAAATGTGACTCGGCCAAGGTGACAGAGTTGGTTTTGTGGCAAAATGGAAAATCTTTATGTTTTTCTGGTACATTTACTGTTCTCCAAATCTTATCTGTCAAGTACTTAGTATACAGTTCTTTTATACCATCTAAGCAGTTTCATTGCATTTAGCTTTTGTTACAGCATCTCTTGACAGTCTTGATTTTAACAGAATGTTAATACTGCTAAAATGTCCCTTAAAAAAAGAGAACAGTCACAGACAGGATGCTGATATCCAGAAGCATAAATTAACTTTAACTATATTAGCCTTACTCAGATTATTTTATCTTTATTATCTTTACCATAAAGCATCTGTTGTCTTCTCTCTGTGGGTTTTTTTTCCTTGCATTGAATATGGTATCATGTAACTTGTTGAGACCAGGAGGCCCCTAAGATAAAAGGCAAAACCAGGACAGCCCTTGAAGCTCTTGAGATTTTTCATTGGAAGAACTAGTTTCAGATGCCTTTCTTTCCTTTCGCTTTTTACTTTCTTACTAAACATTGCCTTGAAAAAAATTACTTTGAAAGGAGAGTACTCATGGCAAAGTAGGTTTTCCTGAGTTACATTTTGTTCATTGACTTTTCTTGTTTGTCTTTAGTTACAGATTTATGATAATAGATCGCTTTGGGAGTGACCTTCAGAAAATATATGAAGCAAATGCCAAAAGATTTTCTCGGAAAACTGTCTTGCAGCTAAGCTTAAGAATTGTATGTGAGCTACCTTCTTCTCGTTTTTAACCCAGCAAAGGCGAGTTGTGTTGACGCTTGGTCCTCTGCTGGTTGGTGTCAGGTACTGCATTAATTTATTGTATGTGATGCTTTCATAGCTGGATGTTCTGGAGTATATTCATGAGCATGAGTATGTACACGGAGACATCAAGGCCTCAAATCTTCTTCTCAGCTACAAGAATCCTGACCAGGTAGCTT
This sequence comes from Procapra przewalskii, assembly GCA_006410515.1. Taxonomy (NCBI): domain Eukaryota; kingdom Metazoa; phylum Chordata; class Mammalia; order Artiodactyla; family Bovidae; genus Procapra; species Procapra przewalskii. Next base: position 2,774,582 of record SJYF01000094.1, read on the forward strand.
TATAACTTTAATTTCTACTGTTTAAAACCTGTTGTTTGAAAACAAAGAGAGTTGCTATGAACTTTTGAACCCATGCAGAAGTTTTACTTTTTGAAGTAGATATGGTAATAATAATATTTCTTCTTGACACTTTTATCTAGTTAGCATTCTACATTTTTGATGCGATTTGTTGGCACTTTATCAAGTTGGCTATTTTGCCCTAAATAATATTCAGAAGAAGTACTTGTGATACAAAATGAATTTCAAATAGCTATTTGGGGGTGGAAGCTTAAAATTACATAGTGCACCAATGAATTATGTTTGCCTGTCTGCTTTGTCATTTTTTTTATTTCCTTTGTTCAAGAAATCCATCAAATGTAAGTGTTCTGTTACTTGGAAAATTTGGTCTTTAACATGTTGATTATTGAAATCAACTGGTTTACAGAAATATCTTAGCTGTCTCAATTTGTATAGGGTTTGAAATTCAAATATGCATTTTTAAGCTTGTTACATTCACTTTGTAATTTTCACTTTTTAAGGAAAAGAGAAAAGCTGATGCTATTATACCTTTATTTGGGTCAGTTTAGTTGGAGTTAGAGGGGTTTATAATTTTCTTGAAGCTGACTCCATGATTTTGGTAAAAGTCAGGTTTCAGTTCAGTCGCTCAGTTGTGTCCGACTCTCTGTGACCCCATGAACCGCAGCACGCCAGGCCTCCCTGTCCATCACCAGCTCCCGGGTTCACCCACACCCATGTCCATTGAGTTGGTGATGCCATCCAACCATCTCATCTTGTCGTCCCCTTCTCCTCCTGCCCTCAATCTTTCCCAGCATCAGGGTCTTTTCCAGTGAGTCAGCTCTTCACATGAGGTGGCCAAAGTATTGGAGCTTCAGCATCAGTCCTTCAAATGAACACGCAGGACTGATCTCCTTTTAGGGTGGACTGGTTGGATCTCCTTGCAGTCCAAGTGACTCTCAAGAGTCTTCTCCAACACAGGTTTAGTTGAAGTCATAGTTGGGCCTCTGTATTTAAACCATTTTATGTATGTTCTCACTTCTTAACTTGAGCTTGTAAAAGAAAGGGATACTTAGGCATTTTAGGTATGTTAAGTCAATATACTGTACTTTTTTCTTCTTTGTCTTAGGCCTGACTTTGAATTCCTCTTGCTTAGCCTTCCCTTTCTCCTTTGGCTCCCCTCTCTTTTCCTGTCCTCCCCTTCCCTTTCTCTGTTCTGGTGGCTGTAAGGAGCTATGTAGGTGCCACAGAGGAAGGTTGCTGGTTAGAGCAGGCTAATGGAGAAATCCTAAAGGCAGCCACAGAATCTCCAGGCAATTACTTTATTTGCATGTATGTTAAAAATAAGCAAGCAAGCAAGCAGTACACAGCTAAGAACCTGAATGGAAAGGATTCCGTTAATTGAAGTAGACCAGACTTATATAATAAATACAAATATAATTTCTCTTTACAGTTGACTGAAACATGCTGCCTTTTGTTCAGGTGGAGATATTTTTGCAGCTCAGTTATCCTTTGGGCATAGGCTTTGGATGGGATAATTTTTTTAGTATTAGATGTATGTGCTCAATCCAGACCCATATTTTTACTTCACTTCCCTCCTGTGACCAGATGCATACATCTGTGAGACAGTTACACGGAGTTGGAGATGTAATATGTGGCTCTGGGACAGGAAAGTCAAATTTATTAGCTTCGTATGCTAATCAGATGTACATGCCCATAGATATGTGTATACATTATATTAAAATTTAGTTTTAATTATGAAGACTTGACTTTAACATCTAATATTTAAATGTACCTAAGAGCCTCATCTAAAAGTTCTTCAGGTCATCATTATAATCTTGAAAATATTTTTATGATATCAACTGATACTTGATTATTCTGTAAATAAAGAGAGGGAAAACTAACTCGCCGCGCCAGCTGAGCGCCGACTCAGCTAGCTCGCACTCAGTGTGGCAGTCGTATGGCGACAAGTACTGATGGTTTGCTCTGCTCAGTTTTGTTTTCGATGCTGTAAGAAAAAGTGTATGATTTATGATCCTTGCTCAAATTGAGGGGACAAGATTATTACAAGTAAAGCACATACTTGGGTAAGAAATCAGCTGGTATTATCTGCACTATAGCTACACGGTCATTTAATGTTTTTCTTTAAATAAAAGGTATTTCAGAATTAAGTACTTGATGTTGTTCGGGTGTTGGATCGAACATGTGGGGGTGTCATAGTGTGGCTTTGTGGGGGAATCTGCCCTCCAGTGACAGTATTCTGTTTCTGAGCTTTACAGGCTTTAATTTGTCTTGGTGCTTGGACTTTATAGGTGTACTTGGTAGACTATGGCCTTGCTTATCGATACTGCCCAGAAGGGACTCATAAAGAATATAAAGAAGACCCCAAAAGATGTCACGATGGCACAATTGAATTCACCAGCATTGATGCGCACAACGGCGTGGGTACGTCCGAGGCACCGGAACTAGAGCCACAGCCAGTGCTTTCCGCTGAGCTCCTTTGGCTCTTCATCCTGCATCCGTAGATATGCAGACGGATCAGAACTGAAGAGGCAGGATGGGGCGGGGGAAGGAGAGCGAGCTTAGGCTCCGGCATTTGAGGGACAGGGCACCTTTGTTCTCCCCGTCGTCTTCTCACCCTTCAGAGTGAGAAGGGTGGGTCGTGATGGGTCAGTGGCGAAGTAATGCAGTCAGCTGCAGTGAGGCTTCTTTTGCTTTTCTTTAGCTTAATTGGAATGCTGGGGGCTTTCCCCCATAAAGGTCTGTGTTTTTTAATGCAGCTACAACTTTGTGACCAGTAGACTTACTTTGTCACCCATTCAGCTGGCCTGTTTCTTCAGCCATTGTTTCTTTTTTTTCTGTGTCCAACGCTGTGGAGGAGCTAAAACCCCCTGTTCTCTGGGCTTCTTAATAGCTTGAAGCATTTTTAATATCTTCACATTTTCCAAGGGCACTATTAAATGTGTCATTGCTTTATAATTTATTTCGTAGACTAGTAGTCTCAGTTTGAAACTGTAGATTTTTGCCAGTTTGGGTTATCAGTTCAGTTCAGTCACTCAGTCGTGTCTGACTCTTTGCGACCCCATGAACTACAGCACGCCACGCCTCCCTGTCCATCACCAACTCCCGGAGCTCATTCAGACTCACGTCCATTGAGTCTGTGAGGCCATCCAGCCATCTCATCCTCTGTCGTCCCCTTCTCCTCCTGCCCCCCATTCCTCCCAGCATCAGAATCTTTTCCAGTGAGTTAACTCTTCGCCATGAGGTGGCCAAAGTACTGGAGTGTCAGCTTTAGCATCATTCATTCCAAAGAAATCCCAGAGCTGATCTCGTTTGGGTTATAAAGTAAATTATTAGTCGGAGGTAAATGAGTTCTTTGATACTGCCCAGTATTCGGTGTTTTTTTCAAAATGGAGTCAAGATTGTATGATGAAAAAAAGACCGTAGGGTTGACTCTTTTTACCTTATTGCTTTGGATATACCTGAAATTCCGCCTTAAACATCATTTCACTGTGCTGAATCTGCTTCTTTTGTTTCACAGCGCCATCAAGACGTGGTGACTTGGAAATCCTTGGTTATTGCATGATCCAGTGGCTTAGTGGCCATCTGCCATGGGAAGATAATTTGAAAGATCCTAACTATGTTAGAGATTCCAAAATCAGGTAAAGGAAAACTTACAGTAAATTATTTCAGGCAAAACGATGAGGCAGATGTTTGGTCAGAACTTCTTCAAGAGGACCATAGCTTTAACTGACACTAATGTAGAAATAAGAAAGTACTTGTTTAACAGTAAGATTCCTTGGATTTCTTTTTGTTGAATTTATTTTAGAAAAATGCTGGTAAGTGCATTTAGGATGTAGCACAGTGCTGCTTAATGTGCTCTTTACTGTTATTAAGTATTAATAACTTTCCATGGCATCAAGCATCAAACAATGACTCATTCTTTTAATTGTTAACAGATACAGAGAAAATATTGCAAGTTTGATGGACAAATGTTTTCCTGAGAAAAACAAGCCGGGTAAGAAAAGACTTCTTCAGTGTTCATAAGGATGTTGTTTTCTGAGAGGAAAAGCATCCTGAGGTCTGTAGACGGACAACCCTTAACGTAAGAGCTTTGGTGTGGTTAAGGGTAACCATCTCACTGGGGCCTGCTGGCCTAGGCCTTTCCACAGCGATGTATTAAATGTAACCATCTCACTGGGGGCTGCTTGCATAGGCCTTTCCACAGGTGGCCTTCCTCAGTTGTTACTCAGTGCTTTCAGTCAAGGAACCACATTTCATTCAGTAATGCAGCTGTTTTCTTAGTTGAGGCTCTGTTTTGTGCCTCAGACTCTCCTAGGCACTAGGGATACATTAGTGAACAAAATACATAAAAACTCCGGTCCTCATGAAGCTCTAGTTGGGAAAGGTAGACAGTAAACAAGTGAGTAAATTGCACAGTTTATTGCATGGTTAGTACTGTGGCGAAAACAAAAAACACAGGAAATAGAATTGAAGGGATGGGGTGGGTTGTTACTGTAAATAGGGTGGCCTGGATTGGTCCTCCTGTGGAGGTGCCATTTGAGCAGCTGTGGGAAGGAGACAGGGAGTGAGCTCTGGGGAAGAACGGGTCCACGTGGAAGGAACATGAGTGCCTGCTGATGCCTGCATCTAGGCCATCACGGGCTTTTACTTTGAGCAAGAGTGCATGAGGTGTGGAGGAAAGGAGGGACATGAACTGTCTGTCTTTAAGGGAACTCTCTCCAGCTCCTGTCTTGAAGATCGACTGCTAAGGAGGCGAGGCTGGATACAAATAGGAGCCGGTTAGGAGCCTCCTGCCACAATCCGAGCAAGGGAAGTAGCAGTGCAGGTGTGAGCAGTGGTCAGTCTGGATATATTTAGGTCTTCTCAAGCCTTTGCTCAGGGGTCTCCTTTTCAGGGAGGTCTACTGTGAGCTTAAGCTGTTTAAATTTGCAGCCTATCAACCACATCTGGAAGTGGAATGTTTCTGCATTTTCAGCTTCGCTCCCTGTTGCCTTCTCCCAGTCACTAACCTCTCCCTCTGGCCTAATGAATCACTAGCACAACTTTCAACATCAAGGATTTCTCTTTGAGCTATATGGAAATGGAATCAGAGAGTGAACAAAACAGATAATTTCACGAGGGCAGGGATTTTTAATGTTCTAGTTTCTGGTAGTGTTCTTTTTCTTTCATTCAATACTGCATTTGTGAAATTCATTCCCATTGTTACATTTTTTAATGTTTTTATTTTTGAACTTTATTGAGGAGTAATTGACAAATATAATTCTGTAATGTGATGATTTTCTGTGTAGGCATATCTCATTTTATAGCGATTCACTTTATTGCATTTTGCAGATGTGTTTTTTTTTCCTACTAATTGAAAGTTTGTGGCAACCTATGTCGAGTAAGTCTGTTGGTGCTGATTTTTCCAACAGCATTTGCTCACTTCCTGTCTGTGTCAAACATTGTGGTAACTTCCACAGTATTTTAAACTTTTTCATTATTATACTTCTGGTGATTTGTGATCAATGATATTATTATTGTAAAAAATTATGAGTCACTGAAGGCTCAGATAATGGTGGGCACTTTTTAGCAATAAAGTGTTTTTAAATTACGGTATGTACAGTTTTTTAGACATTGTGTTATTTCACACATAATAGACTATAGTGTAGCGTAGACATCACTTTTCAGTGCACTGGGAAACCAGAAAAGGTGACTTGCTTTTTTGTGATACTTGCTTTATTGCGGCGGTCTGGAGCTAACCCGCGGTGTCTCCCAAGATCTGCCTGTACGTGTAGACTGGAGATCGATTACTAAGATGAACATGATTTAACACCGCTATCACCTCTCATAGTTCACAGTATTAACAGTGGCCTTTCTTGAAAAGACCAGCCTTGCTCTGTGATGCAACCTTTGTGTTCAGTCATGTGAGAATCTGTGAGTCCGTTTCTGGGCTCTTTCATAGTAGTTGTTTTTCTTTCTCTTCTTGGGGCACACTGTCTTAATTTTTCTTCTTTAAACTTGACTTTGCTGTTTTGCGTGATCCTTTGCATATTTGTGCATTTTAGAATCACCTTGTCAGTTTCACACATATCCTCTCCCTCTGCAGTGTGCTGAAATGTTGAGTGGGATTGCAGGGACTCGGTGGACTAATTGGGGAGCATTGGCATCTTTATGCAATTGATACTTTATAGCTTCCATTTAATTTGGTGTCAGTGTCTCTGATCTGTGTTTTATAGTTTTCATTTGGAAAAAATCTTGCCCATCTTTCATTATGTATATTTGTAGGTATTTGATGCTTTTTGATGGTATTGTATGTGATATGTTTTTATTACTTTTCTAATTGCTTGTTGCTAGTGTATAGAAGTAAAATGGATTTTTAAATACTTGATATCCTGTGATTCTGCTAACTTTACATACTGGTTAGAGGGTTTTGATAGATTTCTTAGGCTTTTCTGCATGCACTCTCATGTTGTGAATAAGCCGTTTTGCATCTTCCATTCCACTCAGTGCCGTCTGTACCGGCTAAAAGCTGCAGGACTTTCAGGCAGCATGGAAACGGTGCAGATGGGCTCCTTGCTGTTCTTCTCTCAGAAGGGAAGTCCAGGATTTCACCACACTCGGTGACGTTTGCTTTCGGTTTTCTGTAGATCCCCTTTATCAGATTAAGAAAGTTGAAAGGAAGGATTTTCGTTTCTTTTTTCTCATGTACCTAAGTATTTAGAATCATGCTTGACATGTGGTGGGTACTTAAAAAGTCTGAATGAATGAATGAATGAATGAATGAGTGTGTGTGTAGCACTGACATAATATCTTGATTTATTGGATGTGGGAGGATTTGAGGAGTTGGGAGAATGGGATTTTCTCTAACTGAGACAGAGAAAACCGTAGGGTGAGCAGGTTTTAGGGGTTGGTCAGGATTTTGGATTTGGTGGGGATGTGAGATGCCAGTTACAGAACCAGTATATGAGTCAGTGGATATACAAGTCTGGAGGTCAGTGGAAAGGCTGGACTGGGCATATACATGTATGAGTCATTAACCCAAAGATGGATTTTTAGATGGGTTGTTGAGAGGTGTTGATCTTGACTAGTAAGGTTTCTTTTTATGGGTTTGGTTCTGCCTCAGTGTACAGTAGACCTTTTATCATTCACAAGTTGGTTTTTCTCTTTTATGGGACAATCAGGCCTTGCTTGTGTTTCTTTTTTTCAACCTGATTGTCATGTTTTATTTTTCATTTACCCCCAAAATGCAGCTGTCTTCTCTAGAACTAATGCCTTCTGTGGCAAAAAAAAAAAAAAAAAAA